>VZTG01001100.1:1694760-1755686 GCA_013397845.1 Melanocharis versteri
TTTTTTTTCAGAAAAAGCTTTAATGTAATTAAAATACTCAGAAGTGGATATACTGGCACTCAGATGGCCTCTGCACTTCAAGGAGGCCCTTGTTCTGCCATATAAGCCCCAGTCTGAATATTTGCCATTACCTCCAACCAGAAGGACATCACCAAAAGAAACACTCATGCTTGTACCTCCAGGGATGATTCTGCCTGCAAGAAAGCTGTCAGTTCAGACTCGATCACAGATGGAAACAATAGGGATTAACCAGTTAATTATCTCTGCCACAGTGCCTGCAAAACACTGATGTCTTGCTGAGGTAGAAAGGTGGCTGAATGAGTCTGTTGTTAAACATGTTTTATTTAATCATGCTTCACCTTTCTTTTGCCACTTACGGATGAGCACTGCCATGCTGTTCTGCCATTCAGTTTCCCTTCAACTTGCATGGAAGACAGAGCAGTCTTAGAGATTTGTTTATGCAGCTTCTAGCAGCACAGCTGTTCTGGCTTGAGGGGGATTCACAGTGCTACTGCTACGGAAATTGGAGAAGATAAGAAGTCTGCAACATCCTCTGCGTCCTTAGAGTGACAGCTTAAACAAAAGTGTTTATTCTGTAAGCAGGTAGAGTCAGAGAAAGGCCAACACATCCCAATTCCAGCACCAGCCCACATGCTGCCCCATCAAACACATCTGCATTATTTAGGCTTTAAAAAAGGGGAAAAAAAGGTGCCTTACACCTACAGTTTTCTGGTGTTAACATGTAGGTATATTTTGGGGACGTACATTGACAACATGCAAATTGTGATGAGGCAAATATATTCAGTCTCTTTGGCTTCAGAAATTTTACCTCAATTTTGTTTGTCATATATTTTGTAGGAAAAAAAATGTATGCAGATTGAAAAAAGTTAAACAGCCTTTATTTGAAGGATAATATGATCCAAATGTGACATTATATGGATAAGTAGGTATAACTTCATTCAGGCGAGATTTTAAGGTGGTAGAAATTGGCAGAAATCCCTTAACTTCAGTATTCATTGATACTTTGACAGTTTTACACCTGAAGACTTGGTTTCAGCATACAGAAGAGCAATAGAGTAAAATTTGCTTATCTGAGCTGTTTCTTCATCAAAGCATTTTATTGTTTACAGCCAGTTTTATCTACTTTACAGAGAAACAACTGAAAGTCTACAGTGTCTTTGTTTTCAAGGTTCTGAAGTCCAAGTAAATCTCTCTGTCTCAAGACTGGATTCTTCTGAAGGTGTAATTCCAGCATGAGTTGTGGGTTGGGAAACTCACTTTAAAATAGGAAGATTTAAAGCTCTCTGGATCTATACCTGACTGTATTGTAATTTTCAGTTAAGAAATCTATACTAAGCTTTATCAACGTACAAAAATATGGGAACTAAACCCCTTAAATAATCAAGAAAAAGAGTAGGCCTGATTTATTTTCTGAAGTGCATTATGGTGTGCTTTTTTTTGGAACACTATGTCACTACTAATGATATCAAAATAATTTTAGTTATGTAATCATCTAAAGAATACATTTTTCTTGATCTTTAGAACCCTCTATCAAAGCTACTTTAGTGTTATTTTGTGTACACAGAAGGAACTTAACTGCTTGTAAAAACGCAAGATACAAGCTGGCATTACCTGCTTTTGAAACTAATATAATTCT
This sequence comes from Melanocharis versteri, assembly GCA_013397845.1. Classification (NCBI taxonomy): domain Eukaryota; kingdom Metazoa; phylum Chordata; class Aves; order Passeriformes; family Melanocharitidae; genus Melanocharis; species Melanocharis versteri. The sequence goes on from VZTG01001100.1 coordinate 1,696,418, forward strand.
GGGACTAAAATTGTCATCTTCCTTACACTATGTGTTTGAAAACTGTACCACTTAGAGGTATTGCATAACAGCTCAAGTTTGTTTAGGATACAGATTTTGATAAGAGCTCATATTGCATGAGCTTGTCAAGGTATGCAAGTCCTCTGTGCTCCTGTGAAATTTGAAGTCTATGGAAAAAACAATAAAGTGGATTGAAAGGTAGGTTATCCTCTATCTGTGGTCATATTCTCGTTCGCTAAGTTTAACTTTGGGAAGAATCAACAAATGTATTCCTCACCTTTCAGGGAACCGACCTGTAATCCTTGTAAAACAATTGCCCTGATATATTTACTAGAACACTGTGCTCTATAATCTTGCAAGATCCATTCAAAGCTATCAACTAACCAGACTTCAACCAAAGCATAGCTAAAGAGGGAGGTGAGGGCAGGGAATTTAAGACTTTAGTTGCTTAAGATCATAGTCACCTAGTAAAAGGGAACAGCATCTAAATTATCTCTTCTGTCTGTGTCCCAAGATTACAAAATGTTGAAATCTGAATTACAAGCTATAAATGTCACATCTGACATTTAAGGGGGTAACAGATGAATAGAAGAAAAAAACCTCAAAACAACAACAAAAAAAAACAAACAATGAAAACAAAATCTAGAAGAAAACAAAACCCAAAAAAAACCAGGAATGAAATAGAGTAGCAAGATATATATGTATATATATATCCTTCTACAGAAGACAGAAGTGAAGGTAAAAGAACTAGGATTCTATGACATTTAGGTATTAATAAAACCCAAGCACTCAACATTAATAAAACAAAAGGCAGTTTTAAATCTCTTTAAGGAAGAAGAGTAAAGAAGAATAGTTAAAAAAATATTGTATAAACTCCTTTTTCGTGACAGAAAACTGAAATATTATGAGAAATACTAATAGCCCTGAGAACCCTCATATTATGGTAGACTTTAGCTTCTAAAGATGCATATTCTAGAAGTAACGTTACTAGTAAAAAAGGTACTGAATGCGATGGGAGGGAAATTTTCTCTCCAAATTTGCACAGACTCAAAGAAGAGGATGTCATAAGGGAAATGAAACTGGAGAAGCTCTGATTTAGTGGAAGCTTTAGGGAAGTGATGGGAAACTGATTATAGAAAAAAACTTCAGTGTTTCTGGGATGTCCTGGAAAAGGAAATAACCAAGAGGCAGAAGGATTACAAGCAGTTTCAAAGCAATCTCTGTTTTTCAAAAATTTCAATATTTTAAATATCAGTGAGATAGATGCTTAAAATGTGTGTGCGGTTACAATGTAATTGGAGATATGTATTTTGTGATAATTGATAAAACAGAAACTATTTGAAATATAAAAAAGATGGAGTAAAAGTTCAGTAGTACAAAAATCATGGTCATGTATTTCAAAACAGTAACATAAACCTCTCTAGTTTATACCCTAAACAGCCTAAAGTTAGGTAGATTGCTTCATCAGAGCAGTGATTAACAAGTTTACATTCTACAATTGAGTACTGGGACTAGAAGTACAATCTGACTCATGTATGGAAGGAGGATATGATAACCTTTTTTTCTTAGATCTTCTAGTCAGGCAAGCAAACTGCATTTCTTTTACTAGAAATTCTACTACCTTCTTTTGAATGCAATGGAATTTTCTTCATTTATTGCTTTTCTTCAGATGGCTGAAAAAGGAACATGTTGTTATACCAGTATGTAATTCCCTTTTCCCTAGCTGAATAGTCAAGAATATATCCTGCTTATACTTCCCCATCATACTGATAGGGTTTATACCATTTTGCCACTTTTGGTCTTTGTTGATGGATCTTTCTATGTGTGTTTTGCCTTTTTAATTCTTTCCTTTCTCTTGATTTTATTCTTTAGCAATAAAACATGATATGTAAGACAACTACAAGCTTCAGCAGAAATAACCATCTTCCCACTGCTACCTATCTCATTATTTCTTTTCTTAGCATTCATTTCAGCCCAATGATTTTGTATTTTTTTGCAAGAACAGCAAATATAACCACCTCTTGAGTGCCATACTAACTCCACTCCTGCACATGTTAGTAATTACACACACACACGCGCGCGCGCGCACACACACATTTCAAATGTAATTTGCGAATTAGTGCACCCAGTGGAAATCATTTAGAGTGCAATGTTAGGTACTAGGAAGCTGGCTTGCCACATGGGTTGATCAAGACCTGGTACTTCCTACCTTCATTGGGGCAACTATTAAAACAATACAATATGCAACAGTAAGTAATGGAAAAGGAACAATGAGAGTTTTTTCTTCCTTAGCCTGTCATATATCCAGAGATGTTGCAGGGTAAAAATGCTAGTAAGAAAAGGAGAGGCTGTTTAACTTCAGACAGTATTTGACTCTCACTATTCTTTGTTTTTAATCTGAATAATTAAGCTACTCTTTCCCCCCTGTTTTCCAGATCTGTCTTTGTGCCCCAACCTGGTTGCTGCTGAAATATGAAGAATATAGGTATGAAAACAAGCATGCTATTCCTGGAGCTTACAGGGAATAAAGACAATAGGGCCAGACTCTTCTCGTGTTATTCAGTTACAGGATGAGAGACAACAGACAGGAACTCAAATAACAAGAAATTTTGTTTAAACATATGAAGAAAAAAAAACCCAAACCAACCTTTTTTGCTGTGATGGCGGTCAAACACTGGGGCAACTAGAGAGGTTGTGGAGTCTCCATCCTAAGAGATATTCACAGCCCAACTGGTCAGGGACCCTGAGCAGCCTCCTGTGGATGACTGACCTTATTCTGAACAGGGGGCTTGGACTAGACAATCTCTGGAGGTACATTCTAGCCTCAGCACTTCTATGGTTCTGGGATGGTGTGTATGTTCAGGATTGTTTTTCCCGGACAGGCGAAAATTGTCAAGCTCTGCTTCTGTATTTTATGCTTCTTTAATTAATGTCTCCTTCCTGTTACTTTTGCTAATGAGGCATAGTAGCACAGTAGCTGGCATGAGTTCTTAAAACAAATATCAATGATGTGACATGTGGTATTATATTTAAAGGGATAAATGACACAATGTAAATAATCTCTAAATTATTAGCTAGTTTCTAACATTTATCCAAAATCCTGACAAAACGTAAGTTATATGATTTGTTGGAGGAAATCATAATAAAAACATTGTCATATCTTAAATAAGTCTGTGAGTTATTTGTAGCAAATATTTCATGGGAATTAAACCCCTCTACTGAAGAGAAAAAGGAAAAAAAAAAGAAAAAATTGACAATACTTAATAATAGTTGTTCTAGTTTAATAAATGTTACAGCCCCAAATTAGATAAAATAAGTTTTTCAGTTTCTTTATGAGATTCTGCATAGAGCAATATTTTGACTGCATTTCATTTACAAGCACAGACAGTCCTGAAGTGTCTCATTTTGCATGTCAACTCAGCTGATTTTCCACCCACACTTCATTACTTCTTCTGTATAATGTCACTTTTATGATTTTGCTTAAAGTAATAGCTATGGTTGGATAACAAGAGAAAATGGTGCTTTCCACCTCTGCTAATTATATTTTTTACTTTGCAAAGAAACCATTAATATTTTGCTGTAATATCTAGCTCAGTAACTTATATGCAGCAATATGTATAAATTGAACACAAGATTCTAGATATAAATGGTAAATGCACAATATTTATTTTTATAGTTAACTTATTTTTTAAACCGAGGGAGATGTTCATTTTCAGACTACATTAGTCTCATTCATCTCCATGATGTCCTTAATGTTATAAGATGTTACAGCCACATTACCAGCTCCTGCAGGCCTGTATCAGCCTTTAGCTACTCAGGCACATTATTAGATTGTCAACATAATTCAGACATCTCATATAAAACGAGCCAACCCACTGGCTCCAGTTCTTTGTAAATGTATTTGCCTGATTTAATATCTTTAAATTTATCGAGGGTTCTTTTTGATTTTGGTTACACAGACACTACTTGGAGAATCTTGTTTAAGGCTGCTAAAAATACTGAGAAAGGTAGCACTTAACACAAACTCTTGCTATTGGCACATATTGTGCTATTCTGGTACATCACTGCACAATACCTGGATGAAGAAGAAAACTCAGAGAATATTTTTGAAACAAAAATAGAGAAGTATTTTCAGGTGGCTTTGGTTAACTGATGTAACTGTTTAGAGCATTCTAATTTTTTCAGGAAAATTACCCACTTTTCATAGGATTTAATACTGTAAAAGCTTTTTTGAATGTGCTAGTTAATTTGTGCTTTAGAAAGAAGATATTTGAAAGAAAGAAAATTCAGGACAAATTTTCTTGTGAATGAGTATCCAGAGAAAAGATGGATTCTTTTCAGAGTGTCTTCTCTGATATACTTTTCAAATAAGTCACTTGAACCCTCACTCTGCATAAATAGGACAAGCATTCAGATGTTCTGTTAGTTTGGGTTTTTTATTTATTTATTTTTTTATTTATGCTGTGAAGTACAAAAAGCATTAATCACCAAAGTCCAAAGACACAAAGAAGATTATCAATAGAACCTATGTATAATTGCATGAAGCTGGAACATGCCAACTCTGAGACAAAGCAATCTCTTTCGTTGGAATTCAGTGCATTTTCACTTCTTCAGCATTCTCACTAACCTAAATCAGATAATGGTAAACACAGAAAGCACAATACGACAGCAAATTTCAGTAACTCATTTTCCAAAGTATTATTCTTGTGATTTTTGTGTATCTGTATACATCCATACACAACTGCGTATGTCACATGTAAGATGTACAAAATACTATTGTTAAATTTTCTCAACGAAAAACACTAGCTTTTTGTGGTCATTGTAACAACTTTTGGAAGTAAGTTACTGGAAGCGCAGAAGCCTCAGACATAGCAGAATATTTATATATTTTGCCTAAAAATATACAAATGTACTGTTTAAACAGGAAAGATTTACGCAAATTAGCAACATGTTATATATTAGGCAGACCTATATAGAAATTAGTCATATAAGCAAAATACTTATTCGGCTCCCAAATCTCATTTCCAACTACTGTAATGATGAAGAGATCGATCATGGAACAGAGCTGAGTAGATGCTCTAAATCCATCTAGCTTTAGCATCTGGAACTGAAGCCAGTGAGCTAATAAATGAGCTACTTTCAAGAGAAGATGAGTGTACCCAGAATCTTAAAAACATTGAGCAGGTGCTAAGTGTAACTAAATAAGACAAAGCAAAATCCTCTTCCAAAACCTGATTTTTTTTTTTGTGGGCTTTAGTAAAATTCTTTGTATTTTCATAATTTTCTCATGCAATCTAGATGGAAAGTGGATATGAAAAAAACCCCCAAAAACAGCCTAAAACTTTACAAATAATAAATCCAATGTTTTGGCTAGGCTTCTATCCTTTGTGCACTCTGTCCACATACAGTATTATGAGCAGCTTTTTGTTCACTGGGATTTTTGGAAAGGGAGTGAGAGTATGACAGCAATTGTTCAAAATCTCTGTAACTTAAAAATGTCTTCACTACAGATTCTGCTATCTTAACCCCTGCCAAGGGCACACCTACTATCCAGCACTCTTTGTCAACATCTATCAAAAGCTGACATTAGGCATGTTAGCATTTGTGATAGAAATATATGGTTTGCAAAGATTTTGATTTACTGAAGCCATTATGTGTATTATTACTCCTTAAAACTCAGAAACATTTCATTTAAATGCAGGAGAAAGTATGGAGGAAGGCAGGAAGAAGGAACAGAGGGAATGAAGGAGGGGGGAAGGAAATAGATCATATGCAGAGGCATGTTTATGGTTTTGTAACCTCATTGTGCTGATTTGTAATGAGCTGTCAGCTCAGTAACTTACTGTTTTACTGGTAACATTTACTACTAAAGGAGAGAACTTATACTTTTCTAATGATGCATTTTTTCCTAAAGTTGAGTGAAGAATTTTCAGGTGCTAACATACGTGTGAAGTTCCAGTCTTTTACAGGATGGAATACCTACAGGTGGGTGTAGAACTCTTTGTGTGTCCATTTTCACTTGTTATCTATGCCTTTGGTCAGGTTTTATTTTGTTATGCTTCTTTTACAGTGATTTTCTTTTCAAAGCAAACAAGACAAGAAAACAATTTGTTAATGTTTTCTGTCTCAGAAGTCAAACTTGCCATTCGGTTCAAGCTAATCCAGAGAGCTTGTGTTGTAGTATTTACTTTTACTTTGTTTGAAACGTTGAATTTGTGTGAAACATCATAGTATTTTACTTAAAGTCTGCCTACCCCCTGAAAAAAATAGCTTTTTCAGAGTCACCAGTGTATTATCACCTTACTTATGGCAAAAAAGAGAAAGTAGCTTTTCTGTATCTATTTTGGCATTTAATTTGATCAATTAAATTCATTGCTAAATCTAGTGATCTAGACCTAGTTGCAAGCATCTAAAAGAAAAGTTGGGTTTTTTTGTTCGTTTGTTTTGTTTTGTTTTAAGAATATCCATGAAAAGTTCTGTGAGGAAGAAAAGTTGTAATTCCTAAGGAGGAAGATAAACCAGGGTCAGTTACAATAAACATTTTTGCAGGTTAAAAGCAGCATAACAGCTTGAACTCATTCTCAGTAGCAGGTGTTTAAAGAAGAGGTGACATTTATTTGGGAGCCCATGACGCAAGAGAATGATGTTGTTAGGAATAATACACAAAAACGACTTTTTGGAAAGGCTGAGATTATTAATATTGCAGATGAAGACAAAAAAAAGCACATAGATGTCAATTTGCACTTGCTTTTCTACATTATGCATAATGTTACAGGTTCAAAGTTAAGCCCTAAGATGTTGCTTCCTAATGGATTAACTTAAAAACCTGTGGGTCTTCACCTTTCAAAGAAAATTTAAAAACAAACACATATCATTGAGTGGAAAGAGAACTTGCCTATAAAGCAGTGTGAAATGCAGCTAATGAAAAGTAATTTATCTTACCCTGGCCATTCTGCTGGCTGACTTCTCTGCAGGTGCAGAAGAAAATGCTTGTCAGAGCTCTGTCCCTGGCTTCTTCATAGATCTGAAGGGATACAGTTTTACCAAAGGGGACATGTCCAATAAAAAAGAAGTAGAAGCTTCCTTTCATGGTGAAACTGCATTACTTAGTGACAAAACTCTCAAACTATAATTATTTTAACATCATCATTGCAATCTAGGTGAGTTTTCATCTTCCAATCAGATTTTTTCCTCTTACAGATAGTGACAGGGAGCATACTGAAAGTTTAGTAAGTAAACCAGAATAAATCTATTCTTTGCATGATATTTTACAGCTTGGAAGATGTAAAGTAGCTAAAATACAGAGCTAAAAATAATACAGAAAAACCCTTATATGAGTGATAGAAGTATGTAGGATGAAATTTTTTTCTCTAGATAACGCAAAAGGAGGTCCACCTGGCACTCTGCAAGATGCTGCCAATTACACTGACTTTTAAATACCATTTATAAATGAAAGTTTGACCTTCACATTTTTGCAATATTAATTAAGCTTTTCCCAGGGAGAGTAAGAGAAGATCAAATGCATGAAGAGGAAAAGATAATATTCTTATGATGCTCAAACTCATTGTGAAGTAGAAAGCATTTTTTTTTAGCAGGGTGAGGGACTGGTCATTGTAGCAAATTATGAGAGAAAGTAGGGGATTTTTGGTGCTTTCAAGTCAGTTTGGCTCTTTTCAGAAAGAAATGTTTTATCCAAACACACATTAGAAGATTCAATGACAAAATAAATTGGCCACATAATACAGTTTATGCTATGTAAGAGGCAAATTACATTACCTGATGTTCTCTCCTATGTGTAGTATCTGAGGGCCTGTTAATGAGAGACATAGAAAGATTTAAAAGTTCAGAAGTGCAATTAATCAGCTGTAGATAGATAAACAGGCATAAAATCACTACCATTTTAGTTAGTCTAAAAGTAATTTGACAGTTGTCCCTGATTTTCCATTATAGAAATACAAGATTGGATAAAAGATGGTGCAGCCTTGATTTCAAAAGGAATGACATTTTAAAATGGAAAGCAATTAATAACTTCTGAATGAAGCTACAAGTGAGGAACATAAAACTGACTGGTGAGTTTCTCCATTAAACTTCTGCACTGTTTCACATGCATAGGTATTAATGACTCGGTGCATTCAAAAATGATCAGAATCTTAGTTAATGTACTAATTCCAGAATTTTTACTTCACCAGATATTTCTTCTGTACTTGAATATCATACTTTTGTAGACTGTTCTTTAAGAAGCATTATTCACGTGTTTCTTCCACAGTATTCTGTCACACCTACCATAACATTTTTAAAAATGATAGGTGTTTGTAAATATTTATATAGAAAAGCTACATTTCAGAATAATTAATTGTGACCTTTATTATCAATAGCCAATAGAAATCATAGAATCATGGAATCATAGGATGGCTTGGGTTGGAAGGGAAGCCCTGGCCATGGGGAGGGATGCATTTTACTAGATCAGGTTGCTGAGCACTCCACCCAAGGGTGAGAACAAGTCTAATTAGAGAGTATAGGCAGCATTAATAGCAGAGTTTTAGCAAAGGCAGGGGGAGGGATGGAATCCTGACTCCTCAGCCTCTTCAGTTGGTGGAAAAATCTTGGTTCTGCTGCTATTGTTAAATTTCCCATTTGGGGAATTCTTTGTAAATTGGAGAGGTTTAAAGCATCAAATTATAAAATGGTTTGCACTAAATTTATTTTTATTCAACTTACTTTTTTAGGAACTGGAATAAGGAATGCCTCTGATACTGTAACAGCTAAATAAAATTCAGCTAACAGAGCTAACATAAGATGAAAGACATTTTTTGCTGGCAAAGCCCATTCAGTTGCCACAGATTATGCAGCTGAAAGTAAAAGTGGCATTATATGAGCTGCACAATATTCTAGTAATATTTATGTTTTTTCCAACAGCTATATACATTTAATGTATACATATTTATTTATCTATTTTGTATCTTCATTCAAATTTTTAAAATATTTCAAATTTTAAATTTATATTGAATAAAGACACTGACAGTGTTGACTCTGGTACCAACCAAGGAAGACTGCTGCTGGTAACTGGCTTCAGTTATCCACATGCACTGTTTATCTTCTGTTCACCAACTAGCTCTATCAAAAGCTATCATGTTTTTCAGACACAAATTGTCCTTGTTAAATCATACTCATTGTCCACAACTGTTCATGTACTGGTTTGTGGCTTGTCATGTACCTTATGATTTCTATATAGCTCTGGCTTCATAGAGGATTTATTTCATAGTCTTTCCAGGAATGGGGGTGAAGCTGTCCAGTGTGCAGTTCCCTGGATCCTCTTTTTTGCCTTTTTTGAAGATAGACGTGAGATTTACAAGCAGTTGCCAGGAACCTCTTCTGATCGCCATGACCTTTCAAAGTGAATTGAGAGTGGTCTTGCAATTGACATTGATCAGCTTCATCAACACCCTCAAGTATATCCCATCTGATCCAATGCACTTCTTTATGTGAAATTTCTTCAAATAATTTCTAAGTTTTTCTTTCTCCACTGTGATTAAATGCTTTGCTGTCACAGATCTATCTCTAATCTTAAGGATCTTGGGCCCAAACTTACCAGTAAAATAAAGGAAAAACTCCATATTGAATGTATCAGGCTTTTCTTATATTTTGTCACTGAGTGTCTGACCCTCACTGTCCTTCACATCCTATGTGACTTAAAACTAAGAGATTTGTCTTTCCTCGCTCCAATCCTATGTGCTCAGGAACTGTCTCTGTATTAGTCCTTGGTAGCTCATCCCTCCTTCTACCTTCTGCATACTTTCTTTTTTTATTTGAGCTCAGTCAGGAGCTCTTTGTTGATCAGTGCTGGCCTTCTGCCATGACTGTAACTCTCAGGAAGTTGAAACAGACTGTTCTCGTGCACCGGGAGGTCAGTTTGAATATCAAGTTGTTCTCCTGGGCCTCTTTGCCCTTCAGGGCAGTCTTCTACAGGATCCTGCCAAGCAGATTTTTAACAAGCCAATATGTGTTCTCCTCAATTCCAGGGCTATAATTCTACTATTAGTCTTGATCACTTCTCTCAGGGTTTTAAACTTCACAGTCCTGAAGTATCTTCTCTCAATGCTGACTTCAGCCTTCACAGCTCTGTTCTTTCCAGTTCATAGTAAGCAGCAGGGAGCAGTTGGCTGTTTGATCCCCTATTTTATCAACATACTCCAGAAATCTGAATCACATTACCATGTTGCCCTTTCAAACATTAGCAGTGTAGTTAAAGATCCTCAGCAGTTCTAGTGCCTGTAATTATGAGGCTTCCTCCAGTTGCAACAAGGTTTGTCTACTTCCTTCTTGATCCATAACAGCTGCCATGATGTCTACTGTTTTCATCTGCTTTTTGATCCTTAGCCATAAGGTCTCATCTGATTCTTCATTTATTTGCACTTTTTCAAACCCATCCTTTGCCTAGAGTGTAATCTTTCTATCCTTTCTTCTCTATCTTTCCTAAAGAGCCTGAATCAAACTATAGAAATCTCCATTCATAGAATTATAGAATTATTTAGTTTGGGAAAGGCCTTTAAGATCATCAAGTCCAACTGTTAATCCAGCACTCTCACATCCACCACTAAACCATGTCCCAAAGTGCCACATTTGGACTTCTGTTATATAACTCTAGGAATGATGACTCAACCACTTCCCTGGGTAGCCTGTTTTAATGCTTGATAACCCTTTCTGTGAAGATTTTTTTTGCCCAAATCCAATCTAAGCCTCTACTTGTGCAACTTGAGTCCAGGGGATGGTGCTGTTCCATCATCTCTTTTTAATCTCAGTGAGATAATAACACTGCAACAGTGCACAGACTTCTACGTTCTTGTTGTCTCTAAAGCTTCATGGCTTTGCATGCAGTCATACGTGACAGTCCCTTAGGCATGAAGCTTTAACGGCAGGAGCAGGAGAACTTTCTGCATTGTGCTGAGCCCTGGGGAGTACCTTCTTTTGTCTCCATGTCTCTTGGTTACCATTACTGTCTTCAAATGGTTTAGAGCCCTCAAATTTAAAGCCCTCATAACTAGGTTAGCAGGTCTGTGGGCAAAACAAAAGAAAAAAGGAGAAAAAATAAAGGTCTTTACCCACTTTGCATCTTCCTCATGCCTTTTTCTTCCTACAGGTCCTTACTTTTCAGAAATGATTCCACACTCCTAAAATACAAAATCCTGTTTCAGCAACAGCCATGCAACCAGGGTTTTCCTGCAGCACACTTTTAACTAAGCTTTTCCCCTTCACCAGCAAGACCAAGAACACTGCCTGCATTCTTGTGCCCTACATTATCGCCCCAAGGGCCTTGATATCATTCATGATACACTAAAGGTCTTCCCAATAGCGCCATTTGTCTCTGTATGGATGAGCAACAAGGGATAATAGCTTGCAGACTGAATGAGCCTCAGCAGTTTCTCTGCAATATTCTAGACCCGAGCCGCTAGCAAGCAACAAATACGCTAAGACAACAAATCAGTTGTGTTTCCATCCCCTGCAGATGTTACTTGCCAACAGCTGGCAGCCACTGCTGACGTTTGCGGCCAATTGATTACACAAAAATATTATTGCTATGTATAGATATAGGTATGCACTGTTTGCAATTGTAGTGGCATTTTTGGTAAAGAGAACAGGAAATCAGGAGTCACAGCCCATTATTTAGAACTTAGAGCTTTCAGCTTTCATAGCTCTTTTTTGTTTTGTTTTACTTAAATTTGTTACCTTCCTCTATATTTCTGAGGAGACAAAACACTCAAGAAGTGGTATTGAGCTGTGGGAGCTGCCTCTTGTTCTCTGAGTTAATTGGTTGCTGTTGGACAGCTGCTCTGCAGCTCTCTCCTCTTAGTGGGCTGAATTGATTGCTGTGTCTCCTTGTAGGTAGGCACAAGACAAGTTTCCACTTCACAGAAAACACTACAATAATTTGACTCTTTTATTGGAAGTCCCTGCAGAGATACTAGGAAATGAAAGAACTTAGAGGAAGAATTATCCTCTCATCCTGCCTTGAATCAAGCCCTCAGGTCTGGGAAGTAGGTTGGAAGCAGCATGAGGACTTTTTTATCCTCAAGCATATGCTGCATCTGTTCAGTGAGGGGAATAACTTGTGTGTGCTCTTTTAATTCTTCTGATAGGGACTTAACTATTGTTGAAAGCACCGTATTGCAATCTTGTCCAGTAAAGGTGTCCCAACTGGGAAAAAAATATTCTTTATCCTTATTTTATTATAGACCTATTCTTTTGGGCATTGGATCGGAAGATTTCTGATACAGCTTCAGACAAAGGGCAATTATTTCGCGGTTTGACACTACTTAAGAGTCCTGGGCAAAGCTTTAACCCTGTCTATAGCAGCTTCTGGGCAAAGCTTTAATACTGTCCGTAGCTGCTTCCATTTGTATTCTTGAACATCCTCACATAGTTCTTGATTTCCACTAGTTCTGGAACCTATCCAAAGAAATGAAATTTAATTAATACCTTGACTGGGGACAAGGGGATCCTTTCACTCTCTCTCTTTCTCTCCCTCAACCCTCTTCAGCCTCCACCCAATCTCTTTGTCTTGTTTACCCTCTGTCACGCATTACAGTGTAATTAATCAATCATATGTCAAAAAAGAGACTTCAGAGAAGTGCACAACATGAGCAAGAAATCTAATATTTATATTTTTATTAAATTTTAAATAGTCTAATATTTGAAATTTTCAGAATTTAAAAAAAAAAAAAGTCCAATTTTTTTTTCTCCTACTCAAAAAAATCCTGAAAAAGACAAAGTACTTAAAAAATAGGGGACAGCTATCACATGAGGTCATAACACTTAAAAGAAGAAATATTAAACTAAACCAACAATGGTTAATCTTACCTAGGAAATTCTAGAAACTATGTTGATTAATCTAGATGAAATAAAAAAAAAAGTTTTGGGGAAAAAAAACCTAGATGCTTTTAATATCTTTTTTAATCAGTGCTCTTAAAATTTACTTTTAGTAGATAGATATATATAGATCTGGGACATTTGCTTCTCAGAACTGTAGAAATCAAAGTACTTGGCTGAACTAGTCCTCTGTAAAAAGTCTGAACAGCAAAGAAAAGATCAGATACATAACTTCTGCAAATAAAATACCTCAACTTTGTCCATGGAATTTTGTTACTGCATCCAAGGCAACAATCAGCAATAGTACTTGTCTGAAATAAATAAATAGTCAAAAAACTCTTCTATTTTACCTAGGAGTTAAAAAACCTTAATGCAAACATTACTAAAATGAAGCAGTGTGGTAAATTCAGCACAGATCAGATTCCATTTCACTTCTTACTAAGAGCAGGGAAACTGGACACTTTTTATATAGGTTTCCTATCAATGAGGCTTGTTCATCTTTTCTCAGAGGTGCTTGGAAAACAATTCCAACATATGTCCATATGAATAAACTCCGTTTTTATTATTTTATGAACAATATGTGTTGCCTTATTTTAGACATTCTGGCAATGGTAATCCTGAATAAACTCCTAAAAGTGTTATGCTAGAAAGTGAAGATTACAGGTTTGTATTTACTTGTCATAAATGAATCAAAAAACAGAGATGGCTGTTTAGATCAGGTAAATGGATGGCAGATGAAATCCTAGCACCCTATAAATACGGTAATTTACTTTATATGCCTACATATTCCCTTCAGTTGTTCTTAAAAAGGGAAAATAGGAATAGTATGACATACTTAATATTTCTTTCGAACAGATATAATGAGCGACAATCAAGAAAGCAATTATCCAAATACAGAATTAAAGCACTAGCAAGTTTATGTCAGGAAGTCCCAGAATTATTTCTCTCTGTCAAAACTCTTTCTGTGTTAGTTCTTTATTCACTATTAGTTTGAACTAGAAAAAGACAGCAAAAACATAAAGTAGAAATATAGCATTTTAATATCTATAACAAATTGTGTGATGAAACTAAATGTACATGAAGAATTTATCTTTGATGCTGTATTTACAGATTCTGGGCTATTCGTATCAGTGGGAGTTTTGCTGCAGATAGAGAGCTGTGTGCAGATCATTGTATTAGATTGATAGCAGAGGCAGACAAATGCTATCTAACCACAGGAGGTTTTGCTTGTTAGCTGAGATGGAACAGCAAAACAGAAGCTAAAACAGGTAGATGATTCAAGTCTACGAATAAATTTCAAAAATCATCTGTTCATCACTTTTCTGTCATTCTAAATTTCATAAAACCTAGTTTTCACTAACAGGTTATATTTTGTGGTGTTGTTGCTATTTCTCCCCCATCCTCCGACTCCCTGACACAGTCCTTATTTAAACAAATATTAAAAAAATAAATTTGGCTAACTATTGATACAAATAAGGAGAGAACATTTACCTTGTGGTCTTTTCTTCTGATAACCAGCCTAGAGGAAAGTATAATTCAGTAATTTCTGTGAATAGAATAAATTCCTTGTTATTATTTTGTAATAAGCAATGAAAGATACATGATAAAAAAAATTGCACCTGCATTCTATAATGTTATAAGAAGTTAGAGGCTGCAAGGGTTTTCCAGAGAAGCTTATCTCAGTTAAGAGCTGAAAAATTGATCTGGATTAGGTATTGCATTATTTTGCACAATCACAGGATCATTTAGGTTGGAAAAGGTCTCCTAGGTCATTGAGTCCAGCCTTTTACTGATCAACACCTTGTCAATCAGGCCATAGCATTAAGTGCCATATCCAGTCGTTCCTTAAACACTTCCAGGGATGGTGACTCAGGCACCTCCCTGGGCATTCCATTGCAATGTTTAACAACCCTTTCTATGAAGAAATTTCTCCTGATGTCCAGCCTGAAACTCCCCTGATGCAGCTTGAGGCTATTGCCTCACTAATTGCCTGGGAGAAGACACTGACCCGCACCTTGCCACAGCTTCCTTTCAGGCAGTTGTAGGGAGTGATTAGGTCACCCCTGAGCCACCTTTTCACCGGCTAAAGACCCTCAGTTCAGCTACTCTTCATATAATTTACTCTCTAGAGCCTTTGCCAGCTTCATTGTCCTTCTCTGGACTCCTAGCACCTCAATGTGTTTCTTGAAGTGAGGGGACCAAAATTGGACATCTTCATACATCAGAATTAAATAAATAAATCAAAGAAAGGAAGTACTCAACAAATTATCTACAATCTGCAGCCATCAATTAGTAAGAATAAGTTCAAAATTGTCTTGTTTCTGGGTTGAGTTGAGAAACAAGTTAATTGTCTGCTTGCACGAAGCTCTTAGAAGACAGACCAAGTTGCCTTTTTCACTTTGGAGTTTACCTACCTCAGAAGTGTTAAACTGCCAGACTTTACTTTCCCCATCTAAGCTCCATTATACAAGGACAAAGATCAGGTGGACCTGGCAGTAAGTAGCTGTTGACCTTCTTCGTTCTCTGGAATTCCAACTCCAGAGGACCAAGCCAATGAAAATACTCCTATTATTTCTTTATCTGCCTGCCACAAGACAGTACTCTATTTTTCAGAAAGTTTGAAGTATTCTGAAGAATTGCTTCTCAAGAAAAAAGACAAAGACAGATATCAGAAATCCACCAGATGTAGACCCTTAGAAGTGTCCCTATGGTGAAAAGCCTGCTGGTAGAAAAGATTGGACAGCATCCAAAATAAGCCAACTGCTACAAAATATGGATAGTCACAGAGAGAGGAAGAGGGCTTGACCAGGGTAGATGTAGGTTGCAATAATTCACTGCCAAGAGCTGAGCCTCACAACTGAAATGTCAAGTATTGCAGACAGTGCTGTTATGGGAAATTGTAATAAACTTTTTTAAGAAGACATATGGAAATGAAATAAATGTTAATAGATTCATTTAGCTCAGGGGAAGTCATGCTTTTTGTTTGGTTTATCATTCCGTCCACCTTTCTTGCAGCTTTTCTCCTCTCACAGTTTCTGCCTTCAGGCCACTGAGTCTATAAACAGGAACAAGGTCATCAGTAAAATACAATTTAGCTCTTCTGAGAGCCTGATAATTGGTGTTTACATTATTGAAATGGAACGGGCTGAATTTATTGTTAGCAGTGTATATTCTGTGTTGACTACAACAAAGTCAGCTTCATCTGTCACCTTGCTGAAAATGCATCATCCTGGGTGAGTAAATACTAGTACTCCTGCACTGTAATTAGCTAAAAGAAATCAGTGACTCCTGGTTAAAATATATAAACAAAAACCCCCCACACCAAAACACAATCCCCCTGCCCTCATCACTCCTTTCTTTGCTGTCTTCACTGACTGAGAGAAGCTGTTGTGAACTGTAATCCCACATTTCTCATCCCCTTTGCACCATGCAGCACAGTATGGGGGCACGGATGCCTGTGAGACTAATTGACAAATTATGTCTTTGTCTTTATCTCAAATCAGAAGTTTTCTCATCTTATTTTTTACCTCTGTCTTATTGAGCGAAAAGAGTTAGACAGAGACTGGGTGGGCATCTGGCAACCAGCCAAGATCATATAACATATTGTTATATCTGCAATATGCACGTTCCTATACACATTACTAGGTTTAATTGACAAAGTTTCCATCCCAAAATGATACACAAAGATGCTTGAAAAATTATATGATGAGTTCTGGAGACTATGCTGAGAATAGTTTTAGGACAGAGAGTGTGAAAAGGGGAGACAGGAGAAGGAAAAACAGAGAGATAAATCTGATAAAATAGCAGGAGTAGGGTCCACCACAGCACAAAATCACCAAGATAAAAGCCAAAGTATGGGACGTGGAGGGAGCATGTTTGCCAAAGCAAGGTAATGCAAGAAAGTTGCTCTTGCTTCTTTGATTCCTCCTTTAGTAGCTATACTTATCAAGGTCACTTGACCTTACTGCCACGAATTCCAACTTCTAATAAAAACAATCTGCAATAATCACTATTTTTAGCTAGCCGCTAACTCACAATTTTTGGTCTAAAGAGGGAAAATTCACACAATGTCTTCAGCAGTATTACTGTTTGATATTCTTGCTTTCCCACACAAATAATATAAAGATTGTTTCTTAGAAAGTATTTGCAAAGTTCTTGATGTTATTTTTAAATTCTTAGGCTTTCTTTTTCCCTCAACAACTGAATTGGAATGAGGCCAGGGCTTTCACTCCATGAATTTGGTTTCACATTATTCCCCATGCTGCATTCCTTTTCATAACAAGAAATTTTCTTTAAATCATTCTCTTCCATAAAGGAGACATTGTTATCACTAGCATTTCTGTTGAATCAGACAAAGGCCCATGTATAATAAAGTTTTAACTCGCTTTCCATATTGCATCTCCTTACCTTATCACTTGCTGTCTCAAAATGTGCCAGCCTCATCTTTAGAAATAAGAATTCAAGTGGGAAACCTACTAAGGTCTTTTTCTGGAAGTTAAATCAGCATTTAGAGAAATGAGTAGAGAAGCTTCCAACCCTTAAGTGTAGCTATTCTGAAGTGGAACAAGGAAAACCACTCTCAACTCTTTACTTATGTCTTTACTATATCCAGTTGCACAATAAAGGGTTCTGTCTCACCCTTATATCAGCTTCAAATAATGTGTTTCACACTGAAAAACAAACAGAAAACAAGAAAGATGAATGTAAGTAACCAGAATTTTTGTTTTCATTTGTTTTTTGTTTTTTTTTTTTTTTTTTTTTTTTTAATATATACTTTTGCTCACTTGGAGAATCTTATTAACACTGAAGGAGACACATAATTTAAAGTGCATGCTGTACTTCAAGTTGAAACAACACTGAACACTTACGTTTTCTATGTATCAATTTCCCAAGGAACTTTAACTGGGAAGTCTTCAGAGAGTGCCCTCACTGAACTGCTTTTGAGATTTCCTTGTTAACGTCTCTTTTCCCACTCCCTTCTGCCTACCAGCCACAGAGATTTGCTTTGGTTTTGTGAGGAAGAAAAAGTATATTTTAACCCCAGAGGCTTTGCTCTTCCTGAGTGAAATAACCAAAAGCAAATTCTTTCTCTTTTCCTGTTGAAAGCACTGTTTGGTGGTAACACCTTGCAGATTATAATTCATGTTGAAAATTTGTCTTCCAGACTTAAAATAAGTAAGATAAACCTAGCATTTTAACATATAGAGCCAGAAATCTTTTAACAAAGTATCTCTGAAGCACTAAAAACCCATTGGAAAAGATGAGCCTAAGACCTGAAAAAACACATAAATATGTGTCGAAAGAACATTACATATATATGAGTAGAAAATATTCCCAGCTAGCCTGATGAAATCCCAATCAAGGCATATAGTCAACAGTCTATACTAGTTGGAAAGACACATTACAGAAATATCACACAGGCCTAGTTATAAGTGACAAAATGTATTCAAGTCCTATTCAAGCACATTTATTAAAATATTGAGCTCTCTCCTGTATGGCTACAGCAGGAATGCTTCTCCAAGGCTGTTGTCTGCATATGGTGGCTGCTTCTAGAGACCCCAGTAGGTGTTTGCCCGACCCTAACCAGTGAAAGCATCTTCAGTAGTTCAGTTTAATAACCTTCAAATAACATTCTGTTTCGGCTTTAGATTCAGTCTTGGTTTATTTTGTGTTCATTGGCTTTTATTTGTCTCTTGTGACCTCAGCACCACTTTTTGTGAATATTCATTCCTGAGGGAATGTTTTTTCCCAGGAGACCCAAAATCCTCTGTGGTCTGATGGTTTTGAGAAACTACATCATCTGGATAATCTGTGCCAGAACAAATCTAGTAAATTATTTTATTATTTATTGAATAAAGGAAAATTATAAAAGAAATTGAATTTTATGCTGCCATACGTATAAAATAACTTTTGTTTTCCTGAAAAGTTAAAATATTTTTTTTGGGAAGATGTTTTTCCAATGTTTCATTTCAATATAATATTAAAATTAATTATGCATGAAAATACAATTTTTGAAGTTTAGATATCTGAAAAAGAAAGCAGAATAGGTCATCTAAGGCTACCCCTGCCATGTCTATTGGCTCTGTTACAGTGTAAAATTCTGATCTTCATCTAAGTGTTGATAAACTTGATTCTTTTGGCACCATAGAGATACCCTATGTGGAAAAGTTTCTAGTTGCAGTTGTATTTATCAGTGACATAGTTCCCTCATGTCTCATTCACTTTATTATGAGTCATAAACCTTACATTGCCATGAATAATGGGGTTTTTTTTCATGAAAGCTCTGGAAATAGCAGTTACAGGTAATCTGGCTGACAGAACTTGAGTTCCAGCTGAGGAAGTGAAGGAAATATACACTCTCAGAATTAAGATAACACCAGCATTAGATCTTCAGTATCTTCAGATCTTCAAAAAAGGGTCAGCAACACCTTAATTCTGCTTCTATGAAAGTTTGATATTTACCTTAATCAGAGTAGAAGTAGTTAAAGAGTGGACTTGTTTGGTCTTGTTTGGTTTTTAATCTGACCTATGCTGTTCACTCAGAGATTTTAAACTAATGAAACTATGGTGTATTTGATGTTGAAACCAATTGGAAACAAACTCAACTGCAAAGCTAGTCTTAAAAAACATCTGTGTCCCTAGACATGGATTCTTTTTTTTCCTGTTCTGCATGAGTGGAATGGTAAATTGATGTACTAATCAACGCTAAAATTGTGTCACTTGAGAGTGGAACCTTTCTGGTCCTCATGAACTTGAGAAAGGATGCATGCACTCAATGCGAAAAAGAAAAAATATTAAAACAGCAAAAACTTTATATGCATATGAGACTAAAAGTCTTCTTACTGCTTGAAAAGCAAGTGTTGCCTAACTGCAAAGGAAAACAGCATTGGAAATTAGTGTGCTTTCTTAAATCAAAGTGATTTTAATGAAACAGATTTTGGTGAAGTGTTGTAAGTGTTTTATTTGACTGACTTTTTTTTTTAATTATATCAATAAAAGCTGTGGTCTGCTATTACAAAAAAATGTGCAGTGTTAACTGAGCAGGTACTCTGAGCCATTAAAATATATCCATATTTGTAGTAATAAAAACCCTAAAGAAAAAAAAATTCCTGTGCCTCAATGAGTTCCAAATCAAGAAGAACAGAAGGTTGAGACGGAGAGGGCAAGGGGGCACTTTAGAAAGAGCACGGAAGAAAAGGGAATCAAAGCTTGTGACAATGTTAAAGTCAAAAGGTTGAAATTTAGCACAATGAAGAGAAGACACCAAATCTACACATAAAATTTAGCCAACTGCAACTAAACCCAGGTTCCATTTGATTTCGTAAAATAATTATATTTGGTCTATAGTACCATTTCTTCTTCCTCAATTATTCTGTCATCATTAGGCCAATACAGTGAATAGCATGCAATGTTAGATACATAAACTGGAAGATGAAATGTAGTGAGTGTGTGCATGGAAAGATTGCTTTGAGCAGAATTTTATTCAAAAAAAAAAAAAAAAANNTAAAAAAAAAAAAAAAAAAAAAAGAATGTGAAAGGCATACTAATTCAGACTATCAGCTGTTAACTTTTAGAAGGGGCAATAAGGATTAAGTTTTTTGTCCGATGTTCTTACATGTGACTTACTGTGGTTAAGTGGCTCTTAATCCGCTACAGGAAAAGTATATGCCAAGACCACAGGACATCATTATCCTCTATTCCTACCTCCCTGTATTCATAACCAGCATCAAACTAGAATGAGGAATGTTACTGTCAGAAGGAATAGACATTTCTTTGCACAGTATAAATAACCAAACCATGCTTTTCTTGTCCTATAACATCTTCCTAGGTCCTTAGGTTTCCTTCTCAAGCTAAATCTAAAGGCATGATGCCACCAAGGATTTATCTGATGATAACATCCTCGCTGTTATGATGTACCAAAGACAGATGAAGTTTTTCCTGGCTACCTTGTCTTTTAACCCTCTGGTTATGTGAAAGAACATTGGAGTTTCTTGCTGAAGATGTCAGAAAACTAACAAGATAAATTCTGACCTTATAATAAAGAAAAACGAGAAATATAATGAAAGATTCTGCCAAAGAATCAATACTGAAATTTGATACTCATCTCAGAAGAGATGGTATTTCTCTAACTCAATAGACTTTTGTTTGAAATCTAAAGTGTCCTGCTGACCATATGCATATGGTGGCAGTAACAAATTCTCAACTAACATATTTTTAAAAGAATAGACCTGTATGGAAAATATTACTGTCCTATCAAGCCCTAAAACTGTTAGAATATCTATGAAACTTACTGAACTAAGACAGAAGAAGACAGGCAAATCCTATTTTCAAACATGATTTTGACCTAGTGAGAGTCTTTCTCAAAATAATGATTTTCATGTGGAAATCTGTCTTGTGAAAGAATTATCTTTCATTGTACAGGGAAGAGAGCAATTAATATAATAAAACTAAAATTCTAATAAAATACCATCACTCTTGAGCTTTATGAGGAACTAAATTCAGAACTTTACTGTTTTATATTTTCATCTGAAGGTTATTTATTTCTAACCCAAGCTGTATACTAAGAGCATAACATTAATGCGTGGCATGTTGTTGCACATTCAACAATGCTTTTGTAGTATGAATAAGGCTAGCACTTGCTGACATTTAGGGAAGAAATGCTAGTGAAACCTATTGGGACAGACAGGAACTCTAAATAATAATTACTCAAAGGCATGACACACTTCTCAATCTGGGCAAAAGGTTTGGAAAATAGACCTTTAGCAACACATTATTAGTAATCTGCTGGTCAGTCTCCTTTTGTCTTCAGTTACTGAACTGAAAGTAGTAAATATTGATCTATAGTCAGAGCAGGTGAGATATATTATCAAGAAAGAAGAAATTATCTCAGATATAAAGCTGATATTCATTATTTCTATGTATTTTACATGACAGAAAAGACAGCATCCACTGCATTTTATTAAAATACAGAATCACAGAATCAATTAGGTTCAAGTGCCATGTCCAGTCTTTCCTCAAACACCTCCAGGGACAAGACTCCACCAGCTACCTCCCTGGGTAGCTCATTCCAATATGTAATCACATTTTCTGTGAAGAAATAACTTCTAACATTCAACCTCAACGTCCCCTGGTGCCTCTTAAGACTATGTCTTCTTGTCCTATCGCTGGTTTCCTGGCAGAAGAGACCAAACTCCACCAGTCTGCAACCTCCTTTCAGGTAGCTGTAGAGAGCCGTAAGGTCACCCCTGAGCCTCTGCTTTGCCAGGCTAAATATTTCCTATCTTCAACACACCTACTGCTGCAAACACATGAAGGTTCTTGAAGCACTTGCAAATAATGATAGAAATCAGTGCTTGAAGAGTTCTATCTGTCTTGATGCTCACATCTTGAGAACAAATTATATAAACATCAAAACCTTCCCAGAATGGATTTGAGTAGATACTTTCTTCACTAGCTATTCTACAACAGGCAATGCCAAGGAAAAACTATTTCAATGTGTTCTTACTTCTCATTCTCCCTCTCAACTTCTATCATGTGGGTTCTCATTGCAGTTCAACTGCCAAGTTTTGTGTCTTGCTTTTCTAAAGCTTTTGAACATTGTTGTTATTCCATGGTAATGGGGTGTTAATTTTTCAAATGCAGCTTCTCTGATGCCGTAGTCACTGGGTATAGATTGCTTCAGGGACTCTTAGGATGCATATGCCTTTATCGAGTTAATGTCACCATTAGTTCTGAATGCCTCTTTAAGTGCCTTCTTTTGTTCTGTTCAGGGTATTACAGATTCTTATTGTTGTCTTCTTTTGGGCAATTTTACTTCAATGCTTTTCTGTTTGCAGTCTCCCTGATTTGTACATGAGCTTTTACTTCAATTTTCCTTCAAAGTGGATTCCAGTTGTGTTATTAGGTGGAGTACAAAGTGGTTTTCCATCACTTCAGACAGTTTTATACTTGCTTAATGAGGTTAGAGTTTCTGTGTTCGGGGGATGTGACTTGCCTTATTTAGTGGGGGTTTAGTCATGCACAGTATTCAATGATTTTGTTGGCTGGATCTCTACAATTCCCTCTGTGTTCAGTGTTTCTTGCAATATTATTCATTTATGACCAACTGCAGCTGTGTGCTTGATGTTTGTTCATCAATAACTTATTGGTTAAATTCTGTTTATCTATAAGTTCTTAAAAGCTGATGCACTTTATTTTTGAATAGTATTAGGCTACAGAATTCACCAAGTCCCCCATAACAAATTTTTCTTTGGTGTAATTTACCTGTGCACGCATGAGTAAATATCATTTTATGGAAACAGTACGTCAGACTGGAAAGGCTATGTTTCTCCTATTACACTCTATTCCGTGGTTAGGAATCACTTCATATGTTTTAGTGCCCTCCAAACAAACTTGGATCCATTATGTAGGACTCTGTCCTTTAGATCTCTGGGTTTGTTCATCCTTGAACTGAGTGAGTTAATATATTATAACTCCATCCTTCAAGAAGGAAAATATAATGATTTCAGCAATTGACTACTAAATTTTTCTTCTGGATGCATTAGTGGACGGAAGATTAAATTTAGAAGGATAGTAAAAAACAAACAAACAAACAAACAAATTTACTATTAGTAGCCCCATTGCAGACATTTAAATTATTAGAATTTTGGAAAATGAAGTTTTCATAGAGTCCAACACATTACACAGGAAAATGGCCTAGTTTCACTGTGTGGCTTCCTAAGAAAGAAGGTTTGATTCATATCCACAGGGTGGATGCTTCTGACATGGTCACCACCGTTCTTCTGCCACAAAGTTAAACCAGATCAGGCTCCCCGGTGACAATGGGATTTTGGTGCTCTAAAAGCTGTTTATTTTTTATCTATTTTATCTTAGCCCAGCTAAATGTATTAGTCTTCCAAAGGTAAAAATACAGTGAGGATAAAGTAAGATAGTTTTGCTTTGAGGACAACTTCAAGTACTAGGCCAGGTGATGTATTGTATCACCTAAGGTAAAAGCACAGCATTTACTGCTCTTTCTTCCTTAAAGTTATGAAGCCATGAGACTTGATAGCTGTGGAGATAAATTGTTTCAGTTCTGAAATACTTCAGACAGAAAAGCTTCCCATAGCTACATTTTAAGGATTATTTCCAGGGAAGAAGGAATTTGTCTTGGTTTATGTTTCTTTATGGCTTATAAATGAGTCTGAAGAGTTTTGTTTACATTAAAGGGGTGATTAGTGGACTCCCCAGTATCAGAGTGACTTAAAAAAAATAGAATGTTTAAGAAAAAAAACCATATTTTTAATATTCAATTCTCTGTTGCAAGTCTTTGGATGTAATAGGGTCATATTTTAAAGCCTTTCTCAGTGGCTGTAAAACAAGAAACTCCTTGAGGAATATAAAGGCTGTAAACATGGGGCTTCACTGCTGTGGGGCTTCCGCGTGGGTAGCTCAATAGACTTCCTCATGGATGGGATAATTGCATTATGGGAAGTATTGCTTGAAAGAAGCTTTGGAACCTGCATCTGAAACACAAAACAGATTTTACCTGCTCAGATTCAAGAGTTTTAATATTACATGTCCAAAAGGCAGGACAAGACATCTTTCTTGCTCTGCTGGTTTACTCAGAGGAGAGTAAAAAGCATTTCCAGGAGGTAGCTCATCTCATTCCAATAAAACATTGTTTAGGATAAGTCAGATGAATCATCCATCACCTGGTTTTATCTATTGGCTAATAGGGAAAATTAGATTTATTTTCACCCCTACAAAACCCACAATAATCTAACCATCTTAATTAATACTATGTGATTAGTCCTGAGATCCTAGACAAACTTTTTTACTATCTTGGTAACAAATCTGTGAGCCACACCTTCAAGAGAGGAATTATGAGGTGTATTAATGCGTATATCTGGGAATAAAATATTTCATGTTTAAACAACCTTTTGTAATTGTCAAAACAAGAGAGTGCAATTGTTATGAAGATTGATCACTGCTCAATTTGTATAAGTATCATTTCTGTTCTTGGGCCCTCGGGCTTGCAGGTATAGAATTCTGTGATCACTCAATGCTCTGGAATCAAGTATTGTAACTGAAAATTATTATTTCTTCATCAGAAGTCACTAATTGTTCAACTACTTTGCAGTCTTTGAAAGACTAGTTGAGGTTAGACTGCTTTTTGAATTTTCAGCCTTTTACACTTGAAAAATTTGGAAGACACTTTAGAAACTGTTGAAAGGTACTTGTTCACTTCTAGCAGTCAGAAAACACCCCGAAGTTCCACATTTATGCATATTTGTTTGACATGGTTTTGGAGATTTATGCTATCAAAACCCTGTCAATGAATTACCTATGAGATTTTATTGAGTGGTGGGTCATATCAATAGCAATATTCGCTTTGATTCAGGAACTAATATCATTGTAACTCACGAGCAGCTATTTTTCCACATGTCTTTAGTATTTTTAATAACGCTAATGCTTATTGTCTTAAAAATCCTTGATTTAAATCTTTGTGGCTTAAGAAGTGTTACTAAAAATAAGAAAATATGTTAGCATAAACTTCCAGTAATGAAAGATGTGATTCTGCAGAACCTTGGGTTCGCTTAAAGAAACACCCACTGAAAACTCACAGCATCATATATAACAGGATAAAAAATTGAAACTACTGTCTGAATTAAATATTGGAGCAATGTTGTAAAAATACGAAAACATTATAAAGAGATGTGTTGACTTACAGGGAACAACAGGTCAATGAGATCAATCAAGTAGAACATTGACTTTTTCTTTTAGTTATTATGCATGTGGGTGCCTTACAAATGTCTGGTATTTTCCAGCTTTCCTTGAGTGCCAAAGGTGAAAGCAACAATCCCGCTGTGAGAAGCTCAAATCTGCCTAAATGATGTGAGTGCACTTTTTTACATCAATGTGAATAAAAATCAGGTTAT
This sequence comes from Melanocharis versteri, assembly GCA_013397845.1. NCBI lineage: Eukaryota > Metazoa > Chordata > Aves > Passeriformes > Melanocharitidae > Melanocharis > Melanocharis versteri. The sequence goes on from VZTG01001100.1 coordinate 1,722,202, forward strand.
TCAAATGACAGTCTCATACCTTCAGGTGAAGTCTGGATAAAGTGAAGGGTTTATTTTCAAAAATATGTTTGTTCCCAGACCCTCTGCATTCACCTCGGGATGCAAAATGTACATTGGAGTTACAAAGCCAAAAAAGGGGGACTTTCTAGACTCGTCATTCTTACTGAGGCTGTTGCAAAAAGTGAGAGCTCTCCTGTAACAGCAGTGGCCATTATTCACAGTTTCTAACCTTTTCCTCAGGATCTATTTTAGGAGAAAATGAGCATTCCTGTGGTCTGGAGTAAACTGGGTACCACTTTAAACATTTTGTTACCCTTGGCAGCAAATCTATCTGGGTACCTACTTATCTTTCTTGTGTCTACAGCTGATCTTGGCTGAATAGTAGTTACAAAATCTTTATTGTTGTAGGGGGACGAAGGAAAGATTCTCCAAAAGCAAGGGAGGTGGAAGAGAAGAAAGGCTACAGTAGCTGATACATGTATAAATACACATATACATAGTTATTTAGATATTTTGCAAAGAAATAAAGGAGAAAATAGGAAATTAAGTGAAGATGGTAGGGTATAAGATGGGCAGGTAGGGGTGATAAAGGATTCTTCAAGGAAAGAGAAGCAGCGTCCTTGGCAAGAAATCAGGTAAGCTACATGAAGAGAAATCACTGTTATAATGGAAGAATTCTGAATAAGGAAATGGCTATGGTAAGGTTTCATTGAATCACAGGAAAGAATATGGTGATGAACATTGACAAAAAAATTGTCCACAGTCCTCACCTGCTTCCACGTTTGTCCTGGATAAGTATAAATATAAATAACTCTTTTTCTAACTTATTTTAATGTCATAATTATGACTCTCCACAAAAATAAGTTAATGTCTTGTTATACATCATTTGTATTTGCAATTTATCGCTTTCCTCCAAATAATGATTGTCAGAATAATTTCTAAATATCTTTTAATTAAAAGTTTTAAAATACTTCTCCTTTATCTTAGGACAGCTTTGCATTTGCATTTCTAGTTAAAGAGATTTTGAAAATTGATTTTTTATACAGTAGCCATATGATTTTTTTTCACATGTCAATTATTAGTATTTTCCCTAGATACATTTAAACCACTTGCATGCTTTGAATGAAAAGCATATTTTTTTTGCCACCAGTTTTTATCCTCTGTAATACATTTGAAGCTTTAATAGGTTTCCATTGTTTATTTGTGTAATGACTAAAGTAAAGTGAGTATGAAAGATTGTTCATCATAATTACATTTCAGGCATCTTTACCTTGTTGGAGGGTTTGATTATTCCTTCAGAGAGAAATGCTAATTATAGATGGTGGAGACTCCTCTCTATTTTCAGAATATATTTATGGACCAACTATTGGACCAAACAATTTTTCTGATTGTTCTTAAGAATCGTCATGGTCCAGCCCATCGATCCATTTTCATTAAACATATGTTGCAGAAGTCAGTGATATTTCCATCAAAAGCCTTGCTGATTTCTTCTAGTATGACAATGCTACTTTTTTCTTGAAGTGGTTTGTTTGGATGCATACTTTTATAAGTAAAATGAACCCTGAAGGAAGGAATATGTATTTATATATGTCCTATAAAGAAACGCTTCATGTTTGCGTTAATGTCCTTATAATTGCTCATCATCTCATCACATCATTCCTAACTTAGGCAGGTTTAGACTCTGGAAAATGCAATCCATATTTATCTTTCAACAGTAGTGATGAAGTTACAGAAGTGACAGAAGACAGCATGGTATTTTAGTGGCTTACATTGGTAGAACAGCTTCATGGAATACAGAGCAAGGGTTTTGAGAAACTACAGGCGCTGTCTGCTGTACTTTTTGGAGAGCTGGAAAGATTTTTCTTCCATTTGACAATGACATACATAAAAGGTTTGGCAGCACAGCTTGAAAAAAGCTAGATCATGCCCTTGCTCTGTATTCATCTCCACACAGTGCTTGAAGCCATTAATAAAGACAGCACCAACAGAATTCCTGCTGAGCAGGCAGCTGGACATTTATATAGGGCTTAGAAGTTTTGGATATGTTTTGGCCGTACCATTGGATACAGAAAGTGCAAAACCAGCTTTTTCTAGAGGAATGGAAAAGCCCTTCAAGCAGTTGAGGAACTACTGAGAAGGCTTCTGCCATGATGGTTATCTGTTTGCTTTCAAAGGACATTCATCACTACCACAAACGGGAAGAAGTCAGTGTTAGTACTTCTTTCCTGCCAGTGACTAGTGGCATTGGACATTTTTGCATGACTCATAAATTGATATGCTCTTTAAGGTAGGACACACTGTACACCTGAGAGTGATAATGCATATTGTGATGGATCACCCTGTTAATTCATGGAATAGCTCAGCTGAGGAATCAGTAGAGTCAAACTTCACATTAACCTCACTCTGGCTTAGGAATATCAAACACCCATCAAAACAGCAGAAGCCAGAGGTTGCCTGTTATAACTAAAGTTGTAGAACATGTTGAGATAAAATCAATGATTTGAACCCTATTATGCCTTAACCTGTCCTTGCCACATCATTTGTAAAATATGATTCTTCTTAACATGAGCTCCTGTCACATTTCCTAGCTTGCGTTTTCAGACAAAGACTAATAGTGGAAGCATCAATATGGATGACAAGGAGGTATTTAATGATGAGTATTCCATATCAGGCATGACAAGTAGTTAATCTTACCGAAATATTTCTAAAAGTATTAAAACTGGTATATCCATTGGTCATATTAGAGAGTGCTAATTTAAAACAAATCTATCTCTGTCTGAACCACGGTTTTAAGTAATACTAATTAAAATATCTTAGGAAAGTTGTGCAACTCAAAAATGCAAACTCAAAAATGCAAACTGGGTTTTAAAAAGTTAGGCACAGCAATCATCCAGAGGCTATACAGCTTAAAAAAAAAAAACAAACAAAAAAACAAACCTTTATTTTTCACATCCATTGGTAAAAGCTATACAAAAAAATTGTTTGGATTTTTTGACACGTTTATTCCATGTACTTCAAAATGTCATAATTAATAAAGCAAATATAGCAAATTTGCAGAGAATAATCCTCAAAATGTGAGAGAATTGTCCAACAAAGCAATAAAATTTAGAACCAGGGTTAAAAATTTGTCATATTAGCAACAGTTTGATAATTGGGACAAATATGCATTAGTCCCTGACTATAAAGGGACTTGAAAAGTTAAATACAACTGCAACAACAAACTAATTCTTGCTGCTTTAGAATGTTAATGCCTTTTGAATTATTAATTCCTTTTTGTGGAAAATAGCTTTTACATTATAGTTGGCAAGGAAGCATGCAGAGATTGCAAACATAAGTAAGAGTTTTTACAGTCTGTTATTACAAAATATTCAAAATACTAATGACACAGCTAATTCTAAAAGGTCACAGACAAAAATTGAAATGTGAAGGTTTAATTTAAAAAGAGGTTAAAGTTTTCCTCTTCATTAAACTGTGATTTTAGACAGTTCAAACATCATTAAGCGTTCACCGGGCTTTCTGTGTTATGCTGTTTCTCATTCTTTATGTGCATGTAATTGCTTTTCATATTATCACAGAATAAGGTATGTTTCCACTCAGAGTTGGTTCCCACCTAATCCGGAATGGACTATTCTGGCTTACTACAATTCAATATTGTTCTGCCCAAAAGATATTTTGGTGTTGAGCTTTGTGACTGTTGTACAAAACTTGACTTCTCCTACCAGAGTTGCACTGGTGAGCAATAAAAGGTAATTGCTATCCTGTTTTGATATAAAGAAAAATAAAAAGAACATTCCTTCTTAATCTTTAAAAATTATTAGTAGGCCAACTTGACAGGACTTTGCAAAATAGACTGCCCATTCCTAGTGAGAAAAAAACTTTGCTCATGGGTTGTTTTTTTAAAAATTATGAACAAAAATAGAATTATTTTGAAGATAAATCCATGATTCAGTTACCTACTCTAAAAAAAGTAGCTAATCAGTAGGAAAAGTCTATGTTTTCTCATAGAATGAGATTTTACTATATTAGCATGATTGGACCTGTTAAATTCTATTTAATTTCATATGAAAAAATAAACTCTCTGAGCCAATACAGTATGTAATGTAATGTTTATTTACATTACATTAACAGTTCCACTACATTTTTGGCAGATTTTTTCTTCTTAAAAGAATTTAAGTAAAACCATGAATATATACATTATATATATGGAAAAATAATCTCCAATGGAATGCAAGGGATATTATGTGACTTTTTCCTAGTGTAGTTTTAAAAACAGAAATAGAATAGATTACTATTGGTACAGGATGATGAAAAGGTGAATGGTCAAAAGCCCATGACAAAAGGAAGAAACTATAAGTAAAATAGTTAAAAATAAGAAAAACAAAAGACCAAACAAGTAAGCAAAAAACTTATGAAAAATTAAAATGAAGAAACAGGAGAGCTAAATCATAAAATAAGGGAAAAGTGAAAACAGAAAAAAAACCCAACCAATTATTTTAAATTTAAAAAATTGAATTAAAAAAATATGGTAGTATGGAATATTAAATTTAGTAGGTGCTGAATTTCAACATTTGCACAATAAATCTTTCATTCAAGAAAATATCAACAAAAAAGTTTTGAAAATTTGTTGATGTTTTCTGATTAGAAGAAATTTTGAATTTCAATGTTGTCACAGGTATGTATGTTTTGGATGTAATGCTGGAAGGTCTTTGCATGTTCCAGAAAGTGTAAATCTGTGGTTCGATTGTACCATATGCCAAAGGAAATTTTAGTTTCAGATGTATGAATTTTCACTGAACAAATCTTTAAAAAAATCTTTGAAAATCTTTAAAAGATTGAATCGTTTTAAAGTTATACTAAAATATGAGAAATCACACAAAAGGAAAACTATTATTTTTAAAGCAAGTTTTAGAGGTATTTTTCAGAGACTGGCATGAGCCACAGTGCAATCTTGTCAAATCACTTATACTGAAAAAACAACTTGCCCTTGTAAAATCTATGTGTATTTAAACACTAAAACGTCTTTTTTTGGCATAAAGACAAAATGCAGGTGAAACTACACTGCTAAATTTCATACAAGGTGCTGTGATTTTATACAGCTACTTTGAGAACAGCCGAATGTCCATGACTTGCAAATTCACAGCCTAAGTAAAAAACATAACACAGACATTTAGTGAAAAGGTGTAATATACAGAAAGAATGTTAGAAATTTTTTTTAACTTTATTTCTTAACCTCATTTTCTGCTGTTGAAGCTGTAGTAGAAAGAAAAGCTGCTATTGTGGAAGACAACACTCAATGAGTGACGGTGGTGCTGACGTTGTTCTGATTCCTTATGTTCAAATGAACTCATGTTGTACTTTAACCAAAAGCTGTTCTTCTGAGATTGAATTTCCTAACACAGAGCCTTACATCTGAAAACTGAGGAAGTGTATCAGTTTTCAGAACTGCTTTGAAGGGTGTGCTTTGAGGACCTCAAAGGTGCTGCAGTCTGCATTCGTTCAACAGATAGGAACACACTGGTGAGACGTGCATTTCAGCACTTTATCCCCCACACAGAAAGATGACAAGAATGCTTTCACAAAGAAAATCTATTTTAAACCATGGTGATGAGCAAGCTGCCTGGGAAACAATCAGTCCAAAGCCACCTTCTTCATCAATATCCTTTTCCAGAGGTAAAAAAGTCCTTAATACCTGTAGATCAAAGCAAACAGCTCTTGACATTCAATCTGTCAGTGGCAGTATGGCATGTCTTGAGCTGAGGGGAAGTTAATTCCAGAAGATTTGTCAGACTAGTTTCTTGAAACTCAGAGGTACATGTGTAAAAGAAGATGCAATGATTCAACACAGCAGGAGAAAGAAGGTCCCCATGATATTTTTAAAGAAATGTTACTATCTGAAAACCAGTGTAGAGGGAGACATGCAACATTATTTAATAGATCTTGAACTGGAAACATTCAATATCCAATCTGTGAGTTTTGCTCTATCCATGTAAATTCCTTCCTTTGAGAACACATGTAAATCCTTTTCTCCTAGTGATCATGCAAAAATCTGAAAATCTGATTTAATTATCTCCTGGTATAACCTACATATGACTGGTTCCTCTTTTTTTGACAGAGAACCTGTTTAGTCAAAAAAACCATAAAGAGATTGTCAAAGAACAACTAAAATGCCAAAAGAATTGTTCAAATTAACATTAATTCTTCAAATTAACACCTCTACACAGATCAGCAGAATAACATTGAAGTCTACTGAGTTGTAGAAGGTTTCAAGTAATGTAAATTTCTAAGTACTAATAAAGAATCCCCACAGATGATTGAGAATCAAGTCATTTTAATGATTAATGTAATTCCTCACACAAAATTTTCTATAAATTCAAGATCGTGTTACATAATCTCTGTCGAAAGTGTACACAAATAACTACTTTGTGTCAGGTTTTTGTAATATCTACTTACCACACTGGAGTCAATGAGGTCACGTCAGGGACAAGTCACGTCTTGAGAGTATATGCAATTTGTCAGTGCTATGGTGAATTCCTGGTTTAGAGTGTTTGTATTAGGCTAAAATGTATTCTATCACTCATAAACCAGTCTTGAGCACACACTCAATTTATCAGGGCTAGGGCAAGTTCTAGGATTATAGCACTTATGTTAAACCTAAAATGTACCTCATGTCTCAGGCTAGACATATTCTCAAGGCAGAATTCATCCCTCATAGAAATTAATCAACATCACTGGGTTTACTCACCATGAATGAATTTTCCCAATAGTCTTACTAACGCAAATTTTAAAAATCAGTTGTCTTGTAACAGGTGAAGCTGAGAAAGTAACTTGTTATTTGCTCAAACCAATGTTGAATGATATCACTTAGGTAGAATCAACTACTGTGCTCATCCAAAATCAGAGTAACATAATTGATTTAAAATAACTCCAGTTAATAGCTTTAATCAAAAACCTCAAACAGTCTTTCAGAATATTTTCCATTATGAACTCCATCCTAGACATGAAAAATTAAATTTATTATAATTTTTTATTCCAATTAAATGAAATTATTTATTTTATTAATATGCTTGTAAAAAATAACAGTAACAATGAAAAGCTAAGAACAATTCAGGCCATGCTTAATATAGCTCATTTATTTTCTTAGCAAAGAGCAAGGCAAGCAAACTAATGAATGAATTATCCCGTAAATAGCTGGATTTTCTCAGATTAAGCAGTATAGCAGTTCTCTAAGTTTAGAAACACTTGAAAGTCACCTTTGTCACACACTTTATTTAGCAGAACCAAGGTTAACATGGAAGCACCTTACTTTTGGTTTGGGTTTGTTTGCTTTATCAGTATTTTTATCAGAACTGTGTCAGTGTGACCTAGTAGCCAGCCTCTCAGAGAGATGAGGCATGCACAACATTTTGTTGCATGGGTTGAGCTACATTTTCATCAAAGGCAGGAAGTGTTATTCTGTGAGAAAATGCTTCCCATTATAGCAACCACCAGCCCAGCTTCCTTCCTTCCTTCCTTCCTTCCTTCCTTCCTTCCTTCCTTCCTTCCTTCCTTCCATCTCAGGAGTGCAAAAAACTATGTGAAAGGAGGCAAGCCTTACATGTTCAACATTTAGAGACACAGCTCAAGGATAATTTTTTTTTTCTTCTAAGCTTTAATTGTGTTTATTTAATTTTTCATTTATACCGGAAATACATGTGTTATAATAGATAAGCATATTTCAAGAATGCAAGCTTGGAGATAATTAAAGGCATATCTTGAAGCCACAAATATCAGAAAATGAGTTCCCATGGATTTCTCCCAAAGTAAAATTGGAGATGCATAACAAACAAGTCTTGATTGCAGTGAATAAGCAAATAATTGTAATTAAAGTTTGAGACACTGTAATTGTTTTGAGCTATGAAAGGAGGGAGTAAAATAATGTAAGAATTAAAATACGGCTTAGAAGATTTAATGAGAGGTTTCTCAGTCATCTAAGAAACTATTATGTGTCAGAGACTGAAAATAGTTTATGTCTCAAACCTTGATATAAAGTTTTTAAGAAACTACAGCCACAGGTATCTCCTTGAAGAACTTTGGACTGTAAACCAAACTGCTGATTGGATTAAAGGGAATCCATTGTTCCATCACCTCAGGCTAAGGGAAAGGTATGCATCCACAACAGGCCAAAGCCTCCAGCTGCCATCCCAGCTGAGTTTGGGGTGTGGGGGGAGAGCACAGCTCACAGAAGCCAGGTTCACACAGACTTCCCCCCAGCCGAGGGAGAAGGAGGTTTTGGGTGCACGGCTTANGGTCTCGTTTGCACCTTAATTGGGGCAGAGGAATTTCCAAGGAACCCTAATAATAATAATGATTGGATCCTAACACTGGATCTTGACATGATGTAAAAGCAGGGTTAAGTCAGTAAAGAATCACTCATTTAGAGATTGTTTTTAAGAAATTAAGTCTAAAACAAAAGGAAAAGGAAAAAGCTAGGAACATTTGAAACAAAATGAAATGTTAATTGGGGAGTGTCAAAGTGTGTAGGCATAGAGGTTATACTGTAATTAGCAGATTATTTACCTTTTTTGTTTACAAATCTGTGAGTTCCCCAGTCCAAAGTTGAAATGAAACAATAAACTACAACTTGGAGAAATCTTTCTGATTTTAGTTGTGTTAATCAATTCAGCAGTTAAAGTGGGTTACTTGGATAACCTAGCTACATCATAATTAAAAAAACACACTGTGTCTTCCCATAAGACTTATTTTTCACATCCCAGACCCTGAGAACCGGGATAACTGGTTATTGCTGAGCAGTGCCTGAAGCATCAAGGCTGTCTCAATGAGTTATTTCCTCAAAATGCAATAATGAAAATAAAATATATCAACATTAAAGTAATTAGTTTGGGTTTCCCCATAAAATATTCACAATCAGCATATTTTCTTCTATATTTTGAAAAGTACTAGAGATGATGATACTTACTAATATCTACAGCAAAATGAAAATCACTTGCAAAAAAGATGAGACATTTCTGATGAAAAGCCCATGAGATTCAGTGTTTGCAAATTAACATGGAAGCCAGAAGCTAACATTTTATGCTGCTGGAAAACCCCAGGGGCAAAAAGAATATAGTAATTCTTCTACATTTTAAGTTAAATATATAACCTGAGGGTAACAAGCAGGGATTACGGCTTGCCTGAGGTTAAAAAAAAAACAAACAAACCAAACAACCAACATGTCATCTCACCAATCACAAGACAGTATTGAAAATATCACTGCAAGCTGCAGAAGAATGTGTGGTTCTTACTGTTTACTGAATTTCTTGTCATATTCTGTTTAAGTGCATCAAGAAGTAGATAAAAAGCCCCAGAATTATGAGTTAGTATATACAAGGAATTTCATTTCCACAGAAAGATCTGTGAAGTTGAGTCTGAAAAAATCTTAGTGGAAAATGAAAAGAGGAAAAACTGAATTGTCAAAGAATTCAGAGCTAATAAGTATAACTGATTTTTTCTTTATGCTTTTACAGTCTCTGCTGAAAATCACTAAATGAAGGAAAGGCTAAAAAAACCAGAGTCCGTCAACATTATCAAATGTTTGCATTTAAACTACTCAGCAGTTACAGGAAGCCTGAAACTTTCTCTATTGCCATTAAGGCAATATGTAAATATACATGCTGAAATTTAGTTTCGCTTTCTCAGTACAGTAATTTGCATGAAATAACTTGGAAGGCGGTTTGCTCAGAAGTCTTCTCAATAAGATAGAAGGAAATTTTCACCATGAAATTGAAGCATTACAAGTGAATAAAAGGATTGTGATTTCTCAGCTGTGTCACCTTCATCCACAAAATGGAGCATGTATGTCTACATACCAAGGGTCTTTATGCATATATGTATTTATATATTTGTATAGAACCTTAACATTTATATAGAAACTTTACAGTGGTTTTTTGGGTTGATTTTTCTCTCTCTTTTTTTGCTTTGAATTTAGCTTTTCATGGAAAATCTTTCCTCTCTAATTTAGAATTACTTAAGTGGTTATTAAAGGAACCATCAACTCGAATCCTTTTCAGTGCATCCAATGAGATATTAAAATTAATTTGTCTGAAAACTCCAATGGATTCCTATCTGAAAACTCCAATTGATTTCTGATTTATTACTCTGAGTCTAGCAAACCATTAAACACAAGTTAGTCAACATCATTACCATTATCAATACCAGCGGTCAAAATTACTTTATGTTAACAGACTATTTCATGATTTTTAAAAATAACACGCAACTGTAGGTACAGCAGGTTTTAGGTAAGCAACCATGATGTTATAAGAATATTGTTCTCATTGCATATAAATATCATATAATGTATTATGCCTTCCATATTATATATTACATTCTGTATCCTTTGTAATGTATTCCCGTAACCCGAAAGGTGTACCGTGGATAAAAAAGGGAGCTTTTTAGCAGAGATCTAAGGGTTAATTTATTATGAGATTTAGTAACAGAGGCAATGAAACATTTTTTAAAAATAAAACACTTTTTCTTCCTGCTGAAGCAAATTGTTTGTACTAAGGTGTTTTTTCAAGGTCATAGAAGTAAAAGCTTGCTTTTTTTGAGCCTTCATATATTTAAAGAGAAAATTCTAAGAAATTCCCTAAAGGAAATAATTACTTTGATAAACAACCTTTATTGAATATAGTTGGAGGAGTATTTCTTCAGGGTGTATTGCATTTGAGGTATTTTTCAATAGAATTAATTAAAGCTCTGTTCCGACTACATTTCTTTATTTTCTAAGCAAGTCATTTGCTGTCCAGCACAAAATCAAATTGAGTGTAAAACCAAATCAATTTGTCTGACATGATGTCTGAAATAATGAAATCTTGTAATTAATTGGGAAGCTTTAGTTTTATTTATCTTAAGTAAAGAACACTATGGCCATGCTGCACTAAATTGGCTAGGTAGCACATTTCCATAAACCTTGGCTTATAGTTGAGCTAAATCGTAATGAAAAAGATTTTTTTAATATCTCTGGACATTGTCTGGAAATATTTGTGCCCTTTTCTTGCATTTAGGGGCTGAGCTATCAGCATTTATATGCACAGTTTGGAGGGTCAGATCGTTGTGCCCACATTAGGTGCAGATAATCTAAAAATATGTGAAGGCCATCATCATATCAGACAAGAAAATTCACATAATTCTATGAAGAACCTGTCTCTAAATAGTGGAGCTTTTCCAGCCTGAGAAACTTGTGACTTCATAGTAAATGTATTTCACTCTATGTGTGTTTCTATTGTTGTTTATACATATGACCAAGTGTACGTATATGTACAGATATATGAATTTTAATTAGTATAAAAATAATTTAAATTCACATGTACAGATGTTAAAAAAAAGTATTGAGCATCATTTAGATATATATGTATATATTAATGTATTTTAAATTTAAATGTAGGCAAACCAAGGGAGACACAGTAATTGATACAATAGATGAATCGTTTGTAAATTTAAATATAGTAATTTAAAAATAAAGTCTATGACCTCTTTAAACATGTTGAAATGTTCAAATATTTTGACATCCAATGTAGTTTGTGCGTACCAACATTGTATATAAATACAGTCAACATATAAAAAAAAAATCCTTACAAATTCTCTCCTGGAAACTGGGTATTAACAACTGTGGACCAAATCTGGTTGCATCATAGGAGTCTTACTGTGATTTGGTTTGTGTTGACATGAAATTTATACATCATTGCCATACAATTTGATTTTTTTATTTTTTGTGCCACAAATCAGCAAGACTGTCTAGAAATTTTTTTGTTTAGTGTCTAAAAGACAGGATATACATAAGTGCTTGCAGTTAAATGGAAAGATAAGTCAATAATAAAAATCATGGTAATAAGAAAGAAAAGGAAAAGTAGCTTTAGAGATGTGAAAAAAGTGCTGCATAAAAACATTCAGTGAAAACTGTTACAATCTGAGATTAAATACTAAAACTCGCTTTTCTTGAGCAAGAAGCAGGATTGAAATAAATCTTGATCACTTTTGTCGGATCGTGCAACAAATGTCCTAATCTCATGCTCTAAAATTTTTTGTATGTATTTATATGCAGATATAATTTTTTCTTCTATCATGAAAACGTTTGACATATAATTTTGCAAAATTTTTCTGGTCTCTGAATTGCAGAATTTTGATCAGGATTAGAAGTAAACTGATGAGGAGGGAATATTGGTGTGGCCAGTCATGAGAAAAAAAAGTATTGCTCTTCTGGTAATTGTATCTCATTTGCATATATAAGATAAAAAACCTGAGCCAAAAATGGGATGAAAGAGAAATTTTCCCTAGTTTACGTTCTAGAAACCCCCATTTTTTCTCTGGTACATGACATTGATCTTTCTTGTAGGAGAATTCATATTTCCCCAAGTGTCTTCTAACAAGGAGATGAAGGTCTTTTCCAAAATATGTAAATATATAACAAGTATAAAAGCTTAGACCTGAAATTTAAATTAAAGAAAGAATGCCCTTGTGACAACAGTGCATTTAATCTTCTTTTTTTTTTTTTTAATTTTTTTTTTTAATATGTATTGGAGAATTCTGCCAAAATTTAGCTAATTTAAATACCTTCGAAAAAACCCTCTTCAGAAGGTGCTGCAAATGTTGTGAATTCAGCGATTGTAACCTCTTAGTTACATATTTCACTCATGATTCCAGAGAATGGAATCTATTCAATTCAGGGCTTCTGGGGCATTTGAAACATATGGATTATAGACAAGGAGCTGAGGCTGTGGAGGGAGAAAGCTGCTGAAAGAATCAATCTGTTTCATTGTGTTAGGATAAGGAGACCAGGCAGGATATAGAAGACAAATAGGATAAGGAGCCTCTAAAGACTGTAGGAATCAGAGGGCAATATGGAAAAGCTTTACTGAGCAAAAAGGGTGAGAGGGACAGGTAAGTATAGTACGAATTTGGGCAAAAGAAACAAGGACTTGAAAGATATGAGAAAACCCTGCTTGACAGAGAACACAGAATGGGAATGTGGATACCACTCCATGATTGTAATCGGTGTTTTCAAACAATCCTGAGATGAACAACTTGAAGTTGCAAGTGTTCAAATTCAGGCAGAATGGGGCTTTGAGGAGCTCCATCTATGGGAAGATGTCCCTGCCCATGAAAGGAAGGGCATGGACTAGATGACCTTAAAAGTCCCTTCCAACATGAAACCATTCTGTGGTTCTGTGAAGTGTTTGGAACTGCTGAGGTGGGAAGAATAGAGAGGGTGAGAGAAATTAAGAGGAAACACAGCTAGGTAGCATCAGCCTGGAAAAGATTGACGGGGGGAAATTATGAATGAAGGGAAGTTGGTTTCTGCTTTTTTTAAAAGTAAAATCCATAATTCCTTATTCTTGTCATTTTTATGTATAGTAGGAAACTCAACTAACACTTGTGCCTCAGGAATGTGTTGTATGTTATTAATCCTTATAACATTATTCATTGCATATGGTGTGGGGGTTGTGTGATACTGTTTAATCCATTAGCTCAAGGATCTAGAAGACCTAGAGACCCTGGTGATAGTTTAAGGACTTAAATTATGGAATTTCAGTCTTTTATTTTTTTTAAATATTTCCTTGGCTAGGGAGCCACAGAAGCATGTACAACTGTATTTTCATTTGTACACAATATTTGTAAAGAACAACATTTTTATGGTTGAAACGTTAAGGACTTGAAAGTTAGAAAATATCTGACTATGAATTTCCTATGCTTCGTATGACCTGACCTCCCTTCCACCTTTTTGGGAGTATGGTTTCCAATTAATCAGAGTGACAGCTCAGGCTCTTGTGCTTTCAAAGCAAACTTGAAGATATAAAAAATGAAAGCAACTATGACCTCAGTCTTATGGCATGTACACTGTACATCTAAAGCATTAAAATTAGTACTATATAGAACAATACAAAATACTAAAGGTGAAAGAAGGGAGAATAATTACAGATGTAGAAAATGCAGTTCTTTTAATTAACAGCACAAAGCAGTCAGTAACCTCTCTCTCCTCCACAATGCTGCTACCAGCTTTGCATACTTGACTACAGTATAAGAATAGCTGCCACAGCTTGGAGGGCAAGGATGGTGGTAATGACAGAGATTGCATTCAATCCTCAGCGCTAATTGAGGGTTGTGTTCAGTAATGGATTTGCTGTATTCCCATACCCACAGCTTTTGTTTCATTAAGACAGCCAGAGTTCAAACCTTTTGCAATCTGATGAGAGAAAAATGTTGGGTCTCGTTTCAAGGAAATGCTTAATCATGCACTAATTTTGAGTATGTTGTGAAGTTCTCTGAATTTGAATACCTGCAACGTGGAAATGGGTCTTAATAAAAGAACAGATGAGAAAGAAGGTACTTTTTCACACATTTCAAGGACAATCAGACAATACACACAGGTCATATACAGACAGGTTTGACAATTATTCAAAATAATAACATTTAACAACATTTTCACAGAGAATATTTTGCCATTCCTTACTTGTGGGAGAATTAACCTCCTTTCATTTTAGATTTATAATCTCAACATTTAGTGGATATGATTCAAAAATACCTTTGCATTCAGCAGCAAAAAAACCTTCAGGGAGAAACTGATCTGAAAAAAGGATAAATTACATCTTTTTCTCTCTGCTGCATAAAAGAGAGCCCAGATTTTTGGCCTAAAATGTGGTGACATGAACCCCATTTTTGTTGTCCAAAAAGAAACAGTCGCCAAGGATAGATCTATGCTCTAGATATGGACTCTCTAAGTTGATATCAAATTGTCAATCTAGACCTGTAAATCTGGTTCACGGATCCTTAAACTAGCAAAACTTTACTTCAGCTCAAGATTATAAACTGGGTACACAGGATCACACAAGCCTGAATTTTTACCTATTGAACAACATCTGTGTGGGAAGACTTGCTGTCTGGCTGATAGTGAAATACAGATAATCCCAGTCACTGTCAGAGTTCCTGACTTTGGTCAAGACATGCGGAGTGCCACTGCTGAGCCATGCATTACGCATTTAAAAGAACCTGATATTACTGCTCTGGTTGCATGAAGCCAGCATCAGCAGATAATAGCACTGTAGCACTGTATAAACTGTGAAAATGTCTCCCTAACTAGATCTCAAAGCAGAGGGAGAAACGGGGTATTTACAGGTAAAAATTGGTAGTACGAGAAATGCATGTGTGGTATCTTTTTTTTTTTTTTTTTTGTTATGCACCTATGAAGTAAAAAAATAAACAAAACTCAAAAACCTTTAATGTTTATGATACACATTAATGACTCACTGAAGACAATTGCACATACATGGCCTGAAAGATCCAGATGTTCAAAACAGCCCTGTGTGCCTGTTTTGTTTCTTGCTGTAATAGCTTGAATTCATTAATCAGAATTAAATTTCAGGATCTATTAAGAGACATGAAACACACAAATAGGGAAAACAATTCAATTGAACAGGTATATGTTTAATATAGCTTTTAGATTTATTGCACTTATTCCCCCACTTTACTATTAAATTGCTATTAGAAAAAGACGAGTGTATAAAACCCTATTCATAGAAAAAAGAAAAAAAACAAAAAATCAAATGTGTATCTGGGTGGATGTAAATAAATAATCATATTTATAACCTGTAGTTAGTGACAGCATTGAAAAAACAGGCTGCATGAACTGCTTTGTAATATTGTATAATTCATTATTTTTTGTAAGTCAGGACTCGGGCATTTGGAACACTATAGGAATCTGTGAAGACACGACAGCTTCTGTTTAAAACAGTCAATGATCTCAGTTTAATATGAAAGATAGCAGCCAGCATAAAAAGCAAGGAAGAAAGTAGAATGGGATAATTGTATCAATAACCACAGAGAGATATATAGGGGGGTTATTATCTAAAACTACCCAGAAAGCATACCCAGAAGACTTCATTCTTTTAGAAAATTTAGTTCAATGATGCCAGTCATGGGACATGGAAAACATTAGCTTGGCAGGGTACACTAGCACGTATCAAAATCTGAAAAATATACACATACACTTGGTTGCATTTCTGAATCACTTACTTCTTGAGTATCTGAAATAAATAAGTCCATAGCCATTTCCTCTAAAATACCCCTATTAATGGATTGACTACTCCGTCATCAAATTGGCAGATGACACCAAGCTGAGTGGTGTGGCTGACATACCTGAAGGACAGGATGACATGCAGAGAGAGCTGGACAAGCTTGAGAGGTGGGCCCATGCGAATCTCATGAGGTTTAAGAAGACCAAGTGCAAGGGGCTGCACCTGGGTCGGGACAACCCCCAGTATCAACACAGGCTGGGAGATGAACAGGTTGAGAACAGCCCTGCTGAGAAGGACTTGGGGCTGCTGGTGGGTGAGAGATTGGACATGAGCCAGAAGTGTGCTCTCGTAGTCCAGAAAGCCAAATGTGTCCTGGGCTGCATCCAAAGCAGCGTGGCCAGCAGGGTGAGGGAGGGGATCCCGCCCCTCTGCTCTGCTCTGCTCTGCTCTGCTCTGCTCTGGTGAGACCTCACCTGGAACACTGCATCCAGCTCTGGGGTCCCAGCACGGGAAGGACAGGGACTTCTTGGAATGAGTCCAGAGTCCCACCAAGATGATTGGAGGGATGTAGCACCTCTTCCAAGAGAAAAGGCAAAGAGAATTGGATTTTTTCATCCTGGAAAGGAGAACATGAACTATTGTGCTGAACTCATTGTGGCCTTCCAGTATCTGAAGGGAGCTTGCAAGAAAGATGGAGACTACTGACACGAGCACACAGTGACAGGACAAGAGGGAATGGCTTCACACTGAAAGAGAGGAGGTTTAGATTACATATTAGGAAAAAAATCTTTATTGTAAGGGAGGTGAGGCACTGGACCAAGCTGCCCAGAGAAGTGGTGGATGCCCCATCCCTGGAAATGTTCACGGCCAGGCTGGATGGAGCTCTGAGCATCCTGGTCTAGTGAGGTTTCCATGGCAGGGCCGAGTAAGCATTAGCTGATCTTTAAGTTCCCTTCCATCCAAACTATTCTATAAGTTTCCTAATTAATTTCTCCTGCTTTTATTTTATTTTAATTTTTTTTTAATTATTCACCTCTCCTGAAAGCAATTACTTAAATTTCTTTCGATATGCAGCTCTAAAAAGTCATTCAAGAATCTAGAAGTTATTTGTGAATGGTCTTCTGAAGAAAAAGTCTTTTCTGGAAATTTCTGTGAAGACAGTTTGCATTTACTCTCCTTTGATTTATATGCAGTTTTACATTGAAAATATCTTGAGCTGGAAAGAACTCACAAGGGCTATCGAAGTCCAGCTCCTGGCCCTGCACAGGACAGCCCCAAGAGTCACATCATGTGCCTGAGAGCATTGTCCAAATGCTTCTTGAACTCTGTCAGGCTGGTGCTGTGACCACTTCCCTGGAGAGCCTGTTCCAGTCCTCAACAACCCTCTGGACAAAAAACCTTTTCCTAATATCTAATATGTAACCTAAACCTTCTCTGACACAACTTCATACCATTCCCTTGGGTCAGGCCACCAGAGAGATGTTCTTGGATCTGCTTAGACTTTACAACTCTCAAAAAAAATTGGAGTTTGTAGTCACAATTCTCTGAAATCCAGAAGTCTGGGACTGAGCACCAAAGAATGGTAGTTTCATGTTGATATAGAAAAGTGAAAATAGTACTTGAATGTATAGATTTCTAATAGGATATAGGCAATTAGTGCATCTAATCTAATTTAGTTGACGCTACTTAGTCTTTGGTTTAAACAAATAAGTTTATGTTGTTGTATTTCTTTCACTTAATAAAGGTCAAGTCTATTAAGCCAGGTTTAATTAGTAGAATTAGTAGAGTTTGTACATGTCTGAAAGTTAGAGGCAAATGAGAAGACATTATCTCTATCACTATTGTTTACCATATATTTCTTTCTTTTAATATCATCAAAATTTCATAGTTCATTGTTAACAGATTCTTCTTACTCTTAGCAATTATTCAGTTGTCACCTGGCCTGAACACTTCTGACAGGTCTCCTAACTTCATTCTTTTTGACAACTGTATTTAAAATTTGCATTTAGTTTGTTTGACATTTGAGTATTCTCCCAGGGAAATAAATATTTTAAAACTGTACATATGACCAAAAACTTTAGGGAGTCTTTAGAAAACTCAGATATGCATTTATTAAATTTGAAGAGAATGTAGTATCAGAGTCAAAGTACCTAATTGATAGAAAAGGACAGAGACTAGGTAAGACGTGATAACAGTCACTTACTACTAAGCAATAAAAATGTTGTAAGTCAGGACAGTACTGCTTTGTATTGCTCTGCTTTGTTAAAATCATTTACATCTGATAAAGCAGCTGTAAGTATTAAAAAAAACCCCACACAACAAACAAAAGTTTTCTATGAACACTTAAGAATGAAAGGACAACTAAATGCTCCTTATTAATTCCTGTATTAATTCAGACTTCTATTGGATTTTTAAGAAGCACCCCCATTGGGATAGACATTCAATGCAAGTAATTGAAACAGTAATTGAGCTAGAGGAGCTTTCTTGGGAAGATTTAGGAGACACATGACTTCTTGTGACATGCTTGGGAGTATGCTTGTTGTACAGGAATAGAGCAGGGCACATGTTCAGCTGGCGTTTTTTCCTTGAATACGCAGACATATGATCCTCTACCATTTTTATATCAACCTGTCTTAGTATTTATTAAAGGAATAACCACAGAAATAATCATAAGATACATAGAAACAGGCATAAGCTCTCTATCAACATCAACTTGGTACTTTACATTTTCTTCCTGAAGATACATAAAAGCAAGATGATTAAATCAAAACCACGAATTCACAGAGTCAGTTGATTGTATTACCAGCTGCAGAACTCAGAACACAGCCTGCCTGGTTTATACTGCTTAAACAGGATTGAGATGAATATAGATAACAATGGGGAGCAGGCCCGTAAATATACAAGTAAATTTGGAGAAAATTGTAACACTCTAAATGGATGTCAGGAAACAAACTTCTATGGATCTCATGAAAAAAGTGCATTAAAAAGAAGTAGTGCTGAAGTGCTTGTTACAGGTAAGAAGATTTGAGAGTCAAAGTAGTCAGAGAAGAGAAAAGAAACTGAGTGATTAATTTAAAATAAAGCCTGAACCCATAAGCAACAATAGTTGAAAATTAATAGCTTTTTTTTTTCGGTTGCTCAGAATTAAGTTCCTTGAAAATCTGTACATTGTACAAACTAGATTTCTTCTCTTTTTTTGCAAGCCTGCCAATACTAATTTATTTTTCTATTTTCTTTTCATTGAAGTCTCTGTAACATTTGTTCCATCAGGATTCAAAATTGTATTCCCTTGACACTTTATAATTTATAATGTTATAATTTTCTGTGGAGACCTTTGAATTTACATTTCAATTAAAAATTTAAAAAATATAATTTTGGATTTTTTTTCCAAGAGGCATATTTTTTGTTTCTTTTAATTTTTAAATAAGCAGCTTTTTCTCATTGAATTATTGAGAAAAAAAAAGGAAATTTCCTATTTTGAAAAAATGAGAATTGTAAACAAAATTAAGATGTAAGCATTCAAAGGCAATTATGACATTAAAGTGATTAATAAAACCTCAATATTAAGAAATAGCTTAGAAGTAAAATGGGGATTTATTGTCTGCATGCTAGTTTTTATCTTTAATAGTGTAGCTTTCTGAAGTCAGAAGAACCAAGATCAGATGAAAAGTCTTCCAAAAAATTAGTACACATCTGTACTGAATTTATTTGGATGAAATCACTACCAAGCATCCTAACAAGAATTTCTCCACGTACGATACTTCTTGGCTTGTGCAGTGAGGACTGATCATTTAACATAACTGCAGAAAAGAATAAGAGCATAACTTACCAGTTCCCACAGAACCGTCTCTTTGAAGGGCAATCACAGCACTTGATTTAACAGCCCTTCAAATGGTGGGATTGAACATTCAGATACCAGCGTTGTTATGGATGATCATTCTTTTGGTCAAGAAAAGAATGTTAAAAATAAGACAAATTGGTAGATAAAAAATCACTAGACAAATTGAAATGGTGAAATAATGAAGAGTGAAGTAGAGCTTCCTCTGGTCGGGAACAGCATAGCAAGTGTGCATCAGGCTGGATTTTGAAGGTCATGTGCATGTGGAAGGTTATTACTGCAGCTGGGGTAAAATTTTGGCTACTGAGCCACCATTCCTCAGAGAAAAAAACTTCTCCAATGCAAAAGGGCATGCAAACACCATAACACACAGCATCTGTAACTCAACCATCCCAGGACTTTACTTCAGTTAGTTTCAATCCTTGATGAGATTTTCTGCCTAAATATTTCTGCTGAACATTAAGTAGAAGTGAGTATTGCTTTCTAGCTATTTCTCTTTTAAATAGCCTATTGCTGTCAAGAATATATGTCGTCTTGTCATATATGTGCTAAGTGCTAGGTGACACTTAGACATGGCTCCTTAAGGCAAATTTAAAGATCACAGTTATGGTTTCACCTGACCTTAGTCTAGAATCAAGGCCAAAACACTCCCCTGTAATAAGCAATTCTCTAAATTTAATATGTATCTTTGACTGAGGAAATTATTATTTTAATCTTCACCATAGCGTAAGTTTTCAACTAAAAGTCCGTTATGTGTTTAAAATGTGTCTTCACCAACACACTCAAATTAAAGTGAAATTCTCATTTTCAGGCTTTCACATGCTGACTCTGGAAAAAGAAAAAAAAAAAATTCAGTTTTCATTTTATTGAGTGAATTTATTACCTTTGGCAAATATTTTTATTTGCACATATGTATAATACATATTTCCCTATAAATATAATTCTGCTGAGTTTATCCCATTTTAACTACCCAGTAGCTGCCAGGGCATTAAGGAGTTAATGCATTACTTTGTCTCAAACACTGATGACTTTTCTACTGGGCAAGTTAGAACAGGATGTGCTTGGAAAGGGAGGCAGTATGAAGGTATGACAGCACCGTTCTGGAGCCAATTTTCCTGTTCAGGTCCATGATGACAGCACAACATCCAGCAGAAGTGGGGTCAAGTAGCAGGCAAGACCAATTGGGGGAGCAGGGGGGGGAATTGAGATGATGAGATGACCTAAAGACCCTCAAAGCTCCCCAGCCAATTTCTGGAAAGCTCCAGAAGAACAGACTGTGCTAGAGACCTCCTCCTCCTCCTCCTCCTTCTTCTTCTTCTTCTTCTTCTTCTTCTTCTTCTTCTTCTTCTTCTTCTTCTTCTTCTTCTTCTTCTTCTTCTTCTTCTTCTTCTTCTTCTTCTTCTTCTCCTCCTTCTCCTTCTTCTTCTCCTCCTCCTCCTCCTTTTTCTTCTTCTTCTACTTCTTCTTCCTCATGATGCCAGGTGTGAAGTGTGCTAATAAACTTAGTGAGTTTCTCTTTTTCAAACCCTTTTGACTTTTGCTGTTCTTTTTCAAACCTGGGAATCTGCAAATCTTGGATGCTCCCTCCTGTGTAGGAGTGGGACACTACATACATATAACACAATTTTTCTGGCTTTATTGTATTTTTGGCTGTATTAATTGAGCTTCTCAAAACTAGCTGGACTGTTTTCATCGCGGGGATCAGAAATGTAACTGAAATTAAATATACTGAGGTGCTGAATGATTGACAGGGTTTGCATGAACTGTTTTCGCCAGGATTTCACAACAGCCCCTCCTACTTTGAAATATAAATGGTAGACCAACTTTTGCATCAAAAGATTGGTTTGATCTGACAGATATTCTGAGACAGTTGAAGGTCTAGAAAAGGAATGAGATGTAAATTCACATATTCTATCTCCTCAGAAACCTTTTTTCCCCTCTGTATATATGAAAATAAAGAACATCAGTATCTGTAAATAACCTAGAGTTTTGGGAGCAAGGCCTACACTCCAGTTCCTGTTACATTGAGATGTTAGTGATTCAGTTTGGTGACAGGCACCTGAGTTAGTAAAAAAAGATAAGGAAAGGATTACGTCATAAGGCTCAAATCACACGGCTGCCATCAGCCTAGGATTTGAAGGTGGTACTAACTGTAATATGGAGGCTAAGCACATTAGGAAAAAAAAAAACATTTGGAAGAAAAAGATTCAGTACATTCTTGGCTGTAGGGTCCACTGCTGGCTACAGCAACATAGTGATTTGCATGCAGGTTCTGGAAGTCCTAAGTGGCTGAATGCAGAAAACTGCATGTCACAGAGAAAATCTTGTTTCCTGTTTCACTAAATATCTGCTATTGACTACTATTGGCTTCTGACTCGGATAGACCAAGTCAGGCTGATGAACAAGCTGGGAAGAATTTCTTTTGTTTTCAAGTGTTGCTTTTGTCTGATGTAAAGCATCCTTGGTCTTTCTGACCCAGATATGCAGGAGACACTTGCTAACTCTCCTATATGGTAGAGGATTGGGCAGCATGGAGTAGGCAATGAGTAATGGAAGCAGATAACTTGGAATCTTCCCCGTAGTATATCCGTAACATTGGTGTTTTTAGTATTATCCAGTATAATTTTTAAAAAACATAAAACAAAGAAAAAAATCAAAGCAACCTCTTATCCAACTTCTTCTGAAAATACAAGGATATTTACTTTAGGGAAAAAAAAAAAGAAAAAAAAAAACAAATCTGGGCAACTAATTTTTCTTAAAAAACCTTTCTAGAATCTCAAGATTTTCAAGTTTTGCTATATTGAGACATAGGTTCTTATGCAGAAAACTGGTAATCTTAAAATGTTTGGTGCCAGATATAGTAGGTTTGGGAGAAAAAAAATATAGCAAAAGTTTAATGCATTATCATAATATTAGTCTCTTGATGTTGGTGTTAACATTAATGTTAATGTTAATGAACCTGGCCTGCTATGGAAATCTGTGAATATGTCTATTTGTTTTAAGATAAATGTTACTATTATAGCTTTCTTCACTCAGTTTTATAGCTACTTTTTAAATCCATAGCTAAACAGGGAGGATCTGGCTAATAATTTTCTTTTGTTAACTTTCTTTTTTCCTTCCTCTCCTCCCACGTTTTAATGAGAAATACTTCCCATTAACTCAGAATTACTCTAACTGTAGTGTATTTAGCTATGGGAAGGATAGTGTTGGGAGGACATTCTGTCTTGTACAGTTAAGAAAACGTCACTTGGCATGAGAGATTAGAAAATTTTCATCAACACAGTCTAAAGAAAAGGGCCATTGTATGTCAGTGATGGATTACTTTTCTGAAGCCAGGCAGAGTTCATTAGTTCTTGTGCCTTCAGGGCCGCATTCCAGGCTTTAGCTCTCACGTGATAATACAAATTAGGGATACATGGGATTGTAATGACATATATAGTCCTTGCTATGCAGAATTGCAATGCGTCTGCAGCGAGTGGCAGAACGTTTGTTAGTTTGAGGAGGCTTTGTGCCGCACACAAGGCATCCTGCAGCGAAGTCATTTGGCTGAACTGACAGCAACTGGTGACTGTATTGCTCTAATGCATGTTTGATCCATCCAAACACAGTCTCCCATTAAGATATAAGGCAGTTTTAATTTTTCATTGAAGTGTTTATTAAATATAGTTGGCCAAGTTCACTGATAATTTACCTGTGCCTTTGCTGCTGCAGTTTGCTTCTTCGTTGTGTGGTTTTGTTTTTTTTTTTCCTTGTGGGGTGGGATTTTTTTGAGGGGTTTGTTTGTTTGCTTGTTTTTCTTCTTGGATTAGTTATGCTTTAAGAGGGTCCAGCTCTTTTTGCAGTTTTACTTAAGAAATACTAAGATACTTGGAGGTTTAATGGTGTTTAATATACCTGCCTTCATTAGGCTTTTCAACAGTTATGTACATATTTACTTTTAAGGATTGATTGTAGAGTTACTTTTAACATAATCTTTTCATAGGTTATAGCAAGACCACCTTATACAAGTAATGCTATTGAGCTCATTAATTCTTAAAATACAGTTTGAATACATCATTGTGTTCACTCTATCTTTGTGATATAGCTCTTAAAACACAAAGTTTTTCTCAAATTTACTATTTTAATCCACTGTGGAATTTTATCTTATTTATAGGGAAATGCAATTTCTTGTTCTCCAACTATTGTGCTATGTTCATTTTTACTCATTCACGTATTAAAAAAAAAATCCTGACGAAGAATAAAATCATATTCCAAGGCCACTTGCTTTTCAACAACAATATAATTTTAAAGAGTTTCAAAATGTGGTTGATAGAGTTAAATAATATATAAACTATTTCTTAAAACTTCAATGCAAACACATAGATTTTGAGGTGAATTGGCACCTATATGAACTCATGCAAGGAAAGTTATTTGGCTCAGAAGTAATTAATCAACTAAATCTGCTGTCGAAAAAATCCACCAAAACCAAATACAAAACTTAGTTATGAGAACTAGGAAAGAAGAGCTGATGTTTTTCTCTCACTGCTTTCATCTATCTTGAAAATAACCAAAACAACTTTAAAAGACTCTTCCTAATTTATATTCCCTGCTTTCAGTCTTGGAGTAAAGTTATATTCCCATGGCTTCCTTTGATATTGTGAAAACAAAAAATATTTCTAAATGAAAAATTACATTTGAAGTCCCAGGCACTGGAAGTATATATTTTAGCTGAGAATTTTGAGATTATATAACATGAAGAGCAAAATTTCTAACATAAAGAAAACTATGCTAAAATTACTGTATAGAAACTAGTAGTAAAATAGGAAACAAATAAAATAGAGAAGCTATGAAAAGGTGTTTTTTAAAAGAAAATTGCATATTATGTACATATATTATTATGTCCTGTCTGTCAGAGTATAAAGCATTCAGTTGCTTAAAATATCACTTTCAAAATGCTAATAATTTGTGTCTCAGTTTATTTGTAGTTTAAACAGTTCATTATTTTTCCTGCATCCTGCTCATTATTTTGTGTAAGAGTACAATTTTTTAAAATCTAAATAATTTCTGTGCTTCAGTGACTATCCATACATCTCTAGGAAAATTTTATCTCAACAAATACTAAATCTTCTGTTGTGAGAGTAAAATAATAATTCAAAGCAAATATTGGTGCTTTACAAAAATTTAAAAAAAAAAAAAAAAAAAATCAGGAACAGTACTTCCCTATGATCTTCCTAGATAATTCTTGTCATGGTCCTAACCTTTCTCCTTGAAACACTAGATTTTTCACAGATATTCTTGTATAAGTTTTCTTTCAGCCCTCAATCAAGCAAAGACTATCTACAACTTGGAAGTATTGAGTTCCTAAACTTAACCCTCCAACTTCCATTTCTTATATTAAACTTTCCAATTTCTTTGTAAATCAACCTCTCCTAGTCTCTGAATCAAGCACTGAAAAGGGATATATGAAACAGCAGTTAATGTTGTAGCTGCAACCCATATAATAATTCCAAAATTGTAGTGAGATGAAAATCATCCCAGCAAAGAAAATTATGCAGGAAAATGACCCAGATACTTAATTGGATTCTTAACTCTGTTTTCAATCTCCTAACAGCTTTGATACTGTTACAGTTGTAATGAAAAATAAATAAATAAAATAAATCATCACGTCTGCATTATTTGCTTTTATTTTTCCTACATTCCTTGGTGTAAATTTGAAATCCAAATTTAAAATGCAGGAAAGAAAGAGAGAAAGAGAGAAAGAAAAAAGAAAGAAAAAAGAAAGGAAGGAAGGAAGGAAGCAAGGAAGGAAGAAAGAAAGAAAAAAAGAAAGAAAAAAGAAAGAAAGAAAGAGAAAGAAAGAAAATAAGAAAGAAACAAAGGAAGGAAGAAAGGAAGAAAGAGAAAATCAAGGTGTGTTAAGAAAAGTGCAGTTTGTACCAGAAGAGTGTGGCAATGATTCACTCAGATCAAACTCCATGATATCTCAGAGGATATCCATGGCAAAATGTCCTAACTGCACAAATTGCTAGTTTAACAAAGCCTACTCAGAGCTAATCCGGCAGGCCATGAACACAAGGGAACATCAGGACTTTCTCTGTGGTGCTACATCTGTGCTAACTCTTTCTGACATGTTTTTACTGAGTGAAAGAAAATTATTAGGAGTACTGAAATAATTCAGTTTCTTTCTCCCTTATGCTTGACCTTTTTTTACCTTGAATCTTATGTTGTTCAGACTTCATTTGCCATGACCCGTATTTGCTCGAATACAGCATCTGGGACATTCTTACTTCTCACAGGAAACACACTTTCCTTCATCTTCGATGTTTCTGGTGTCTTTTTGAACATTTAATTTCATATGAATAAAGCAGTGGTGGGGACAGTTAAGAACTTTATTTAATTTTTCTTAATTACATTTAGTTTCTGCCCAGTTCTAATTAACTAAAATATTGAACTCTTTTTTTTCTGAAATTAAAAATATAGGAGCTGATTAAAATTCTCACAATCAGGATATTCAACCAGATGAAAATTATAATTACTTGTAATTGTATCTTATTTATCCACAACCAGTGCAGTGAAAACTTGGTCTTGGTTTAAAATCAGGAATATGCCATGATTTCTGCTGCAGCTGATGAAAGAAGCATAATTTCTTGGATAAATGTTATATATATAAAAAGCTATATCCCTAACTGCACATCCTTTAAAATAAATTAATTTAAGGTGTCTCATTCACACTTCAACCTATTAATGTTTTTTGCATCACAGCCAGCATCTTCTCAGGCCAGCATGTCTCAGTCTAGTGTCACTTGCTACCATGACAGCATTTCCACCTGCAATTTGTGGCTGTAAATAGGCTTGTCCTGTGATGTCCCCTAGATACACTGTTGGGAAGAAATATAGTTTTAAGTTTTTGTTGCTTCATCAGCAATACCAAATCCCATACTACGCAGTAAACTTGTGGAATAACTTAGTTTCTGAAATAATGGCATTTAGTTAATTGTTTAGCTCCTGATTTAGCAGATCTCTGAACTCTACAGCTGCTGGAATTGCCTTACCAGTGGGAATGGGCTGGAAACTTTACACATGACCTAAAGTTTAGAGTAGGGACATCATTAAAAAACTGTCTAGGACTCTTGATTCTACAGAACTGGAGGTTTCCTTCAGATATTTGCTCTTCAAATTGTGCTAGACAGAATCTAACAGAAAGCAAAAGATGATCTTCAACAGTTATGAGTGCTGAGCAAGATTTAGGAACCAGATGTTTGTAGGGGGGGTACCTAATGTGGCACTTAATCTTACACCCTTTTGTGCCCTTTGACATTTAGTAAAGTTTAAATATCACCAGAATAAGCTTTTTGCTCAGTAGTACCCTTTCCCTTCTTAAAAGTCAGGAGAGATAAACTAATGGCAGTAGATTTTTTTTTCACTTTGTCTCTTAATGGTTGTTTCTGTGTCATTGTCAATATAGAGAAGAATCTAGGTTTCTGTGTTCAGCATGCATTTCAAGAAAAATCAGGCACTCATTCCTTCATAATCTTAAAGACAGTTCTATTTTTCTTAAAAAAAGGCAGCATGCATTTAAGACAACATTTCTTCATAGTAGTAGTAGTATGTTGCGGTAGTATTTTCAAGTGATGAAAAACATTTTTCATCTTGCAGAAAATAGCAATATTTTCTTCCATGTGAACTGCTGTAATCATAGTGATGCCATGGTGACTCAGCTACAGAAGTATTTCTATAAGATGGGACTTTCAGAGTATTTTCCTTCATGCCAAGTTTTATGAGGTATGGAAGATGTAGAGGTATCATGCACTGAAGAGCACCACACTGACACATGCACACACACACACACATATATATATATGTAAAGGAAAAACAAGAGCAGAGTATGAATTTTGGCCAAGGAACTAAAATATGTACTGCTCTAGGGAAAAAAGGGAAAATAACATCTTGAGCAAAACATACATTTAAAATCCAGAATATGCATGCACGTATACAGGAGAAAAAAAAATTGTCTTAGAGGAAATTGCAAACTCTTTTGCCCTAATGGTAGACTTACACTTTTAAAATTTTTTACTGTTTGATTTGGGAGAAAACTATGGATTTTTTTTTTTTTTTTAATCAATAAATAATGTGATAAAAAGCATTTCCGCCACTACACAGTCATACACGACTGATAAGATACTGTATTATTAATTCAGAGAGCTCTTTTCAAAAAGCCTTACCATAATAGAAATAGAACTTTTATCTATGATAGCTCAAGTGAGTAGTCCACAATCATGTATTATGAACACACAGCCTTGAACTCCTGATACTTTCACAATTAGTACCAAATGATTAAACTATAAATTGGACTAGATAATCATTACAAGGGACATGACTTAGTCTTGCAGTTCTGATATTCAAGAGAATAAAAGAAAATTGACTGCTGAGTTGCTTATCAGACTGCAAGATTAAGACATAAACACTCTAGAAAAAATGTTGACATTATGGTCAGAGCACGAGGGGGATTCCACTTTAAATTTCTATTCCAAATTTAATTTCAAAGACAGTTTTTTAAGCTACATATTTCTCTTTTTGGGTGAAATTGTGGATATCTAATGAATATTTGAACAGAATATTTTCACAGAAGTTCATCTTGACCCTGCATGCTATATGCTAAGGAAAATGTTTTGCAGTAAATTAAGAGTTCCTGACTGTACTTTAGGTGTATATATGTACAGAAAACCAGCCCATGAGTGAGATATTGTCCTTAACAAAGCAGAGAAAGGGCTTTCAGAATAATACAGCATTAAAATATACATGAAGATCCATACATATTCTCTCCAGTGTCTTTTTTCTCTAATGTTGCAAACACAAGGACAGTGAGCTCACCTCTTGCAATAAAATAGGGTATGCCTTCACCTTCTTTTTTCCTGAGAAAAATAGCAGGAAATATTCTGATGGCTTTTTTGTCACTTCACTGTTCCCCTTTGATTGAGGAAAAAATCCAGCAGTCAAGGAAAACAGTTTTATATGAGCGTTGTTTCAACAGATAAGCACAGCACCCCACAAATGTGAGGTCTGGGACACTGTATTACCTGTTACTCTTTTCAGATGGTTAAAAATTATATTACTTTTACAGTTCTGACATTGTGTTAGAGAAAATTTCTAAGTAAGTTTTGTGAGTTTCTTCGTTTAAAGACATTAATAATTATGAGGATTTTTACTTTTTTATAGTAAAAAAAAGGAAATTAACTTTTAACTATTACTTACTTGTCCTTTCTTTTGATTTTCCTGGCAGGCATTAAAAAAAGGAAAATAAAGTCCTGACCATAGGCATAATTTTTTAAAAATAATATTCTATAATAAAATCTTCATCATCATCACATAATAATCATTATTATTAGAATCATTATTATTACTACTACTGATGAAAGGAAAAAGGTTATAATTTCCTACCTGCTTATCCCACTATAAATCAAACCCTTACTTTTTTAAAACAAAATTATTAGCCTCTTGTTATTTGTATTCACAGCACATATGCTTCCAAGTGACTATAAAGCCATCGTTAGCTGTATGATTTAAAATATAATAACAGGAAAACACTGGAACTCAGAGTGTTTTGTGCATGTGTTACAGAGAAGCAAATGACATTGGCTATAGCCCTCACAGTATCACCCTCACAATAATGGAATTGACTGCTTATTGTCATGCTCTTGACTGCACATAAAATGTAATTATCTGCAAAAATCTTCTGGGATTTGAAGGTGCAAGAAGAATAAACAATATTTTTTTTATAGGAACAAGTCATAGAACTGGCTGACAAAAAGTTTTAGCACCCAGGCTTAACATTCACTTTCTAAATGAAATGAGACCAAATAACTGCACCTTGTTCTCTCACGTAAATAACAGGATAAGAGCCAAGGAAAAGTTTCTGTAACAAAACCCACCAGATGTCTGCTGGCAATACATTACAGCAGAGAGGAAAATATGAAGGAGTTTCTTGAAGTGTATGGACAGTGACTTCATGGCACAGCTGGTGAAGAAGCCCACTAGGTGAAATTCCCCTCTGGACCTACTGTTTGTGATCAGAGAAGGACTGATGGGTGATATGATGGTTGGAAGCCATCTCAGGCACAGCAATCATGGAATTACAGTTTTTGATTCTTGGAGCAGCAAACAGGGGTGTCAGTGGAGCTGTCACCTTGGACTTCAAGAGGGCAGACCTTGGGCAGAGTGGTTAAAAGGGTCCCTTGGGAGGCAGTGCCAAGGGAAAGGGGAACAGGAAAGCTGGGTATGCCTGAAGGAGGAAAACTTAGTTACAGGGACAGGCCATCCTCATATGCCTGAAGAAAAGCCAGTGCAGAAGAAGACCGGCCTGGCTAAACTGACCTAGGGTTGGAACATTCTGTTTTCGGTTTTGTACAGGTTATTTTGAATTTATCTGTACCGCAGTACAATATAATTCAAATATACAGTCTAAAAATTTTTTCGATACAATCTTCAGAAACAAATATGACGACGATTCTTAGAGAAATCTGTAAATAGTGAAAACACACATTCAAGATACATCTTAAAATCCTCAAATATTGTGATATTCTGAATTCTCTTTGAGAAAGCCAACCATGGCCTTCTTTTAGTAGTCTACAGTAACTTGCTTTTGTTGAGAGATGACTGCTCACTTTTGGGTTTATATCTGAGCAACTTGAAATCCAAGATATATGCTAAACCACCCATTTTTACCTGTTTTTAATTAGATATTCCAAGTTATCAATATCACAATTCATTGCTGTGGCTGAGATGGCTTGCTCAGTTCCATGAGTTTTGAAAATCATTTTAAAAGCAAAATTTAATTAAAAAATAATTCCATGATACAGACATAACAAAAATGTTTATTTCAGCCAATAATCATCATAGAGTTATAGTACGGTTTGGGTGGGAAGGGGCTCTAACGATCACTTAGTTCCAATCCCCTGCCACGGGCACAGACACCTTCCATTAGACCAGGTTTCTCAGTGTCCCCATCCACGCTGGTCTTGAACACTTCCAGGGATGGGGCATCCACAACTTTTCTGGGCAACCTGTGCCAGTGCTTCACCACCTTCACAGAAGATAATTAATTCCTAATATATAATCTAAATCTACTCTCTTTTTGTTTGGAGCTATTCCCCCTTGTCCTGTCACTACATGGTCTCATAAAAAGTTCCTCTCCAGCTCTCTGTAACCCCCTTTATGTACTGGAAAGCTCCTCTAAAGTCTTCTGGGGCCTTGTCTGCCCTAGACTGAACAACCCCAGCTCTATCAGTCTGTGTTTGTAGGAGCAGTGCTGCAGCCCTCTGATCATCTTTGTGGTCTTTGTCCGGACTCACTCCAAAAGATCTCTGTCCTATTTATGCTGGGACCCCCAGAGCTGGATGCAGCACTCCAGGTAGAGTCTCATTAGGGCAGCAAAGAGGGACAGAGTCACCACCCCAAACCTGCTGGTCACGCTGCTTTTGATGCAGCCCAAGATACAGTTGGCTTTCTGGGCTGCAAGCATGCACTCTAATCTCCATTCAAATAAGAAAAAAAAAAACCTCCTGATTTTTTTGTTTTTTTAATACTTATGAAAAAATACGGGTTTTTCAAAATGTCTTAAAGATGCACAAATTGAGGAGGCTAATGACTAAGAAAAAGCAACTCTGGAAAGGAGATTATACGAAACAAGCAACGCACCAAAAATGGTGATAATTTCAATGCTGTATCTTGTGAAAGAGTAATTTCTTTTAAAAAATCGTGTTACATTATTGAGAAAGAGATTTCAAAAAGGTCAAGAAACAGACACCTCTTTTCTGTTGAAAGGCAACAGGTTCCCTAACTCATTTTTGTGAATTCAAAAATCTACACTTCTGGGAAAACTGGGTCAAAACCAATTAACTTGTAAAAACTCTGTAGAAAATAAGTTAAATAAGTGTGGATGAAAGATCACAAGTATAATCCTGTTAATAAATTAGGGCAGCTAATAACCAACTTTTCTGAATTTGAAGAGCTGTATTTTTTTAAAAAGCGTTGAAATCCATCCTGCATAGATCATTAACCCAGGAATAAGGTAGGCAAACATGACTGTACCAAGATCTGTATCATAAAATAATTCTCATTTCAGATAGGTAAATGAAGAAAAAAATGGAATGAAAAGGAAAATAAAAGGGGAGAACACTTGGCCAGTACCTCTATACAACTTCCCAAACACTAGATGGAAATATAACCAGTTATCTAAATTTCATTTTAAAGTAAATTTGCACACCCTCATTCAGCTGTGAGGCCAATGCATTGATTCCCTTAACATCTTTTCCCTTTCACCACGTGTTAGAAAACTCTCAAAGAGCTCTAACTATGCATCATTTCATACTAGACAATGGGTGAGAATGTCAACACCACCAAATAAACCCGATGAAAGAGAGGCATTCAGTGTGAAGGTGCTTGTCTTTGGAAGTGTAATGAAGATGTGGTCAAGAACCCAGTGACAGAGGAAGAAAGACAAGAAGGATTGCTTTGGGTGCCCATGCAGGAGGTTCCTGAGTGAAGCAAGCCAGCCACCAATTTACATGCCATGAAAATGTCAGTCTTTCAAAATGAATGAGTGCACAACCAAACTTCTGACTAGCTCTTTATGCAGAAATTAAATGAATAAATACTATTTCCACTGTAATAGGCATTTCTGAATCATCTTGATTGTCAGTTGTTATCTACATGAAAAATAAAAATATTTTTCTCCATTGGCCCAAACATCTGACATCTGAGGAGTCATCTGCTATGAATTGTAACAATTACTGATGTCAAAGGACCAAAATTCAAATGATCATTTAATGCTGTATGACATGAAAGAAAACATAATTGAATTCTAAACAAGTAATGTCACATTCTGTGAAATGACTGCTGCCTGGATGACAGCAATAACCCCCCAAAGAGTTGCTGCATTTCATACAGGAAAAAAGAGCTGGCAAATAAATTAAATGTATTTTTGTTTAAATGTAGTATTAAAAATAACAAAAACAACAATTTAACAAAACCTTCTTTCTTTCTTTTCTCTTGCCATTTTTCTTCCTTTTTTTTCCAGAGAGAAAAAGAAAAAAATAAGTATGGACTGAAAACCAGGCAATCATATTTCTGTACTTACTACCAATTTCCTTGTTTAGTTAAACCTCGTTGCTCCTTCCATATGTCTCCTTGATCTTGCTTTTGTTATCATGGACAAGAAGGGATAATCCAGGGTTAAAGTGATGGAATAATTTAGGTTATGCTTACATTTTTAAATAGATTCTGTTATGACGGCTTGCATGACGGGTTATCTTAAAACCAGACATTTTTGTGTCATCATGACTTTTTGACCATTGTAGCTCTACATCAGCATTTCAGCTCAATACACCTTAGTGATGACTTCAATTAAAATTAATATGTCCCCATTATGCTTGGAGCAGAACTGTCTGAGACAATTTCTGTTGTAGCAAGATTAAATTCACTCTAAGAATTTTGCTTGATCTGAAAACTATTATCTAAAAAACCAAACAAAAAACCAAACAAAAAACCCCAAACAAACAAACAAACACACCAAAAAACTCACAAAAAACCAAACCAAAACACAACAAACAAACCCCCCCCCCAAAAAA
>VZTG01001100.1:1755706-1791085 GCA_013397845.1 Melanocharis versteri
ACAAAAAAAAACCCCCCCCCCAAAAAAAAAAAAAAAAAAAAAAAAAAAAGGAGAATTTTTAACCAAAGATCATACAGTTAAATGGATCATCTTTCTCAGGACATAAAAATATTATGGTCATGACCCTGGAAAGAATCTGGAAAACACATAAATTCACTTGCACTCAAATCAGTTTAAAGAATAAAGACATCCAGTTCTAAATATAAGTTTCACACCCTCTATCATCTTCTGAGATGCCCAATCCAAAAGACCATTCTCAGAGCATTATTGCTATATACAGACTCAAAGCTGCATTGCATAAGAAGGATATATACCTTTTATATAGCAGTCTACTGATTAGAATATGGTGGTGTGGTTTCCACAGAAAATGAGAAAATGTGGTGGTCTACGCTCCACTCTCCTGGGTTCTGTCAGGTAAGCAATGGCATGAAATTCACTTCTGGGAGACTCATTTGCTTATCAAATTATACATATAAAAATTTACATGACAATAGTTTTACTTAGGAAAACAAGTAAACAGAAAAAATCCAAAACAAAACCACAAACTATGCCGCTTTCACCACGTCTTTAAAACAAAGACTGCAGGTGGTTGGGACACATTCAACAAATTATTCAGGGTAATAGATAACCCTGAATATAGACTTCCTCAGTCTAGAGAACTTGTGTATTGATCCACACAGAGTACCCAGTATTTTGTGCACATCCTGCTCCAAATTCTGCTCTGGGTCTGAGTTCAAGCCTGCCTAGGAGTCTGACAAAATCCTGGACTATGCTCCAGGATGAAGCTATGGGGACTAATTCTGAAGTGTCAATATCTTCATTGACTAATATTAGGGAGATATTTTTGTCCTGTATTGAATCCAGATGTTTTCCTAAACCAGCAAAATATTAGTATATTAAGATTAATATTTTAGGGAATATTGACTTATTAATGTCATAAGAAGCCTCCACAGGTAAGCAAAGAAAATAATATGATCTTGAATACTGTAGTCGTCTTCCTTGACTTAAGCACAACTATTCACTTGTATAAAATTAATCACATTTATAAATGCCTTCAGAGTTTAACATAGAAATGATCATACCCTTTCTAAACAAATTATTGGTGAATATGCCATGGAATTTATAACTCAAAGAAGAGCCTCTTCTTTGCACTTCACACTTTCCTGCCTTGAAATATCTATTGCCCTCAGTTTTAATAATTTCTCTTTGAGTGTTTGCTTGGGATTCATTTCCTTGGAAGTTAATTTTTCATGTATACATCCCAATGTATTTTACTCAAAATCTAGTGTGATATGCAAAAAGACTATCTCCTACGTCAAACTCTCTGTAAATCAAAAAGCAAATGTACATTTTTATGGAAATGATTTATGCAAAGCAGCTATTTGATCCATAATAATAGTCATGAGAAAGAAACAATGGAGAAACAGGCCTGAGAACACATGGCAAGAACACAAATGTAATTACAATCAGCTTTTATTTGTCAGACTTAGAAATACAAAACGTGCATTCACTAAAATAATAATAAAACAAAATGTCCCAGGGTTCCACTCAATTTTATCCCATTTGTTTCTGAGGAACACACATATATGAAGAAAAAACTAATTCAAACCCAGAAAAAAAAGTGAAAAATTGTGTAAAATATAAATCATGTATTTGAAACATTCGATTGCTGACCCAGTCAGATTTATTTAAAGCAAAACACCACCTCCTGCATATCCAATTAATGGTTGCCATGGCAAATAAGAGTTCCCGCTGCACTATCTTATTGCAATATTCATGACAATTGCAAGTATATCACTCAGAAATTTCCATAATGATATTAGCTGATCTATCCAGCATCAGACAATTAATTTTGTAAAGCATCAGGTGTTCAATATTTATCCTCATAAAAATTAAATGCAAATATTCACATATCATATGGAAATGGATTCCTTTATAATCACTGTTGTGCCTTCTCTCATTAAATATTTTTTCTTAAAATTTAGATTAGGATGGGAGGCAGATTTTTGGTAAGTTTTCTGTATGAAATGGCCATGGTCAGTACAATATTTTAAGCTTTGAATAACAACTAGTTTTAAAATGAGTTCAGATAAAGAATACATTTTGTAAAAAATGTTTTGCCAATGTGTCTGTACGTGATTGTAAACATGTTTCTCAGTGAAATACAGGTTAATTCTATCTGTTTTTGTAAAGATTTTCTTGGATGATGAGGGCTGGATGACACAGATCCAGCGCTTAGCACTGCCAGATTTGTAAGGCCATCCTAGCACTGCCAGATTTTGTAAGAAATGACAAGAAAGAGTTTGCTGTCCCTGCAAAATTACATGTTTATAAGGAATGCATGTAACGGAAAAGTAAGGACTAGTCTAAATTTCTTCTGCTTTGAATATGGGTATCTTTAAACTGTTGTGACCCAGCACTCGGTTTCCCTTTCAGATATTTTGTAATAGTTTTATTTTAAGCAACTCATTGTGGTGTTTTATATAATCACCATCTGACTCATTGTGCCGTCCAACCTGGAGAGATAGCTGCCTCCAGGACCTTGCTCTCTTCTCTAGGCTATAATCTCATCTTTTAGCAGGACTCATTCTCTATCCCTGTGCAGGTGAGTTTTGTGCTGAAATAAATACCGGAAGTAATCTACCCCAAAGACACCCCAAAAATAAGAGCAGTCAGGAAACCCCCTGGTTCAGAAATTTTGGGACCAGGGAGTTCTAGGTTACGTCCATAGAAGGGTTTCTGGGTTTCTACATAGTCATAGTTTGAATCCCTCAGTAATTCTGAGAGAAGGTGCTGAATTTTCAGGCAATTTCTTCTCTTTGAAGTGAGGAGCTTTCTTATAATATTATGCTTAATAACATATATGGCATAGTGATGCTCCTTCAACTTAACCTTTCAGTAAAAATGACTCTTCACAAAAAAATTTCATCTTTGAAACTTCAGTCTCCAGCAGGTGAATAAGGAATCTAATTAGAGGGGGGAAAGTAGAGTGATGTTGGTAAAGAACTAAGCATAGGAGTTAATTATTTCTAAAGGACCAATAATGAAAGTGAAGGACTGGTACAGCTAGAGTGACAAATTGATTATTATTAATAGCACTGCTGGTTGTAATATCAATCCTGCTATTTTGGCGGTTTGATTTTGATAAATTTCAAGAAACAGCTGTGTGTAACAAACAAATCATATGGTCTATGAAAACAAACTTCAGAGCTCCTCATTTTTACTCCTTTGAGAATGTATTTTTATGTCTAGATTGTGGTTTGGCTTGATTTTTTTTTTTTCCTAGTATGTTGTTTTTGTTTGGCTTTCTTTGGTTTTCTTTCCCCTCCTTATCCAGAGGATCACTTTGGTAGACAGCTTGAAGTGTAGTTTTACATGAGAAAATAATGTACAGAATCGTTTCAGCATATTTAAGGCCATTCTATGAAAAAACTGAAAATTAAGACAGAAACCTTGAAACAGTTCCCTTTGGTATGAAATTATTATTAATAGTACAACAAACATTTTAAATAATCATGATCTCTTTGCAGGGAACAAACAAAGAGTTAATTAAAGACAGAATATTCAGTTTGATTTTTAGATAGGTTTTTTGACTATATTTGGCATCTGTAA
This sequence comes from Melanocharis versteri, assembly GCA_013397845.1. Lineage (NCBI taxonomy): Eukaryota > Metazoa > Chordata > Aves > Passeriformes > Melanocharitidae > Melanocharis > Melanocharis versteri. The sequence goes on from VZTG01001100.1 coordinate 1,759,319, forward strand.
AAATGAAACAAGACAGAGAGCAAAATTAAGGTTCATTCGTTCAGATTCAGCCCTGCACCCCAACCTACCGAAGTCTGGCTGTAGGCAACATAAGTAGCTGGAAAATCTGGAGTCCATCTCAGCATTTTTAACACAGAATTTTGCAATGCTTTTGTGTTTAGTCATTTGGCATATACTGCAACCAATAGCTTCATTTAGCAATATTCAGCAGTTGGATGGATCGGATTATTTTTTAAATGAATGAAACTAATTTTGCTTGCAGTAACTTCTACTACACCAGCTGTTACTGTTATCACTGCTGCCGTCATCATCATCATCATCATCATCATCATCATCATCATTATCAGCATAACTATAATTACTTTTAGAAAGATAAATCAAGGAAATGCAGCAGTGGAAAGATGAAGTGCCAGGACATAGTGTTATCCTTTGTTTGTGACTCTTGACAGTATGGCCTTATTGCAGTCTTCATTGTGGCAAGTTTACTGCAGCAGATTATTTACTGTCTTTTGAATAGATTTGCTAGAATTAATGGTGATTTCTTCTGTTTCTCTTATGAAAGGTGTAAATAAAATAAATTATATTATCTGTTGGCATTTTCTACATAAAGTAGAAAATCAATTTTGATTATATGATAAGTAGTCTAATTGAATTTGCTTCTTTCATTAAAAAGGGAACACCCGCAACTCAGCAGATCCTCCTATAATTTCCATTTAATTTATCTAGGTAAATACATATTAAAAGCCAAGACTAGAAATAGAAAGAGACACTCTATTCCACTGAATATTAATTAGGTACTTCTGAATTAATAATATGGTCAGATGTCCATTAGAGTTCAAGCATCAATATAATATGACCAAACTACACTGGGTTGGGTTGAAACCATAGAAAGGGAAAGGAAGGGGAAAATGTAGTTAGTACTATATTCTGCTGTTTATCTCACATTCAGTAATTCTATGCATGTAGTCAGCTGTCCATTTATAGCTGGGTGATGTGAGAATAGCTGCCAAACAAAAGCATCATTAAAATTCTCTTCTCTGAACTCCTAGCTTTAAATGTCAATACAAATGTGAATTTAGCAGCACTTAAAGTCTGACTCCCTGATTCTTAATATCTCCACAGGTAACACAAACATGAACAGGAGTTTTTGCCATTGAAAAGGAAAGAACACAAGGCATAAAGTCCAGTATCTTGGATTACTTCAAATTATCTCCCTGCCATTTTATTAATGAAAAAAATCTATTCTAATATTCAAATAATATTTCATAAACACAATGGCCATAGTACTGTCCAGTCAAGCCACCCAAACACTATGGAAGTACACATGTTTTTCTAGAGACAGGACTAAATTTCAGGTTTATGACACATCAGGATTTAGTGTGCAGTCTTTCATGAGTCTGAAGACCTAATCACACATTGTTTAGACCTCAGGGATAAGAAGGTTGTAGAGGCATTTTATACTCTAGCACTTTACTTCCCAGATTCAGATAGCTGAGACAGCTACTTAGAATAAGTTGCTTTGAGCCTAGAGCAATTGATAGTTTTCTTCATGATCTCCTGGAGCAAGACTTAACTTGAAGATAAACATTTTCGTGATAAGTGGAGGTATTCTCAAGTCCAAACATCCCTCATTACTCTCATTAGGCTTCTCTACATGTCATAATTTTGAGACCTAGTACTCTGCAGTTCTATAATGTGAAACTTGGATGTAAAATTTTAAAGTTTTTTCCTCTTACATTTTAATGACTGTTTAATATGCACATTTCCCTTAAAAAAAGGCTGAACTTAAAAAGTCTTAATATTATGATAAACTACTAACATTTCACTTCATTTAAAATGTAAAATTAATTTTTGTGGGAACAAAATTTCATGTTAGCCACTGACAGCTGTATATATGCAGAAAGGTTGCCAAAATAATACCAAAGAACATTGATTAGAAACTGAATAGCTTTTAATCTGGTGGATTCTTTGTTTCTACAGATTGACAAAGTTGCTATTTGAATGTTAAGCAGTACAATTCCTGATAAAGAACATGCACATCTGATCTTCATCTGAAAAACAGAAAATATTTCTGAATTAAGACTACAGCTTTTATTCGGTAATGTGTTTAGTATAAATTTAATATATTAAGTCCTCAAGCACTGAGGAGTTTGAATTATATGCTTACACATCTTGTCCAAAAAGGATTAATTTATGTAAGCAGCTGTTGTTAAATATTTTAGTGTTGGCCCTAGTTTTCCAGTAATTATATATAACAAATCACCTGATACACTTGTGCTTTTACTCACTTGCCTATAAAGAAACAGCATTAAAAGCTGTCTTAAGTCTGTTCACAATAGGATATTGAATACAGTGCAAGAGTACATTTGGATCATGATCCATTGCAGCATGATAGTAGCAAACTAGAGCTATCTGTTACTGTAATAATAAAGTAATGAATGAAAAATGCACAAGGTTTCCCTCATTGACTGGAAGTCCTCCTACTATTCCCTTAAATTTTTTACTTGTCCTTTTTTGATTATGTCTTTACAGCCTTTAGGGCTTTTCCCACTATCAAAAATTAAAATATACCGTTATTTATAGCATGGGAGGGAGAAAAAATGTGACAGCAAATCCTGGACATACTAATGTATTTTTTTCTTTTTCATTTGAGCTTTTACAGGTCATTCTCTAAAATCAAATTTACCTACATGAGTTAATGCCTCTCTAATATGAGGAATGTCTTCTACATCCCTACAGTGCTTTCACTTTGTGAATTGTCCGGTCTACAGAGAACTCTTTTGAGGATCCCTTTTTATTCTGTTAAAAGGCAGTAAAGAATCATTTAAATATGAATTAAAAATAAAGCTGGTAAATCTACTGAAAAGAATCAAAAGGTTTTCTTTAAAAATTAAAAAAATAAAATTGATATGAAGGTGACTGGCCTGAGTGGATCATCCATCTATTAACATCTGGATAATACCCCAAATGGGTCCACATTGATTTGCCAGCAATGACTTCCCAAAGTAATCTGATGGAATTCAAAGAGGGAAAAATTAAAATGAATGAAGGAAGAAGTGAACTATCTGTGTTTAATCTTCAGTTTCATCAGAAATCGATTAACTAGCTGACTTTGGGTCCAAAAGAATTAATTATACTCAGTCTCCGGTATAATTAACAACACTATGGCCATGTCCCAAAATATTCATTAAACAGTCAGGAACAATATGAAATTCAAATTAAAATTGGAGAAGAGATTAAATAGAAGTAGTCATCTCTAAAAAGAATCATACTACATCTGAGATGAAATCATTTAAGCAATACAAAATATGGAAATACATTTTGTGTTACATTCGATTATCATTAATTCCAGCACTGCAAGCTGGCAGCTATTTTAGGCTCATTACAAAGACTAAAATGGGCTGGAATTTTAATAGAAATCAATCCTCATTGGAATAATGGGAATATGATTCAAACTTACAGGAAGTTAAGTTCTAAAATTCAAGTTTTCTTTTTAATCCTAAGTTCAGCTGAGGAAATTTGCATTCTGATGTACATATACCATTAATTTGAAATGCTAAGGAATATGCACTTAGATGGGAATGCAAGGAGAGAGAAGAGGGAGGAGAAAAGATTGAGCTTAAATGTATGTTTTGGAATCCATGTTTTTCAAATTTCCCAAACCTAGTGTCAATAGCCTGTGGAACTAAGTAATGCTGCCATGTGCAATATGGAATTTACTTTCAGTTTTCTACATGTGATTTTTTTTCACCTCCCCTAATTTTACCTTGCTATATTTGGTACATTTTTCTTCTGAATTCCGATACCTTTTAGCTGGTAAAAGCCAGGTTTTCCTTGCTTTGGATTTTTCCTTTTTAAATTCAAATATCACAAATCCTCTCATTTAACAATTTATGTAGAAAGTAATTGCAGCAGAGCAAAAGTAGTTTCATTTAAAGTAAGCCATCTTGAGGGGGTTTTATGTCTTACACCAAAGGTTCTATAGAGGAAAATATTCGTGAGCAAATTAGTTACAAACCAAAAAATCTCATATGCTTGTCATTAATTATCAAAATTAAATCTTCTAATATTTTATAATTTTATATTTAATTTTTTTATCAAAGGCACAGAAAGCACCTGTTATTAATTATTGATTGTTTATGCAGATCCCATTTTTGCTTATGACTGACACCTTTAATAAGGCTCTTTAATAAGACTGTATCAAGAAATTTGCATTAAGAGTAAAAAAACTGCTGGATTATTTGATAGTTTGATGTAATGTCATCATTCTGCATGTCAGCTTTTCTCTTCTTCAATCCTCTATCTGGCTTGACTAAGGACTAATCCAGTGGCAGAGTTTTGATATTGCATGCAACTTTGATCTTTGGTTCTGTGGTGGGTTGATGTTGGTTGGATGTCATATGCCCACCAAAGCTGCTCTATCACTCCCCTCCTCAGCTGGACAGGGAGAGAAAATATAAGGAGAGGATTGTGGGTCGACATCAGCACAGGGAGAGATCAGTCTACAATCACAGACAAACTGATCCGACTTGAGGAAAAATAATTTAATATATTACCAATCAAGTCAGAGTAGGATGAGAAGTAGAACTGAATCAAACACCTTCCCCCATGCTTCCGTTCCTCCCAGGCTCAACTTCACTCCTGAATTCTTAACCTTGTTCCCTCCAGCAGTGTAGGGGGATGGGGAATGGGAATGTGGGTTGCAATCAGGTCATTACACGTTGACTCTGCTACTCCTTGCTCCTCAGTGGGAAGAATTCTCACACTCTTCCCCTCCCCATCATGCCATCCCTCACATGAAAGGCACTCCTTCAACAACTTCTCCAGCACAGGTTCTTCCCATGGGCTGCAGTTTTTAACAAACTGCTTCAGCATGCAAGGATCTTCTTCTCACACAGAGAAGGAAATGCACAGCCAGAGGAAGTAGGGATACATGGCCCAGGAAAAGAACAGGAATACAGTTTGGATGTGTAGGTATGGGATCAGGAAAGGTAAGGAACCATTGGAAAGGGACTTTTTAAGGGATGTGAAGAATGATAAGGGATTCTCTAAATCCATGGGTCAGAAACAAAAAGCCCAAGGAAAATCCAAGTAAAATGGGTGAACCCGCACAACGAGTGAGAAGGGAGAGCCAGTAATTGCAAATATGGAGACGGCTGAGGTACTCATTGAGTTCTTCACCTCAGTCTTCTTTGGCAGTCGGGTTTCTCATGTGTCCCAAGTACCTGAACCTCTAGGTAGGAGCTGGGAGGGAAAAGTTCCTCTCACTGTAAGCTAACAACAGGTTTGGGACCCCTTGATGAAAGTGAATAGCCACAAGTCTACGGGACCTGATGAGATGCATCCCAGGGTTGTGAAGGAGCTGGCTGATGTTATTGCTCAGACACTCTCCATTATATTAGAAAAGTCATGGCCGTCAGGAAAAGTCCCTGGTGACTGGAAAAAGGGAAACATCAGTCTCATTTTTAAAAAGGGGATAAAGGAAGACCCAGGGAACTACAGATCAGTAAGCCTCACCTTTTTGCCTGGGAAGTTCATGGGGCAGATCCTCGTAGAAGAAATGTTAAGCCTCACATAAGACAAGGAGGTGATCTGAGGTAGCCAGCATGGCTTCACTAAGGGCAAATTGTTCCTGACCAAATTGGTGGCCTTCTACAATGGGCTGACTGCAATGGTCAAAAAGTGAAAACTGACTAATGTCATCTACCTAGATTTCTGTAAGGCTTTTGACTCTGTCCCATGTGACCCTAAGTTGGAAGGAGCAGCAGAGACAATGTATGACACACAGCCCCCATTTCTGTCCGTTGGTGTCACTGGGGGGAGTAGATAGAGAAATTGGGAGTGAAGTTGAGCCCTAGAAGAAGGGAGAGGTGGAGGGAAGGTGTTTATTAAAGATTCTATTTTATTTCTCATTACCTACCTCTGATTTGATTGGTAATATATTAAATTATTTCTCCCCAAGTTGAGCCTTTTTTGCCCATGACCATATCTGCTGAGTGACCTCTTCCTGCTTTTTAACTCAACCCATGAGACTGTCCTTATATTTTCTCTCTTCTCTTCCAGCTGAGGAGGGAAGGAATAGAATGACTTAGATAGGCACCTGGTGTCCAGCCAGGGTCAACCCATCACAAGGCACCAGGAAATTATATCAACAAGTCTGGTCTCAAAAGGAAAATATTCTCTGCTGTGCCATTGCAGTGGTTCTGTGCAAGGATTTTTCCATTCAAATCTAATGCATTATTCATTGCAACATCTGAGGAACCTTCCCTGATTAAAGATGGAGCCTCCAACACTAAACAATAAGACAAACTTACTGGACCTCTGGAAATCTTTTAAAAATGCTTATTTCACAGAAATTTAATTAGATTGATTAGGATTATTGAGCTGTGTGTGTGATATTGCCCTAGAGGCCATTATTTCTCATGAGTTTTCTGCAATAATTAAACTGTAGTAGGACACTCAACTGTAACTTTTAATGGTCGCCTTGCCAAGTAACTACTAGGAGGGGAAAGTGGAAGATATTTTCTGAAAGCCACACAAGCAGAGAAACATTCTTTGAAACAAAGAAATGACCCAGGAAAAGATAAAGGATGCACTAATTTTTTTTAAGTATTGGAATCTTCTGTAACAAATAAGTATGCTCTACAGATGTTAATTAATTATCCAGACTGCCTTCAGGGAAGACTTACTTGAATTTTTTAATGAATGTCACAAAAAAAAACCAAAACAAAAAACCAACCAAACAAAAAAAAACCAGCCAACCAACCAACCAACCAAAAAAAAAAAAAAAAAAAAAAAAAAAAACCAAAAAACAAAAANNAAAAAAACAACAAACCAAACAAAGAAGAACTGATCTTTTCCTCATGTGTTTCTGCACTTAAGTAACTTAAAAAAATATAGATTCTAAACCAAATAAAATCATGCGCAGATCCAGACACCTAAAAATGTATCAAGAAATATTTTTGGGATGTCTTAAGACAACTTCAGACCACAGATTTTTAAAAATTATTTCTGGTTTAGGATTTATTAAGACAGTTGTCTTTTTCACTCAAAATTCAATTGTTCTCAGGTCTATCTGATTCTAAGAATATACAGCTTTATTCAGATACGGTGTGAGGTTCACTGTTATTTAGTCTTTGTCTAACAATCCTTTCCTAAGGCTCATCTAGACATGCGTATGTTGTGTACAGAGTCATTAAATTGAAATAACTACCAGATGATTAGTACACTCCATTATTACTGGTCCGTAGCAGAATTGGTTGCATGGCTTAGGTAGTAGCTCCTTCTAAATTCCAAAGGGCATCTTTTTAAAGGACGTCCAAATGGTGAAAACTTGTCCCCATTTAATGCCTTAGCAAAACTGAAAAGGTAGTTTTTCAGTCTACGCTTAGGATTCCTAAATTCCTTAATCATAGCATTGGGAATTTTTGCTTGTCTATTTTAAAAAGCATGAAATATAACTCAAGAATGCTTACACTGAGATACACAGATTTCAGTTAAATATTCTTAGCATATTCTTTTGCCTTGATCCAAATAGATTTCCCTTTCTTTTTGTAAGCATATTTTAACATCAACGCATTCTCTCATTATTCTAATTTTACTTTGATATTATTGAAAGAATTGAATAGAATGAAAGAATTATTTCCATTACATTATTAATCACATGAAATAAATCTACCAATAGAATTCAAAAATTCATTTTTGTCTAATCAACAACCGAAAGCGGTAAGGCAATAATTTCACAGTTTCTTACATCCTACATATAGGTGCTTCAGCAGTGTATATCCCTTTTAATAGATGGCAGTTAATATGTGCCACTTAACCTTTCCCATTTCAGGCTTCTTTCAACACTAGATAAAAGTAGTCACATTTTCATAGACCTGATTCTGGATGAAGAGAAAATCAAGACAGCTCAGATTTTTACTGTGGGGCAGATAGTAAAATATAAGACAGTATGGCCCAGAAAATTCTTTTCTAATATTAGATGTAATATTTCCCAAATCCTATTTAACCACAGAATGACTACACTGAAATGTCTTTAAGGCAACATAACAGAATTTTCAGTGGGTTGTCATTCTGATGTAACAGAGGGCTTACAAATATAGTATGCAGCTCTGGGGTCTGAAGTAATCACAGCAAAAATGTTTTGTTGGCTATTTTCTGTCCATCTTGAACAGAAAAGCAGAGCTATGAAATACATTTGCAATTTTTTTTTTCTTTTCCACAAGAAGCCCTGTTAGATATGAATCTCAGAATTCTTTACATCCCTGGTAATAGCATACCTTCCTTGATCATCCCAGGTATGCCAATATCCCCAGAGTTTTGCAAGACATTGACTTCTAGGTGTGATGTGTTATGTATATCCTGACCCTGAAATCCTACTATTTTATTATAATATGCAAAATACACATTGTTAAGTCCTACTTGGTGTGGTAACCAGGGGCATTCCATAACCTCAAATAATAGGCAATGGGCTCTCCATTTCAAATGCAGTTTACCTTTTAACCACCAGGGGACAAGTATAAAGGTATGAGGTGATTTCCAAAGTTGGGGTTCACATAAATTGATTGGTTGGTCCGTGGATGTTGCAAAAAATCTTTAGGCCCTGCTCTGCTGATACAGGCAGAGCCACACAAATCCCCTGGTTTGTCTGATTCCAAAGATGTGTAAACCCCAAATTAATTCCCTTGCAAGGTTTGTGGAATTATGGCTATTGTTCTCTGTGATTGTCTCAATCCCAAAAAAGTAACAGTTTCTTCTGTAGTTTGATAGTAATTATCTCTACCTTACTGCTGGATTCTGATGTTTAAGAGGCCATTGTCTGCTCCCTCCATCACCCCATCCTGATCATAGTCAGCAGAGGACAGTGGAACCTGTCCTTTTCTCCGCAAGTTCCACTTGCTCTGCTCACTATCTTTTCAAAGTAACACAATAGCCTTTCACCAAAAAATGGAAAAAAAACCCAAAGCTGGCATCCACTGGATACTGTAGCAATGAGTTTCACATTTAATTAAACAAAAATCCCTTCTGCTTGCTCCGAACCCATGATCTAACTTTACTAGATGTCTTTGAGTTTATTATGAATAAAGGAGTGAAGTGGATGTTTCTTAATCATTTTCATTAAGCTTGTCAAACTTTCTGGATCTCTTTCATATCCCTCCTAAATTCATATCATCTTTATCATATACAGAAACTATTCTGGGTCTTTATTATCTATGTTGTCCTTGTCTGTGCTTTGACATTAAGGCGAAGGATATAAAAGAAGGAGTTCAGAATTGCATTCATATTCAAGGTGTGAAGTCACTGATTAAATGCAGATGAAGGAGAAATGAATTACAATGGCTGATGATTAGGTGGACAGTATGAGAAGAAAATTTACGTGGGGAAAAGCATTAAGGAGCATTTATGTTGTGCACTACCCAAGCATTAAATGTTCTATCCTTAATGCTATGAAAATTCAAAAATTTGGAAAATTTATAACATTTCTAAAATGAGAATACAATTACTTAAATCTTTTCTGGTTTAAAGACTTAATCCCTAATCTTATTTAAATATCTTAGTTTCTTACCTGCTGTTTGTCTTAACTCTTTTCGTCTTTCTGTCCTCTTTTTATAGACTGAAAAACCTTCAAAAACTAAATACAAAAATAACATAACATAACCAAAATCCTACACTTTTAACCAGAAACACACCAGAATTTGGACTTAGTATTGTAATACTTTATATCAACATCTGGTTAATATAAAAAAGTTGACCTCAGGGATTTATTTTTCCCTCCAGGTTATATCTGAGATTAATTATATGGTTAAATGCTTCCTTATACCCAGAATGATATTCAGTTTTTTGAACCAGAGCAGAGACGGGTGCTATAAACTATAACCATGAGCTTGATGATGTGGATTTTGTTATTCTACAGGGCTCAGGACCAAAATTTTTCATTCAATTGTTCTGCATCAACAACATTTCAACCGAGCCCAGCATATTGTCACTCCCACTGCAATGCTTATGGCCAAACTTAGAAAAAACCACAACAGCTACTGAAGTGAGGCCTTTCAAAAATCTGGCAAATATTAACATCCTGAAAAGCTGAAAATTACAGCTGATGACTTCACAGTTGTTTTATTTTAGATTTTTTTTGTGATGAAATGAAAAATATTATTTTCTCCTAGATTTTCTTTTTGTTTAACAAAATAGGCACTTCTTGTATTGCCCCTCTGTTTCTAAAAGGAAGTGATAAGTAGGAGCATACATATGTATACATATTAATAATATCATCAAATCTAGATCTGCTTGGCCTATAAATTTAATTTAATAAAGTTTAAATGTTCAGGTGTATTGTGTGTAGAGCTGTTCATATACATTGTAAATGCTTCCAAGTGCTCCTTTCTGAAGAGTGTTTAGTATATGGAACAACTTTCTCAGATTTCATATTTCTTTGATGGTTAAATTCTGGGATAAACAAACAGTGACAGACACTGATGCTTCTCTATCCACACTGCAGAAAATAAAAGGGAGGTATCAGTACTTGGATTTATAGACCACGCATGTGATATCTTTAGCAGATATGTTCACAAACAGAATTTCTCTATATCCTGTTTGTAGACATGGGATAATAATACCTCCATATCTAAAAGTATGATGCTGGGGAAGGGTATATTAAAGATGTCATGATGCTCAGATGCAGGTTAAATCACTGTCAGAGTTCTTCCATTTCAGGTGGCCACATACTAGGTTATTTTATATATGTGGGTATGTATGGGTTTGATTATTTACACCTATATAAAAAATAAATTAAATTTATCCAAGCTCAATACCAAGTATTAATGCTAACTGAACACAGGATGGCCTACATCTCTGCCAGCAAATTGTCTTGGGTTTCAATTTCAGGCAGCTGAAGGAATACAGACTATCAGGAATGGTCCATGGACTGCCTCTTAGTAGTATTTAAACACAAACTATAAAGTTAAAAACTTTTGAAAAATTCAAGTATATATCAGATAATTATACAATCCTTATAAATTAAAGTTATCTAATAACAACAGAATTGTTTCAAGGTCAAAGGCTTCACTTACAACTGAAGTGCTCTCACATTATATATGCTCCTGATTTGATGCAAATGAACAAAAGAAATGGCCTGATCTAGGAATACTTTGTCTGAAGAAAGGAAGATTTACAGAAAGCTTGTAGCCATAACACAAAAAAGAGGTGAGATCCTATTTATATTTTGTATTCTCAGTTGCCACTTAGAACATAAACTAATTTTTTAAAAAAATTAAAAATTATATATTATTCAGAAATTGCTTTCATTTCACCTTCTTTCAGGTATAAAAATCAATTTATTGTCTTGTACTTCATCTTTGGCTCTTCAGAGATTCATACATGTTATGTAATATATGTTCCTTATTTCCAATGAAAGCATTTAGAATGCATTGCATTAAGGAAGGAGATGTTAATATACACAAGGAAATGAAAATTTAGCTAAAAAATTAAATGTGAATTTACATTCCCATTATATTCATAGTATTTTTGTTATCCATACTTTTCTTTCTTTTATACATAATTTTCTTTCTTTTCTTTCTTTTAAATTAAAAATAGGTTTTCAATTTTAAAAACCTACATGAAACAAACAAGACTGTTACTTTTAATTTTCATTCTTCAGAATAAAAAAATAGTATTATATATTCACAAAAAGTAGAAATGAATTTTCCAGTCGCCACTATTTCTCAGGATCATGCTGGGATGTTTCTAAAGCTGTCTTTGATACCTGCTTGTAGATGATCCAAATATCTGATTTTCCCATACTTTATAGGACTAATATAAATATATTTTTTAATATATTTTCAGAACTTTCCACAGCAAGAATGATACAGTTGTCTTGTGGAGTACTGAAGATTAGTTCCTCTTTCATGGACAATATTTTTCTAAATAGGGAATAGTAAATCATTTCGTCTGATCAGCATATCACTGGCCAATAATTACTTCTAGCTGTGTTTTGGTCACTTGTTTATTGATACATTTTTTAAAAATAGTTTTTATAGAAATTTTGTTCCTTTAAAAAATATTAAGTCTCATTTTCCTGTTTGTTCCTTTTCACCACAGAGCAAACACAGCTGCAAGCATTGCAACCCCTTCTAATCTTCATAGTTAAATACTTAGGCAGGTGCGCAGAAAACACATTTTGTGAGACAATTCCCTCCCCCATTTCCCATACTTTCATGTCTCACCATTCACTAAAGCTTTTTAGCCTGCTACAGATCACTGAACTTCAAATGATCAGGAAATGGCTTAAATCTTCAGATGTTTTAAACATGAAATGCTCTTTTCTTCATTAGAAAAAAAGACGTTTTGAAACTTACCACAAAAACTTAGAGAAATCCATAATCTCATGGGTGTTTTTGTTTCCTGAATGGTGGGAGATCAGACTAAAAATCCTCTTTTCAATATTTTTAAACAAAAATGGAAAAAAGCATTCTAGCAGCAACCTCAACAGAAAAACTTATTTAATGACGGCCTGAAATAAGACAAAGCAAAAGCAAAGCTCTGGCTCTGTAGTTTACCTTTCCTACAAGTCGCTGGCCCCTGGTCTTTATTAAGAGCAGACTGATGATTTCTTTTTCCCAATCACAAGTTGCTCTCACCAGCCTTATTTATTCAACACAGCTATTATCTTTGTGGTTTTGTTTGTTTTTTTTTTTTAACTTTTCCAGTGCAAACACAGTACTTTGATATATGCTGGTCACTGGGGACACTGATTTGCTCTCTTTTTATTGAATCTTTCTAGCTATACGCCAAAAAAAAATTTATGTGAAACAGAGCTCTGGATATCTCAAAGAAAGTACTTTTGAAGATTCATATCTCATGTGAATGGTTATTTTTCTAACAAATATCTGCTGCCAGGACTTAAAATTTTGCCAGCAGAGATATACTCCCAAAACTATTATTAGATTCTACTTTTTGTGTAAGAGAATTCAGAAAGCACCAACTATTTGAGCTAGATTTTTGTCATCTGTGTTGCTTCAAATAGGAAAACAAACATGAATACATTTTGATTTTGATGAACCAAGTATTTATCTATGCTGACAGCCATTGTTATATTCCATCTATAAACTAATGGAATTTACCTTATATAAGCTGACATGTTAAATATAAATAAGAAAAAAATCAGAGTGTTCATAGCAGAAAGCTTGGCTGATTGTTAAATATGGAGATTATCAGGCATCACCATGAAGGAATGGTTCTTATTTTGAAGTCTCAGGATGCGTTTCTTCACATTTAATAGATTTATTCATTGTCATTTTGGAGCATCTTGGAAATGATTCCATCAACATAATTTTCATGCAGTTTTGATCAAAAAAAAAGTATATCAAGCCATGAAATTGCTACTGACAAAGAAACTTCCATCATCTCATAACATATTATAATACAAGCTCAATATTTGATGAATAAATGAAGATTGAAGGAACAGCTGTGTTTGGAAATCCAGGTTTCTTTTCTCCCTTCTTCTTGTGCAGTAAAATAGTACAGAATTGAAATTTTGAGGTAAACTGTTTCTTTCTCTTCATTAACTCTAGTAATTCAAAACAAATGAGTAAGGTACCACTGTGCAGAGCCAAATCTAAATCAAAGGCCTAAGATTCTTGGCAAGGTATCTGTCTGGATAAAGAAGCTACTCTGATACGCTAATATTGTAATGAACTATACATAAGACCTTTGTCACCCAGGACACTAACATTAAAACTTGCTGAGTAAATGATTTTTAGCAATTGCAATTTCTTCTTTTTTTTTTTTTGTTTTTCTTACTAAATTGGGAGTGTGAAAGTAGAGTTCATTATTATGTTTCTGTTTGGCAAGCGAAGAAAAAATTTGCATTATCCCAAGTGGACTCCCTATTACTTTAAATTGTTTACTAAGGCAAAAATTTAACTTGTGTTGCAGAAACACTAAGTAGAAGAAATAGAACTCTTTTCTGAACCTTGTTTACTACCCCACAGCTTATCCAGTTATATTGAAACTGTATCAATAGACACTGGAAGTAGAATAATTAAAATTGTCAGTGTACTCTCCTATAACAGTACTGCTTATGAATCACTGCATTTTTCCTCTATTAGTTGGGGTAAGTTTACAAACTATTTTTCCCTGATTTGAGTCTCAATTTGGTATGACAATTCCTAGTGCAAAAGTCTGCTGAGATTGTGTGTACCGATCGATCTATGAGGGTGCAAAATTGGTAGGAAGGACAGATTACAAGTCATAGCATCATAACAGGGAATGCCTGAAGGAAAACTACCATCTTATTTACCACATCCAAAATATAGCTATCCCATACCATGTCAAGAGGAGGCAGAAGAAATGTCAAAAAATCAGATGTGACTAGAGTAGGCAGCTATTCCAGCAGGCTTCAGAACTCATAAAGTGACACTTGCAAGCAAAATTTATGTAGGATACTCTCCTACTCCTAACCAGAGTCAAACCTGAGCCCAACTCTAGTCTAACACAGGAACTCCTACACATCTGAGATCTGAGCATAGCCAGATGATCCTTGTGTATGGGTTGCAAACATAGCTTGGTAACTTTTTTTTTTTTATTCTAGCCCTTTTCTGTATGTATCAATTCTCACTGTACTGATTCTCAATTCACTGCTGCTCAGAACCAGTGTTAACACCAGCTCCTTCGTAGGAACTTCTGCTTAAACCAAATCTGAACATGGCCTCATGTTGTGTGCTGACACCAGACCTGTAATTGGGGAAATATCATCTTTTGGACCCTAAAATTGTCTTGCATCACAGTATTTCTCATAGTACTGCTTTTCAATTATCCAGAACTTCCTGACTTGTATGATCTTTAATGTATTCAAGACCTACGAATAAATCGTATGTGCAGTTCTCATTTTATTAAGGTAAGATGTGATTATTATCATATTCCTGAGCCATTCAAGTTCTAATTTTCTCAGTCCAGAAAGGGAAGTGTGAAAGCCTACATCCCTAGGTATACAGTAAAGATGCCATTTTAGCGTTATCTGGCTGTCATATCAACATAAAGCAATATAATTTCTAACCCACCGACAGAAAACCAAAAGTTTTTTTTAAGTATTTTCAAAATATTCTTTTGGTACAACTTCACCCATAGAAGATATCATAAAAATATATTTTATTTGATAAGTATCTTCCAAGAAAAAGAGAGATTTAATTTGTGAAACAGATAGCAGCTAACAAGCAAGCTTCAAGTGATGTCCATGTCAAATTAAAGATTAGGGCTTAATGTGCTTCAGTGACCTCAGACCTGGGGGAGGAAGTTAACACACCTTGGGAAAAAGGATGTACCACTGATAATGGCAGAATTTATGGGCAACAAGGACATCTGGCAGGACTCCCAAGATAAGGAAGAAATTAATAAAACCAACTCATCAATTGTGCTGAAATCAGCTCCAGGTGGGTAAAAGATAATTCTGACGGGGATCTCTGACCACTGACTCACACACCACGACCCAAGAAACCCACTGACTCAAATGAAGCGAGAAACTGAGCATGCAGACTAATTAGGATGAGAAGTGAGAGAATTCTTAACCAATAGAAGATAGAATACTGATTAAGAAGAGAACTATGTCACTTTCAGCCAATGAACACTAATCCCTTTGTTTGTTAAAATGTATAAATAGTTAAAAGTTTCATAATTCGTGTACATGACAGGCGAAGAGTTCCCCCATGTACCTCAGCACTGAATAAAGTAATATTGGCTTTCTAACCTAATAAATTTCTTGGATAGTATATTTCCTGGGTTTTCAGAGACAGACCTTGGGGAAGGAAGGAAGAGATGCAGCACACCAGGTTGGGCACTGCCGGCAGCCACCCCACCAGCATCACCACCTCTGCCTGCCTGGGGCAGACAGAGCTCTCTCACGTGGGACAGGCGGCCTGCACATCTCTCCTGGGCGCCCGGCATGGGAAGACCTGCTCCAGGGGCATGGATGTGATCTTACAGGCTCACAGGGAGCACGATGGGTACAGGCAGAGCCACAGCACCACATACCCTGCAGGAGGGTCTGCAGGCAGGTGTCCAGGCGCTCCCCAGTGAGAACGTGCACATCTGTAACCCAGATGGCATAGGAGGAGGGCACGTAATTGTGCAGCATTATACCTCTGAGGAATTAGTTATAAAAGACTGCCTAGAAATTTGTAGGCATTTATTAACATTTCATGATGTCTGGTCTTGTGATTTATCCATTCTGCTAGTGATATTGATCCTGGATGTATCATTCAATGTTTGCAAGTTAATTGTGTGTCATTAGCAAACCAATAAACCATTTCAGATATGATTTGGTTAAAACTATATGAACTGAGCAGTTTTGCTTTGTGATAGCAGCTATCTTCATTACCATAAGGGATTCTGAGATAATATCAGAAAAGATTGTCTCTCTAAAATACTAGAGTGTTTCTGCTGGAGCGTAGGAAATCCTCAAGGACAGAAATGTGGTTTGCAGCAAAATGACCTGTGGATATCTGTATAGATCTGTAGACACAGTAAACAGCACAGTACCCACACTGTCTTGCAGAACTTAATCAACCAGTACTTTACTCCTGAGTAGAATGTTTATGAAACTCTTTGTTAAAAAAATATCCCCACAAATATTCTGTTGCCATTCTTCTTTTTATTTCTACAGAACTGCAACTACTTAAGTTACATTAGTGACAAATGAATATGTGACAGTACTTTAAATTGATTCCTTCTTGATTGAAAGATTGTCTATTATTTACAGTGGGATCTGTGCAGTTATGGACTCCAAACTGCACTATCTAATGACCTATCTGGTTTAGCATTAAATGTTTTTACATTACAGGTTGGGTTTTAGTTTGGTTATGCTTGTTTTTTAAATGGTAGCAGAAGAGAAATCTCATTATATTCATTGCAAACAAGGACCCTGGAGCTGTATCCTTTTCCCCCAGGAGGCAGTTGGCATTTTATTGCAATAAATAGCTAAAGATACCTTCTATAATATGCATGAATTATATATGGATTTGTATTTCATATTTTCTAAATCCAACTAGGCTTTAAAATTGCTTTACAGGAGTAATTTTCTTTTGGTTGTACCCAGAAAACCTCCCGATAACTTATTTTGAGTGCTGAGGGTAGAGTAGGACGCAGCTACATTAAGTTTGTTATATTCAGAGTAATTGTTCCATGTAAGTAGAAACATTTCATACAAAAACATCCAGAGCAACTGTAAAATAAAGAATTAGTCCACCATTAACTCTGAACCTGTCGGTTTGTTTTTCTTCGTAATTCATGATTTCTTGTATTTTACTTCTTTTTGTACATTTTGTGCCATGGCAAGAGAGGAAAAAAAAAATATATTTACTAGCCTTATAACAATCAGCGTCTCTCTTGGCATGATATTTCTTTAATCTTCTAGAAAGATAAGCATGACTTTAAATAATTTAAACTGAAAAGATATCATCTGGAAACTGCTACAGGTGGAAAATGAATCCTTGCAGCAAGCATTAGAGAAGTAAAATGACAGTTAATAGCTAAGTTAGTTTCTAATTAATTTCTTTCTAATAAGGTTAGTTAAGACCAAAGAAAATAAAACTAACACAATTTTATTACACAATATGACACATGCCTACTATCTTTGGCCAACCAGTGGAAATAATGGATTTTTCAGCAGCCAAAAAAAAATTATTAAGTGCTGTTTTAAATCAGATAGCTTTTTTTCACCTAAAAAAAAAAAAAAAACCACAAAAACAAAAACCCAAAAAACCCCAAAACAACCAACCAAACGAACAAAAAAGAGAATAAAACAAGACAAACAAACAAAACTCCATAATCTGAAATTCAAAATTTAAGCCAGAAGTTAATTAAAAAGATACATTTTAAAGTAAGACCCTAATAATTGCTTTCTCTTTTGTTCCTTTTCAGACTTTAAATGTGCTCAAATCTAGTACTTACAAACTTTTCCTCATTTGGAACGGCATTGTTTTTAGTTCACCGAGTGCCAAAAAATTTCCATCCAACTCTGATTCTTTCTGTTTGCACATTCTGTTATACGGAAAAAAAAAATAGTAAAATCCCTTAGAGTGGAGTCAATCAGTTAGATTTTATCAATAAAGTAATTCAGAAGGCTGAACAATTTTAGCTAACAAAGTTATAAAAGTTCGTGCTGAAACAAAGTGCTAAGAAAAAAACCAACATTTTAGTCATCTTTTATCTAAATTGACTCGGGAGGTGTTTTGTTAGGAAAAAGCTCTATTTAACCACACAGAATAAAAGCAGTTTCAAGTGGTCAGAACTAAAAATCCACCCAACCCAGTGCCCTGTCTTCAGCAAGAGCTACAAAGTGATACAGAAAGAAGATGCAAAGTATGCAAGAAATGGAAGAGATAGATTACTTTGTTCTTGAGAACTTGTCTATCTTCTAAGGTTTGTAGCTCTGAAAATTCTTAAGCCTGTCATATTGTACGCAATGTTCAGTGGATTCTATTTAATAAATTAATTTAATCTTCATTTGCCAGCACGTGGCATTTTAGCATTTATGCACTTTGTGGGCAAAGGATTCAAAAAAGTGGCTAGTTTCTTGCTTTGACAGATTGTGGTTACTATCACTTACAATAAGTTACTAGTGTTACATTCAAATCAGATGAATATGATATTTCAAAACCAAAAGTGTTCCGAGTATGGGTATAAATTGAAAGAGGGGAAATCTAGGCTGGATATTAGAAAGAATTTGTTTACTGTGAGAGTGGTGAGACACTAGAACAGGTCTCCCAGGGAGGTCATAGATCTCCCAATCCTGGCAGTGTTCAAAGCCAGGTTGGATAAGGCCTCGAGCAACCTGATCTAGTGAGAGGTATCCCTGCCCATGGCAGGTGGGATTGGGACTAGATGATCTTTAAGGTCCATTCCAAACTCTAAACCTTCTGTAATTCTATGATAATTCACATTCACTTAGACTCACTTTGCATTGAATTGGTCTCTTGTTCGATTTAACCCTACAAATTAGGAAAATGCAAACGGTGAATTAAGCAAAAGAAATTCCATGATTTGTCCAAATCCTCATAGTAAATGCTGAATAAAATTAGTGATCAATTTCCTGAGGCTTATCTAGTGTACTTGTTATTGGAATATTTTTTCTATAGAGGGACAACAAGTATTTCCATGTTTTTTTATTTATTCCAGCCTTTTTTAGGATCCTACTATGATGTAAAAAAAATTTGTTCTTTCTTCAACTCATAAGAGCTATTAGACTTCTTTTGGCCTCATAGGTTTACCAGCTGAGAGTAGGACAGGCTGATGCCTTGGGAATGTTGTGTCTCTGCTTGCAGAGATACGTTCACTCATGTCCTCCTAGTTTGTCTTCCTAAAAGTATATTTTCCCAGACATCTTGTTGCCTTTCATATTTTCTAATATTTTGCCCTTCCAAAGCATTCTAAAGAAGAGAGTATTAGTTCAACTGTTTACCAAAGTCCTCAAAATCTTTCTTTATATTTTTCAGGTCCATGTCCTTTCTTCTCTTGCAGACAGACCTAGCACAAGCCATTTGTCTCCTTTGACACCAATATTCTCTTAAATATAAAAAAAACCCATGGCTGCAGTATGAAAAACAAAAGTATTTGCACGAATGAATAGGCTCAAAGAAACAATTTCACAGCTAAATAAGAAGTCACTTAACCAGAATTTCAGTGGTTATGGCTTTCCTTTTCCACAGCTCTATTTTTAAATATCAGAGCTAAGTAAGTGGTACAAGTAGAGTTGGTCTCTCTCCATCTCTTGCATGAATGGTTTGATGTCTGAACTCCACTATAGCAGGTATTTTTAAAGAATGGAGTCCACAGAGGCAGCTGTTTCAATATATAGGCTTCCCTTACTCTGCTATTCCTTTACACACGCACAGCTGCACTTGACACAGGGACCTACAGGGCACAGCAGACTGCAAACACAGGTCTAGTAACCATTAGAGTACACACCTTTCACTGTAGTTTAGCATCACGGGTCTGCTTCCTAGGTGCAGCTGCCAGCCTAGGACTAGCTGTAGCACTATTTTGAAAGAGATATTTGAAATATTCAGGATGGATGCTACCATCGTGAGAGATGGCTCAAAGAATGTGACGTAACTGGAAAAAAAATGGTTTCATGGAATGGATTGAATCCCTGATCTTAAAGAGAAAGAAAGGTGAAAATGAGTCATTGCTTTCTCTTGTCGCCAAAGAGGATGTCAGAAAAGATCTCTAAATATACGATTAAAAAATTACAGACTTTTTATTTTATTTTCTAAGTGGTTTCACGAAGGACACATTGTTTTAATAAATAATTTTAAAATTATGAGGCACAAATATAAACTCAGTTGAAGAGATCACGGCACCAAAATTGACAGTGTCCAAGAAGGGTTTGGACAACACTCTCAGGCACATGATGTGATTCTTGGGGTTGTCCTGTGCAGGGCGAGGAGTTGGACTTTGATGACCTGTGTGGTTCCCTTCCAATTCAAAATGTTCTGTGATTCTGTGACTTTCAAAGTGAATTATACAACCAGTTGTATAGAGGAAATAAAATTTCTGAGTTTATATACAAAATACACAGAGGTTTTCAAGACTTTTTAGGAAAGTCAAAATTTTGAGAAGGCTTGAGAATCCTAAAGGTATTAAGCCTACTGAATTTGAGTATAGCATAAGTATACATGTGAGATGATTACATACTTAACACTAGCATTGATTAAAGTCAGAGTCTTAATATATGCAGTTGCAAAGATAAATTTCTCACCCTTCCACTTTCTGGGATCCAGTCATATTCTGCAGAGGGTTTTATGATTTTGTTCTTTCCTTTATTTTAAAAAATGGTAAGGGGGACAACTGATGAGATTTTCTTCACCCACAGTTTTTTGAAGACACATAGGAGTTAGCTTGTGGGTTTTCCTCACGATAGAAATACCTCACTATAGATTTATACATAGTCATCTTGATTCACTTTCAGAATAACTAAATGAAATTGATAGCTTTAAAATAGATTTTATCATTATGGTTTTCTATTTTCAAAACAACAAAAAAAAAGCTATTTATCACTATTCATATTGGAGACCTTTGAGGTCAATATTAAGAAGCTGGAGGTAATCTAATTGCAAATCATCTTGCATAGACTTCTTTGCAAATTGGCAGCACCTTCCCTACTGTAAGGCTTGTTATTCTTTTATTGATTTAATAAAGTGGCATGCTTTATTTATACAACCCAGTTCCTGTATGTGCTCATCTGTAATGGTAATTTGAGGTTAATAGAACCTGTATGTTAGTGTTGGTTCAACTCAGCCAATTGCTATTACTCTTCTGAGGTAATAATTTATTCAGACAGGCAATACTCAGCTCTCCCACCTGAGGAGCTAAAGTACCTCTTCAGACACTGATCCAGGGAATTTTCTAATTCAGCCATCCTAATTCAGAGGGCAGAAAGTTCAAATTAGGATCTGAAAGGATGGCATTGCAATTTTTAGTGAGAGCATAATTTAGGCTGAAAAAACAACCCAGGGTGAAATTCACAAAAAATTGGGGTTGGGCATTAACCGGAACCGGGTAACATCAGGGAGAGAAAGGGGGTCTTATGACAGAGCACACAATCAGACATGTGGCATATGCTTGTAAGGACCAGAAAGGCAAAGCAAAACTTGAGATGCCACTAGTAAAACATGAAAGATAACAAGAATTTGCTCTGCAAGTTCAGTCAGTTAACAAGAGACACGGGAAAGGATAACTCTGTTGCTCAACACAGGAAAAGAATGATAAAGGAATGGTATCAGAAAATATAGTCTTTACTGTCTTTTCTGTTTTGGTCCTCAGGAACAGATCAGCTGTGACTAAATGACTGTTAGAAAGCTTGTAGCTTCAAGTGCTGAAGAAACAAAAAAATACTTCCTTGTGACCTTATTTTTTTAGATAAAATCTCAGAGTCAACAAATTACTTATCTTGGCTTTCCTAAAGGTTACAGTGGAAATGCATGCCAATCTGATAATCAAATATGAAAAAGGAAACTACAACAGTGTGGGTGGAAAACTGGTTAGAAAAGATAATCCCAAAGAATAATTATCAACAACTTGTGGTTATAATGGAAGGATTTACTGATTGCTGTTCCACATGGCATAGAGGATGAAAGAGAATGTATATTATTGAATTTACTAATGAAAAAGAAAATCTGGGAGGGACTACAGGGGTACTAGAGGACAGGATCCAAGTTTTCAATAGGTCCAAATTTGTGAAAGATTTGATAAAAAAATAAGTAAGGGAAATAAAAAGAGTTGTGCCTGTGCAGGAGCAACTACAGAAATACAAGAGAAGGATGGACAGCAAAGTAAAGTAAGAATAATGGTTTTTAATGGATCACTAATTGAAGACACAATAAATTCACATACTTACTAAAGAAGGCATGTGCCGTATTGCGATGTATTAATACCGATACATACAACTCTGTTCAGTCTTGGCCATTGTACTTCAGAAAATGTGTAAGTCAATGTGAGAGAGTCTAGAAGAGAGCAGTAGTGTTAATCACAAAATTTAAAAATGTGATTGACGTAAGAAGAAAAGCTGAAATAAATAGGTCTGGTTTGCCTTTCATTTAGACTTAGAACTACCTGGTAATTCTTTGAAGAACGTCCGTTCTGATCAAATGATGATAAATGGACTTACATTCCAGGGTAGATGCCAGTTACATTTTAAATATTTTTATGGCAAGGAGCCTGAAAAACTTTTTACACCTCCCTTGTGGATTACTTATTCATCAAGGCTTTGCTATAGTTGAATTTGATTTCTTTTATTCTGGAAAAGATTTTTATTTTTTTTTAAATCCCTTCCAGATTATATTTAGCTTTAGTGTAGTCCTAGAAATGTAGTTTGTTATTCAGAAGCTGGAGTCAGCAACAAAGACAAGAGGCATAACTGCTTGTATCAGGCCAAGATATCTGGGAGGTTGCCACATGAGATGATGAGTGAAAAAAAAAGGGGTGAAAATGTAAGAGTTGCAGTTTTAGTGAAAGTGGTATGCAACAACGAAGCAGAATGGAGGGGTATAAGGAAAACAGTCATTGTTGTGCATTTGCTACTCACGCATCCTTGAGTTTGGTACTACTGACATGCAAATTATGCCGTAGAAATACCAACCATGGTCAGAGGATACAAGACTAAAATACTGAATTTACTGCTCACACAAATGACTGGCAAATGAAATGGAAGTATGTAAGTACACCAGCTCCATACCGTCATGCACAGACAGAACGCAGGCAGAAGAACAGAGCAATAATAAATATGCTGTGTAGCTTCATGTTAGTCCAAATGTCAGATTATCCTGAAAACCTTTTGATCACAGCATAAACTTGGATGTTCAACATTGGTGGTTTAGATTTGCATCAGACAAAATAGTATAAAGAAACTCTAACACTATTTTCAGACTCTAATTATTAGACCCCAGTTTTGGGGGTTTTTACATCTAAATGTCTAAGCATCTAAACAATTTAGAAAGGCCAGCACTTTGCCGAAAAATGCAATGATTTCTGTTAGGTTTCAACAAGATCAGGGCTCATAACATCTTCAGAACAACACGCATTTCAGCCTTACCTAATAAGAGCTGGGTTTTATTCATTACAGCTAGAGTACCTCTTGGAAGGAAATGCCATTTAGTGTAAAAAAAAAAAAAAACAACAACAAAAACAAAAACAAAACCAGACAAAAAAGAGTGAGGGTTTTTACATATCAGAAAACTGACTGAAGAACTGTATATGTAAGGCCTGGAAATTATGTTTCATTCAGACATCTTCCAATAGATGGTTTCGCTTCCCTTTACCTCTCCCCTTCTTTATGCTAAGGGCTGGACAACTACATTTGATGCAAGTGCCTGAAGGATAATTCCAAGGGTGAACCTCAAATCACAGTGCAATTCTAACTGGAGCACATTACATTGCTGTTCTCAGTAATGTCTACATTGTCAGATGTGCATTTTAGTGAAAAAATAGTCTTGTTCTTTTCAATCTTGATCGATTGATCTCAATGGACTTTATTCTTAATAAATATTTCTCGGTTTTTAGAGTAGCACTGCAAAAAAAAAAGGCAATGGGAATGAAAGAAATTTGTTTCACTTACAGTCACTCAATTTCCTGAGGTATTATTCCACCTTGGGAAATTCATTTTCAAAATTTAAATGAGTGCCTGTAGCACAGGACACAGAACTGGAAGGTTAGTTTTGTATGTTTCCCCTAGCTTCATATTTTGAAAGTATTTGTAAACCATTCTAGAGATTTAAAGAAAAAAGTTTTATGTTGAAAGGCATAATATCGAATTGCTGGTAGGGAGAATAGTGTTCTTTATAAAATCAAACAAACAAACAAACAAACAATGCATTAGTATAGAAAGTGCTGAACCATGATTCTTCTTCCTCTGAAGAATAGGAAGTCAGTTTTGTCTTAAAAATGGAAAATTAGAAAATTTAAAACTTTTATTTCTGTTTCAGAATATTTTTCTTTCATGTATGTCTAATGAACTTAGCAAGTACAAAGAGAAGAGTCATAAATGTATTGTATTGAAATTTCCTTGTATGTGGGGCTTTAGCCTCTGCTACTGGACCTGATTAAAGTGGCTGTGATATTTTTGTCTTTGACTTGGATGATACTTCAAACCCTGCCAGATTCCCTTTTTGGAAATGAAGTTCCTGTTGCAATTGCGTTTTCTTTTACATTCATCAGTAAAGATAATTGCAGCTTCTGTTACTAAATCAGTCGCCAAAGAGATCAAGTTGTCCTTATTCAGCTTCTTGGAGTTGAGAAAACATTATTTGTTATTAACTCTATCCTGAACCCTCCTATCTTACCCTCCACTATGGGCAAACTGAAGCAGCTTATATCACAGAATATTTTACGAATCATACAAGCCATTAAACGGAAATATGGCCTTTTTGCTTTATAAATATGTTAGAGCAAGCATGATATCATGATTCATGGACAATATTTTCTGATTTTATGTGTGGAAAATATGCAGTATCCCAATTTATATGTCTATGTGATTAGTTTCTTTCTTCCTTGAGTTTCTCAGTTAGACTTGACTCATCACCTAGATAAAATTTAGGATGTATTACATACTAAATAAATAAAATCTTATAAAAGCTTAGATCTAAGTCTGTCTTACACATAAAATCTCTAGTATTTTGTTATGACGGTTTGAATACATTAATTTATCAATATATTTTAATTTTAGTCTGCTCTTATTTAACATCTCTCACTGAATATTTCTTAAAAAATTAAATGCTAAAATCAAAGGTATAGATTTTGCTCTTATATGTTTGAGGAAAACCCTGTGAAAAATATTCATACAGAGAACATCAGAAGAAATTTACATTCAGGGGAAAAGCAGGGTATAATTATGGAATCAATTAGGAGCAAATTGCAAAAACTATCTCTAAATATACAATATTGCATTTTACTTATTTTAGAATTAGAGAAATTTGAATTCTCATCTGTTTATTTCTTAGCATAGCCATGAAGGTGGGTGGTTTTTTGGTGTTAGTAGGAAGAGGATTTGACTATTGTTTTATGTATATGCATAGCAATCAAGAAAATTCCACATCTCCAGTTCATGAAATGAATGTTAAAGAAAAGCTATTTGGAAGGCAAGAGAATTTCCTGCTCTGTGTAGACATAGCATGAACATATTCTGCAAACCCTTCCTTCAAGTTAGTATATAATTTTTCTGTCAAAACATTCAAATATTGAGCCAGACATGTTTTGTTCCAGACATCTTTGTTTCAGTTAGTGTTCACTGAAGATTAAAAGAACTCTAAGAAAGACTATATGGCTAGATCTATTTCCTTATTTCCAAAAATCAAAAAAGGAAACCCCATGCTGACTTGCAACATGTCCCGCCTCAGGCTTTTGATTCCAGAGCCTCTGTCCCCTGCTCCTCATTTTCTCAGTGCTGTGTGGTTCTTCACATACACTAGGTCATTCTGCTTATTTCTCAATTTCTCACTTTGGCAATTATTGGATCACAGTCTCCCTTTCTCTCCATCCATATTTTCATGGAAACACAAAAAGAGTGAGTGCAAAGCTGCAGGAAAAGGACTCCTGCTTTTCGTCCTCATTTTCCAGTGAAAGTTTTTAACGTTATAACCCTGTGGACGAAGATGAAATTTCATCCCTGGAAACCCACGAATTACCAAGATATCTGGAAACAAATGTTGCAAAAAAGAAAAGGGAAGGGAAGGGGCCCCTGTTCCCTTTCCTCACTATTAAGACTCCTGCAGAAATGAAGATATCAGTAAAATTTTCATGTTTATTTTAAGTTTTGTGCCACAAGGTCTGATCACAGAGGCGACTCCCCGGACAGCAGGGAGCTGTCCTTGCACCTATTTAATTTCTAAGTATAAACTGAGAGGTTAGAGAAGGTGAATATTTTAAAAGGGCAAGCACAAGATTAACACATCTGCAGAAAAATTGCTACTAGACAGTTCTTTTGACTTCCCAGGCAAAAGAGGAGAAGATTACTCTCCACAGGTACAGAAAATAGCAGAACTCTTCCTTCCAGGACTCAGGAATCATCAGGTTCACTATCAGACCATAAAAAACAGTGTTCAAATTACTGTGAGATACTAAGTATAAAGTCATTGCCCTTTAAAGAATACTGAAGGGATGTTTGTTCATTGGAACAACATCATTGCCTTAAAAATATGTTGTATTTTGGGGATGTATTAAAACTCTCTTAGAAAGGATACCGCATAGAGTACATTCCTTCCAATTAGCACTAAACTAGCCCAAAGCACACCAGAAGTCAGTCTAAGGAAGTTGGGAAATACAAAGAACAGCAATAAGGAAGGAAGAGACAAAACCACCCAAAGAAACTAAGAGATTAAAAGGCAAGACAAGTTAAAAAAACCCAAACCACCACCACCACCAAAATCCCAAACTATCAAAACCCCACAAAAATCCCAAAGAAAACCACCATGCAAATAAAAAATTAAAACTATTCATTTCATCCTGACAACAAAAGATTTTTTTTTTTTTGAACATGAATGAAAGTCCAGGAGTACGTGGTTCTTTAATACAAAGAAAGGAAACATAAATGAAAAGGCAGTTTCTGGGTTCTGATATAATCTGAAGTCTTGCAATGTGGTATCGTGCTTTAGGAAAGAATTCTGTCTTATGACCACCAAATATTAATCTGAAATTTAATTTTAAAACCCTTGTTGACCATCTATACTACCATGTCTGTGGTCTTTTCAATAAATTTCTGAGTATTCTGCCAAACTTCTGTGGTTTCTTGGATTATAACACTGAGCAGTTCAGCCCATTACCACATGCTTCAGCTTTTGCATTTCAGACATGGCAGTCTCTTCCCTCTCTTGAGAAAAGGGTTAAATGTTTTGAGGTGCAATGTTATAATAAATAAAAGCACTTATCTGACAGCCCATTTCAGAAAAGCATTATCCCTCCATCAAAATGGGCTTCCTACAGAAGCGAATTACACAGAAGACAAACCTCTTTTACAAGGCAAAGATATCAAGACATTCCATCAAAAATTGTTCACTGAAGGTGGCTGAGTCCATGTCCCTAATATTTACAAAACAATAACCATTGAATTCTGCCCAAAGATATTCCAAAATATCTCAAATACAGAAAGGAAAGATTTTGTAGAAAAATCTGGATAGAAATGAGAGGGGGTTTTTACAGGAAACGGATAAGTAAAATATGTTTCACCAATTCAAGTATCATTGAAAAAATGTTGCCTCCTTCTTGATTTAGGATGAGGTGAATTATGGCAGCATTCCTCATATCTTTAGTCAATCTGCTTTTTTTAAGGAAGTTGCTCCATTACAGCTTCAGTCAAAAATAATTTTCAGTGTTTTTGTTTTTCAGGATAAAATCGATGGCTGTGAAAATCAACCTCCCTTTGTATCCTTTTCATATGTTTATATATGTTTATATTATAATCTCCTTGAAAGACCTGAGCTAAAGCTGTTTGTTTTTAACTGCATTTTAAGACTCAACTTCTAAAAATACCTTTCATAAGTTATATGTGTTTTAATAGAAGATAAATTAAAACTCTCATAACCAAACACAACAACACAATTGTTTTCCAACATAGTCAATAATTTTGGTGATTTTTTTTCCCCAGCATGTAACATCATTTTTATAACAAAAATACAAAGAAAGGAGAAAAAGGTGGTGGAAAAAGGGCTCAATATTTTTTAATGTAAGCAGGGGGAATGAATTTTTGGTTTTGTTTCAGATTCCATTTAAAACCTTGGCTTTTTCTTTCCTTCTAAGATAGTGGTCAGTAGAAGAATGTTGATATGCCCACAAATTGGTACATTTGAACACTTGTGTTTCTCATATAAACACTGCTACACCTTTATTAGTGTAAAGGTGCCTATTGGACCACCCCCAACAAATGGAGGGTGAAGAGTCATCCTAATTTGCGATGAGTAAGGGGACACCTTGGGGAGAGAAGGAAGAGATAGAGCACACCAGGTTGGGCAGTGCCTGCAACCCACCCACCACCTCCTCCTGCAACAGGCAGAGCCCTCTCCCATGGGATGGGTGCTGCAGGCAGCCAGTGCCCCACTATTTGCAGGTGTTCCTTAAAATCTCTGGTCTCACGCTTTATCTGTTGTACTCCTGGTATTGATTCCGCACACATACTTCACTGACTCTCAATTAATAGAGTGCCATTACTAAATCAATAAACTGTTTCAGTTCTGATTTTGTTTCAAGTAAGTAAATGGAGCAGTTTATCTCCCAGAACACTTAGTTGTTTAGTTTTGATTTGTGTTTTTTTCTATTGTGTCCAGGAATTCCAATCAGAGATACCATTTGGCCAGACATTGAAAAAAAGTAGTGGAACAAACATTATCACTTTTCGAGTGTTTGTTTCAGGATTTCTAAAATGGCTCTGCAATTTTAAAAAATGCTGCTTTATTAACATTAATGTGATCAACAGATGTAAAAGACAGAAAAGTTTATTCTCTATGCTTATTTGATGTTATTCAGGTCATTAACTATGCTTTATCCTATTTTTAATTTTTCAGCTGGGTTTATCAATATTTTAAGCATATTGGAATTTCATAAATATTTTTAGGAATAGTTTATACACAAAATTTAAACTTTTTTAATAACTCTATTGAAAGTCAATAAGCACCTCAAAACTTAGCTTAACTTTAATGTTGCATTTAGAACTTATATCACGTGCATTTCCTCAGGTCTGCATTATCAATGATTATTCTAAGCTTTTTAATTGAGTAAGTAAGTTTAATCAAGAGACCAGCCTAGCCACGACTCGCTCATACATGTTTAGGTGTAAGCTGCATGGCTGCAGGTTCATTCTGCAGAAGTATATTTTTAACAGAGTGGTTATGGGGGAAAACATAATTTTACATATTTCCTTGGAGAATAAATTGTAGCCATGTCAAGGTATGCTATTGCTTAACATAATGCAATTTTCTATTTCTTTCTCTATCTGTGTGCTTGCACTAAGAAGCCCCCATCAAGAGCATTCTATTTTACCTGACATATTAAAAACACAGAGCTAACATAATGTCTACCTCCAGGACTCTGTCACTTCATTTCTCAGGCCTAAGCAGTCAGTGTCTTTAAGAAACAAACATTTAAATCTATTTTTCTGAATCATAATTCAGAATTATATCATCCTACTACATATACATTATTATTATTATCAGTGGATATGTCTTGAACTCCTTTCATCTCAAATCAAGACTATTAAAACTAAGAAAATTTAATTACATGCAATAATAATGAAATACTGTATTATTTATAATTCAATTATTGCTTCAAAGGCTTGAATTACAAGCATTCATCCACTAATCTGGACATCTCTCCCATAAATTACACATCACAGCATGCAACAGCTGATCTTAAATATGTGTGTCTTATCTTACACCTTCCTGTCTTGATTTTATGCCCATGAAATTATAATGCTGGCACTGCCTCACCACTTCCTAGAAAATTATAGCACCTGTCCTCCAGGCTACAAACACTGAAGAGCAATGATGTAAGAAGCAATCCTACACTCAGTTTCTTAGCATTTGGTTAATTCTTAGTCCTTTTGTTCATATGTGTTTCCATGGACTGCAATCAAAAATACCCCACATTTTTTATCAGCTTCCTCTCTATATTTGATTTTATAAGGATTTGTTATATCTGCCTCAAAACAAGAAGACAAATACTCAGGTAGAAAGCCAGAATTTACTCTGTGATTGTGGAAGTTATATAAGGTACTTGCCATAGTAACATCACAGCTTCACATCCCAACACACTCCCTGTCCCAGCCCCAGATTTTCACATCTGCTTCACTATACCCTCAAATATACACACAGTTGCATAATAAAAATTATATGGATTCAGTATTTTTGTCTTGTAGTTGCTCTGCTAAAATGATTTTCACACTAGGACACTCATTCTGAAATTATCGGAATGGGGTTGACTACAGAGTTTTTTCCAAACATTCAAATTCAGGAGAAGGGGAAAAAGATGATTATTACTCCTCCACAGTGAATGTAGAGTTTTGTTGATGTACTCTAATCATGCTGCCCTGAAAATCAAAACTTAGACTTGAAAGACGGATGTTTCATGATCTGTTTTTTTCACAGCTGAAGCAANCTGGAATTCAGTTTCTCACAGTCATTCCAATAACATCTATTAAAAATTGCCTGAAAAAAATCACAGATGTACAAACTCTCATTCTTTGAGAAATAAAATAAATCTCCAAAACAGTGTTTCTCAGAATATAAACTGTACCTCTTTGACGTGTAGGAGGAACTTTGTTAACATATAAGGAGAGGGAGAGTTTATGTGGGTGCATGCTGGGTGACACACAGCAATATTTCAAGGTCAAAATTCTTCCTGCCTCTGCTGAACATAAGTGTTGAATTGTCCACTTACATATTGGCAAAATCTACCTAATATTCTGTGTGGAGTGCAGGTGCCCAGGTGCAGGCAGTGGGAGATGACACGTACTGGAGCAGTTTGTGAAGGTCTATACCCCACGGCAGGGACACCCGGCTTTAGCAGGGAAAGAGGGTGAAGAGGAGGAACAGGTGGCACGGAGAAGCTGCTGTGGACTGACCAGGACCTCCATTCCTCTTACCTCTGCACTGGCTCACAGACTGGAGGAGACACAGGAGTCAGAAGTGAAGGAGTGAGGTTGAGCCTTGGAAGAAGGGAGTTGAGGGGAAGGGTTTCACAGGTTGACATTGTTTCTCATAATCCCATTCTGTTTTTTAATTAACAATAAGCTACACTAACAGTCTTCTCCAAATCAGGTCTGCTTTTCCTGTGATGGTGATTGGTAAGTGGTCACCCTGTCTCTATCTACACCTGCAAGTTTTCTGTCTTACCTTCCACTCTGTCCTGTTGAGGAGAGAGTGGGTGAGCATGTGGATGGGAATTTGGCAGTGAGCCATCCTTAACCAACCACATATTCTTATGTCTTTTTTTCTGGATAAGGAAATAAAATGCACTCCCAAACTTTTATTTTGTGTAGATTTGGAAGCAGAAGCTGTCCTTTCACACAGATCCTCCAAAAACATGAAGAGAGATCTCTGTAAATTTCATCTTGCATTCAGCAGGAAAAAAAAAAAAAAANCTCCATACTAACCACAGCCCCATGTACCACAGCCATATTAAACAAAGATGTGGAAAAAAATCCTTCAGAAATACAGAAGAAAATATAATAATAATAGCAATAATATTAATAATAATAATAATAATAATAATAATAATAATAATAATAATAATAAT
>VZTG01001100.1:1791786-1821249 GCA_013397845.1 Melanocharis versteri
TCTTATTTTTTTTGAACATATAAAAAAAAAAAAAAAAAAAAAAAAAAAAAAAAAAAAAAAAAAAAAAAGACCAGTTGGTATATTTTCCATTTTAAATGTTTTAATTGATAAACATTGGATTTTGTCCCTTTTATCTAATATATTAAAACTGTATATATTTTGTCTAATGTGCACAGGTAATATATATATTTGATGGGATACAGAGCATTTTATGTGTGAGTCTTATTCACCTGTAAACTTTACAAGACAGAAGAAAGAAAATAACAACATAAGAAGATTGAAGAGGGAGCAGGTATCTAGTTTAAGAGATGAAAACAAGCAATCTGACTGTGCCTTCATGAACAAACAATGGATTCAGAAGCTAAGAAAGAGCTGAAAACTTTTTCACTGCATCATGAATATATCAGAACAACAGAAAATTTCCACCTCAACAGAAAACATGAAGCAAATGCCTGTATGATTTTATTTACTTCGTAATATTTATCTGGACAATATACATGATGAATAACATAATGGTTTCAAGTTAATGTTGCAAAACATTGTGAATCAGCTTCCAAAGCACTGAGGCAGAAGGTGTATTTCTGTTAACAGCAGAAATGGGTATTAACTGAAGACGAATAAAGGGAAGGATCCATTTGAAACTGAAATGATAAACCAAAATCAATAGTAAAATGTATTCACATATTTTCTTCATTGTGTATTGATTATAAAATCTAAGCTGTTGCTGCTCAACACAAATTAACTTCCATTTAGAGATGTAAAATAAATACAGCAAATAAGGGTATTGAAAAGAATATTTTCAGTGAGAAGCGTGGCTCTTACATAGCCTTTTCGAAAGAGTTTGTTAGACCAGCTGCACACTGGATTACAAAATCTGAAATGAAAGCTGTGCAAATCATATTCAGATATACAAGAATATGGAAACTGAAAAAAAACCTGTGAAACAGAGTAACTGCATATTGAAGGATACAGTTTGAATCCCTGGATGACACTGCAGATAAATATGTACCCTTGCAATAGATTTATCTCCTCTGTCTAAATCATCACAACTAATTTTTGTCTATTCACTTTCTAGAAATGCTGATAAAGAACATTTTATAGACTTTTTCAGTCCTTCAGTTAACTGGTACTATTAAGTGTGGTTTAAATTTAAGATGTATTTTTGGTAATATTTGAGCCAGTGGCACTATAGATATTTCACAGAACTCTAATAAAAGCACCGAACAGTACAAAGCACAGAACTGCTTTATAGATCACTTGCTTGGTGAAATATTTCATGTTTTTAATTATTGTAATTACACATATTGTTAAAACAAATATGGGCTAAAATAAGGTGTCTAGAATGAAATCTAAGACCATGGTTCATATCAACTATGCTTTTATGGATAGGGAATAAATATCTACGGTAGTTATCCTAAGATACTTTCACAGTAAATAGAAAAGAACACAAGCATGCATAAAGCAAGTCTTAAATGTCTTGTTCACACTCAGTTGTTTACCCAACTTTTAGATGCCTAAGTTAGATGGGATAAAGCCTATCAAGAATGAGTTCAAAGAATATACTCTAGAAATTAGGAATTCAGAATAAAACAGAGCTTAAAATAACGCAAAATTAGGTGGGAAAGAATATTAAATATTAAACAAATGGTGCCGAACAGTAGAAACCAGTCACTAGGAAGAAGTAATGCAAATAGACTGAATCAGTGATGAGATTACAATACAGAAATTCTTTCATAAAAGGCAGTAACAGCATTCACAGTAGGATAATGATGCTCAGAACTGGAAATTAAACACTAATGGCCTGCATGCCTAATCTTTGACCTCTCTGCCACCATGCCAAAGCCCATATTTATGTACTCTATTACCATGTGTATTCTGTGGTCAGAGAGACATTGCTTTGATATTGTACAGTGCAGTGTAAGCTTTCATCTGCTCTTTATAATCACAGAGTTCTCGCTAATGATGTATTTACATAAAACATATTTCTAGCCTAATTTCAATAGTGAATTCAAGGAAAACTCTCAGAGAACCCATGCAAAACCTTAGAAGTTATTTTTGCTGATGATGGTAATGAATGTTTCATAATACAAATCTCGGATATTTTTGATTGTGTGGCTTTTCAAAATTGAAATGAATATGTATATGCACCTCTATTTCATGCTGTGCTGTTCTTAGTTTAATTACATTTCTATTTTGACTTGACTTCTGTTTCTGAAGCACTTAATAAAAAAAGAAGTATATATACATATATATGTACATTTTTCATACCAAAAGTTTTAGATTAACTGAGTTGTAGGAGAAAAATATACTTGTTCCTTTACTATGCACAATTAAAAAACAAAACAAAACAAAACAAAACAAAACAAAACACACAAACAAAAACAATCACACAAACCAACAAATGTTAATGGCCTGCGGCAAACAAAATATGAACGTTCAATCATGTATATATAAAAATAAATATACAGTTGATTTTGCATAGATTTCTAAATTTTGCTGTTTGTTTTACAAGGATTAAATTATTTCATTTCCATAGACAGTTCATTCACAAAATACAAAATTTAGAGTTTGATAAGAAACAGGAAGCAGCAAATCTGTTAACGATAAAAATTAAAGAGTTATTATGCATTTAATAGTTCAATAGTTCTAAAGAACTCTATTCTTTAAGAGAAGACACATACATAAAATTCAAGGTTATTAATATTATCAAGTATTTATGATTGCAAAGCTCTTTTGGAATAAAAAGGGAAAACCTAAAACTTATTTTGTGCATTTCAATTTCAGAATGACTAAAAAGTACATTGGAAATCACACAGTTTAGACAAAAGAATGAAGAATATCGTTAGACCTTGAAAAAGTAAATTAACAGGATGCTAGAAAGACAAGACCACAAAAGAGAATTAAAGAAAAAAAGTAAAAAATCCATAAAACATTTTTAATGAAAGTTGCTGTTTCTCTTACCCTGTTGTTAGAATGTTTCAAAATGGAACTGTTTCTTATTGATTAAGACAAAAAAAAAAAAAAAAAAAAAAAAAAAAAAAAAAAAAAACCCCCCAAAAACAAAAAAAAAATAGTTTTTTAAAAAAANCACCCCAAAACAGTAACAAATTAGTTGTATTAAACAAATAAATTACTTCAAAGATTTTTATTTTAAAATAGTTTAAACTGTATATCTTCTCTCAGTGAATGAAGTTAACTACATATATGCAATCACACAAATCCTATTGGAATTTGCAAATTTATTTTTTCCTTCTTAGTCTTGTAGAATCATGAGTTCAAATAGAGCATTTCAATATCTGTGCAAAACCGTCTGTTTTTGAATTAATTTCTGCAATACTTTAAAGAATTCTTTGCTTATCATTGAAAAGTTGAAGCAGCTTTAAGTTTGTGTGAAATCTTGTGGAGTGCTATTTATAACTCCTTAAATTTATAATTCCTGTAGACCATCAATAAACCAGACTCTATGCAACAGGTGTTCTTTGGCTGTAAAATAGCAATTATTTCAAAACATTTCTCATTTCAGAGGAAAAATGCAATACTGCTAATGATGCAAACAGTTCTGTTTCTTTTCTGCCCTCTTATTTTTCTTCTGACATAAATGTCAAAGAAGTAGAAGTATGTCATCTGGAAAAATTAATAAAAGTTTAAGTGTGGAGGATTGAGCTTTCCACCATTTCATTGAAAAAAGGGCAGAAGAATTTTAGGCATGAAGATGCAATACACATTAGCCTGTCCATCATAAAACTCTAAAAGCACACTGAAGTAAAAAAACCCAAAAAACCAAAAAACAAACAAACAAACAAAAAAAAAAACAAACAAAAACACACAAAAACCCAAACAAACAAAAAACCCAAAACCCAAAAATAAAACAAAACAAAACAAAACAAAACAAACAAAAACCCAAACAACCAAAACAATACTATTGCTAAAACAGAACAAAAGTGGTTTGGTGTATCTTCAGTACATATCTTCAGTTAAGGTCGCACAGTTGGTATTTTTTTTTCACAGTGGCACTAAGAAGACTCTTCATAAATATACACGCACATACATATGTGTACACGCATGCACACTTACAACCTATATATCTAATATAAGTGTTTTTAGTGTAGTATTCAGGTAGCTATAGATTAAGTTTATGGTACAAAAATAACCCTCTTTACATTAACACACTAATTAAATATCAGATGTCAAGGCTCTATTGTTTCTTTATACAAATTACCAGTAAAAAGGTGTTTTTGAGATGACTCATTATCTCATTTCTGAGATGACTATAGGTAACACTAATACATCAAAACAGAGAATGACAAGAGATAAAAAGTGTTGTCATTTTTCTTTCAAGGAACAATAAAATTCAAAATGCAAAATAATTTCATACTTAATTTAATAAAGCAGTTTTTGTTTGAGACACAGAGTGCAGCCACTGGTGCTTTTGAGAACAGATTAAATCACTTTTCAGATTTAGAGGGTAGTTAGCCTACAGAAGAAGTCAATATTATTGGAATGAAAACATCTTTCTTATTACAAACATAACTCATTACTAATTATTAGATACATTATTTCACCCGCTGTGAAGCTCCCAGGGACCTTAGTGAGCTGAGGCTTTTGTGTCTTATTTTCATAACTGCTTATAAAATTCCATTGCCTGCTACTCAGATTCACTTTGCATGATTTGAAATAGGCATTATTACCAATATTGATACCTACACGGTAGGAAAAACTTTTGCATCAAACTTATTTGAAAGAACCATCCCAAAGAAATTATACTTGTTATCACTTAGTAAATATGCAAAAAATCTTTTTTTCCCTTGTGCGTATTCAGTGATTCAAATCCATGAATTGTTAATTAGTAGATACAATTATATAAATAAACCGTATCTTTAGTCATATCATTCTGTAATGATTCATAACTAAGAAATATTTTAACCAATGCCATCATTACTGAAGGATCTATAAAGCTCAATCATGATCAGAACACCTTAATATTACTTTTAAATAAGAGTTCCTCTCACCTCTTCTTAGACATCAATAAGTATGCTAAAAGCAACTTCAAAAGCAACTCTTCCTTTCCTATTTCATCATGTCAGATATATTTAATTTGTTTGAACACATCCTCTTCTTCCTCTAGGAAGTAGTCCAGAAGCCCAGATGACTACAGCAGACTAGATATTTAGATGGTTAAATATCAATAAATGAGTCCTACCCCAAAAGGCACTCTTTTCTCAAGAGACTTTATATGTAAGTAAACCATATCAGTAAATTCCTACTACAGAATGGCCCCAGTAGGCATTATGCCTTGTTTTGATGACAATATTATAGTAGTCACACATATTATAGTAGTCACAGCTAGGGGAAGTGAAAACTTGAGAGAGTTCCCAGAGCTTCCCCTCTAAAGCTGTCTCCAAATAAGACGGGCTCTGTGAGTGAATGTAGGGAAAGGAGTCCTGTGCTGCTGTAATCCGTTTAATCCAGCTGCACCTGCACTGTTGGACCCTCAAAGAAAAGGAACTTCACATATCCTTGCAGTTGCTGGTCAGCCAGAAACTTAGATAATAGAAATCATTACTGTGCTTTATTTTTACCTCAAGCTCTAAATTTAGCTGCAAATATATTTGATCCAACAAACACTTAAGAGACATACATAGTTTAGTATCATCTGTTTTAAACCTTTGGGATTCTTCTCTAAAGAAACCATCTGGATGCTTTGATTGTGTTGAATAAAGTGTCTGCTATTTTAGGAGCTAAATTTGAAAAGTAGACTTAAATGTGCAGTTGCATAACATATAAATACATCGATACAGGAAATCCACATCTACTGATATGCACAAACAATGAAATAATACTACAGAAATAATCTCTGAGCCACTAAAACTTGTAGAAAGCAGATTCAATTCACAAATCATTGCTGTAGCACTATACAATAAATAAACAAAAATTCATTTCATGGTATTTCAATTTTTATGGTATTGTACCATAAAGACACAGTCTATAGATTGATATTACTTCTACTATAAAAATTGTAATATTACAGTGGTGACTGGTAGCATGGATCTAGTTGAAGGTCTGCCAGTTTTTCCATTATAAGCCTCTATTTTAAGGGGCTTGGAACTCCACTATAAAATCATCTTCAGATGAGCGTGTTGTAACAGCTTACACACACACGGAAACACCGACACACTTAATGCACAAATCTATGATTTTCAAAGGTAAGTCTAAAAGAAAAAAAAAAAAAAAAGGTAAGACAAAAGAACAATGACCTGGATTCACTAGGAAACATATCTTGAAGCAACATTAAAAGCCTGGAAATATGTAGTTAAACTCATGCTACAAAAAAGTTTAGAAAATCAAAATGTATTTCTTTTTGTCTCTGTAGAACAGTCAGAGTAAGTTGGTAATAACAGCACTGGTTGTCTAACAAAACTTTAGGGAGGCATCAGTAGATAAAGATTATTCCAAAATATTTGTCATCCATCTTTCACTTACTCCATTAGAAAAGGGAAGTTGTGTTGATCTTTTCCACAGTATTTTTGACTTATAACTTTCTCAGTCTGGTCTTCCCACACTCGTTGCTCTTGTACATATACAGTGAGATAGAGGGGAGAAAGAAATAAGTGTTAAAACAATAGATTTAGCAGTAATGAGATCTGAAATCAAAATTCCTTAGGGAATTCTGAACCTATTTTTTAAAAAATGGAATTCTCAACACTATTTTGTTTAAACCATTTTGAAGCAGAAAACCGAAGCCTTTTTACTGAGACAAAGAAAACACAAAGTACTAGTTTAATATTCTTCCTGACACAAACTGCTGTAAAAATAAAGAAAGCAGTGCAAAAATCTTTTTTCTAGCTATAGTGTTAATATATTGTCAGATTTTGTAATACACAAGGACATGGAGGCTTTTATCCACTAAATTTCTTTAATTTATTGCAGATTGTCACAAATACTGCAAAAAAATCACCACTAACAAGTACATTACCATAAATATCATTCTGACTACCAAGTATACCTATGATTATACATATGTATTATATACATGCTATTACAAATTGCTTTCAGCTACCAATAATATAGCATCAATAAGGAGCATGGCAGTGAACAATCATAGAGCAACAACCAATAACAGCAACAACCAAGTAGGATCGTATTATGACACGTCACTATGAACGTACATTAATGACGCAAACCATCAACAATTAAAACAGTAGCTATACTTATTAAAGATATGAATATAATAATACCTGTATCAAGTGTATTAGATTTCAGAAGGGACCTATCCATCCCAGAAAATAAACCAGTTCCAAAGAGAGGCCCAACCATTTCAGAGGGGACAGGATAAAATGAATCAGCCATGATCCATGCTTCTGAGTCTAGAGTCAATCAGTTATCTCTGGAGACTGTCCATGATCTCTTAGAATGTTTGTGTGAAGTTCAGCCTTTTCATGTAAGAAAAGATATAGGCAGAATGGAAAGTTCTCAGAGAAAAAGGCTCTATTTTGGATAAAAATTGAGTCCTTTTCATGTCATAGAGACATAAGGTGACAGTATCACTTCAAGACGTCAATAGATGCTGTTAGGTCCTATTTTTCATTTGTGGCATCCAAAAGCCAATTTTCTTTTGTACTTTATTATTCAATATCATTGATGTGCTTGGTATTTTCAAAGATATACAGGAAGGTCATTTAGAAATGGAGACCACTTCTTTATATTTGTATAGTTTCAATTCTTGCTTACCAACATATACTAATTCATTTCTAAGATTTTTATAAATGTAGGGGTTTACATGTTATTGATTTTAGTTTTTTCATAATCACTGTCCTATCTTTTCTTGCACTAGTTATATCACCATTGGTGGCAGTCATCTGTATTGCGCAGATATAAAATACAAGGTTGAAAAAGCTACTCTCTGTGAAATAAATCATGAATCAGACTCACTTATTTATGAGGTAAAAATATTTGGCCAGTGGCTGTACTTAGTAAACTAAATATACTTGAAATCATATTCAAGGTTTTATGAAAACATCACTGAAAAAAGAGATATTTTAAATGTGAATAACAACAAACATCCTAGTAAACAAAACCAACATGTAACATTTTAGCATAGAAAATATTCCTATGGACGTATGACAAAGACCTTGAGTCCTTCTTTGTGAGCCTGTCCTAACCGAGATTATTTTGAAGGACAAGAGAAAAAGTGTTGATTTGGTTACAGAGGAATTTACTTCATAATCATACTCACAATTGTAATACCAGTAATGCTAAGATTTCTCGATAAGTTGCTTTTTTCCTTTTCTCAATTTGAAGGAGCTGAGCAGACATACATGAGATGCATGTAATTTTATATTAAGAAATGCTATGACAGTCTCCCCTGCATTCACAAGCTTTGTATGGAATTTGCAAACTGTGATTCTTCTCAAGGATTTCTCATGCGACTGGTTTGTTTGGCCTTTTTTCACTCAAATCAGGCAATATTAATGGGCATGGCTGTAGATTTCATTTGATCCGCGTGTGTGTTTGCACAGCGTATGTCCATAAAAATATTCTCCTGTTCATTAACAGATGATTTGAATATGTTTTGATATTTGTTTTTATCTTAACAATATAATTGGAACACAGTACCTTTACTGTGCCGAGGTGGTCTGAATGAAATTCCGAACACATAATATGACTCTTGCTCTTCCCAACTGTGTCAACAGAGTTTATTCAGAATCTGGTGATAGCTTTGGCGCCTGGGCAACTATTGAACAAAAATGGAGAAGCAATTATGCCTGAGAGAAGTTCTTACAGAACAAGATTTTTGTCAAGACGATAGTTTTCTTACACAGCTGTGATTGGTACCCTGCTGCAACCATTCTTATGGAGGTGCACAGAAGTTTTTTTCTTAATAATTTTTTATGGTGTTGTTGGGTTTGGTTTTTCCAATCAGCTTTGTATACATATAAATAAATTTAGACCTTTATTTGAAAATAATACATCTTTTATTTACCATTAAGCCCATTTCCACATATCATCTCTTAACATTGTGATCGATAGCAATTGGCTATGGATTTATTTCATGCATGTTTCAATGTTTCTCTTTATGGTTTTCAAGGGAAAAAATACCCTTTCGTTTGGATTTTTAACTCAAACTGAAAATAAGTGTGCTCCATACAAAGTTCTTTACTCCTCCTGTTAACTACGTCCAGCTGCCGTGCTGGGTGGATGGCAGACCTGCGTTGGTCTGTTTGAGCTAAAATGCTTCACTGTGAAGAGTTCCACTCATATTCACTTTTTCAAGCTGTTCTCTGAACTGGAGGACGGTAGAGAATTTGCATGTTTTTAATCTGTAATTTGAGTGTCCTCATATTGTACTTAGATGTTTTTCTATTGGAAGTTTTGTATAAATTGACTCCTGGAGGTTGTGTCAGAGAAAGGACAGGTGCAAAGGTGATGACTCCAAAAAATATAAGAGAAAGCTAAATTGAATCTCTGCAATTTCCCGTAGCACAGGTCAGAAGAGTGAAAGAAAATTAAATACAGTTTAACATATTGTCATGTACGTAAAATAATTTTAATAGTAGTTTTTTCTTTCAACAGAAATTTCCTCGAAGCCATGAGACGATAATGTTCTAAAGCAAGGTCTACATTTAATTCTAATTACTTTTCCTCCCCCTTTAGAAGCTGTCACTTACATGTGTCTTACTGTGCCATTTCTCCTAACGTTTCCCTCCTAACGCTGCTGTTCAGCAATGACATTAAAATGAATAAAAGGCATTCCACAGTCAAATGCAGCATTTGTACTTTACAGACAGGTCTTCTGACCTGTCACTTGGACATCAAACAGTGATAGCAGTAGCCACTCAGAAAAGCATATCAAACCATTATCAGTTGTTTTGGTATCCTGTGGCTAGTGGCCAGAACTTGACACCTTGGAGCATGAAAATGTATAGTGCATTTTGCTCATTGCCCATAATGAGCCTGGATATCGAATGAAAAATTAGACCATATTGCTTGACAATTTTACAGTAAAATCCTGGAAATGTACACCTTCCAAAACTATTTTTTATTATCAAAATCATTGTTTGATTTTTCTGGAGAGAGAGAGAGGAGCTTCAGCTTTTCAAACATATAGGAAAAATATTTCCAGGACCCAGTGAAGCGCCAGATGACTCCAGTTTAGCACTCACCCGTGATTCCACTTTGTGACGGCAGATATCTATGTCTCATTTACAGGTGTAATTTTTGTGTTCCTTGCCTCTCGTCCTGTCCATGGCCATCACACAGAAGAGTATGTCTCTGTCTTGCTTATTCCCTCCAGTCAGTTATCTATAAAAATTGATATGTTTCCCCCTTAGCCTTCTATTCTCCAGGATAAAAAGCCCTTTCTCTTTTAGCTCTTCATATGATAAACACTTCAAGCTCTCAGGCATCTTTGTGGTTCTTTGCTAGACTTATTTCAACAGGAAGGAAGGATAACTTCCCTCGGACATCTGGTAACACTTGTCCAATACAGCCCAAACTACCACTGGCTGCCTTTGCCAGAAGGGCATATTGCTGGCTCATGGTCAGCTTTTTGCCTCCCAGGATGCTGAGGGCCTTTTCTCCAAAGCGGAAAATCCCTTCCAAGCAGTCAAACAGAGGGACTCTGTTCTAACCAACTCTTCATGTCAGTTTGACTTCTTGGGAACATAGACTTCAATATGTATTTTCCAGGTCATGGCTTTCCTGACAATATGCTATTGGTTATTTTAGGATGAGCTTACTTGTGTAAGTAATTATGGGTTTTTTTCATCCTAAAAAAAACTGATTTAATCACTGAATTACCAGTTCTTTTTCTGTCTTTTTTCTTTGCTAACCAATGATGTTAGGTAAATTATATCATATGAAATATCAAACTTCTGCTTCCTGTTTCCACGCTGGAAATGAACCCATATTATCCACTATCCTGAAATCCCTCAGTGTAGGTACATTACCTTTTGGATCCATTACTTACTTAGAAATTTCCTCAATTCCTTTTGAAAGTATAGCCTTTAATTAATAGCATGGGTTGTTTGTAATGCAGGATGGGAATATCCAGCAGTATTATGAGGTGTTCCACTGGTGAAGACAATGACTCTGATGGGTTTAACAACTTCCCAAGATTATACTAGTTTGAATGGATGCTAAATCCTGTGACAATTCCAATGGAGAAAGGATGTGAGAAATACTATAGCTGAATTGTGTATATGCCATGTGTCATTTCTCTCTTATATTCTTTTTGGGAGAAAATTATATACTTGTGTAACAGACATGGGGAATCTTTCTCTTTGGTTACAACATGCCTATCACATATGTATTAGTGTTTATGAAAAAGAAGATATGTCTTTTGCAACAATCCTAAGGTGTCATGTTTCGAAATCATCTGCGTTTCCTACAGAAGTTAATTGCACAGAATCTGTCTCCTCCCAGACCGTTCTTCCTCTACAAATTGTTTCATATTTTTCAATTAAAAATTCAAGTGGGGAAACTTTGTCATCTTCTCCTGCATTTGGTATCATCTGCCCAGAAACACATAATTAAATTTAGTCTTTGAAGTTGCTTTTAAGGAATATTTCTCAGGTGTGTAGTCCAACATACCTCAAAACTAAGAATCAAAATTAACCAAATATACATGCATTATTTCCTGTTCAGCAGAGGAGATTAACATTTTAAAGGAGATAAAAAATCTTTCTGGAAAAAGAAAATAATATTTTTATTTTGCTCGTGCTGAAAGTTAAAGAAAATGCCTCATATATTAAATTGCATCTGTGTATACGTATCTGGCACCAGCCATTTTAATGCTAAGGAGAATAGCTAAAATGAAGGATAAAGAATGGCCAGAGAAATAGTAGTGAAAGGCAAATGACGGTTTTTTTGGGTTTTTTTTAACATTTTCATAAGAAACTCTTGCAAGCAAAGTAAAAGAATGGACAAAAAAAATGATAATCGAAAGCCAGAAATGTCCTAACTTCTCAGTTATTCTGGCTTTCTGACATATTAACTGTTCTGTCTTCTAGCATGCCTAACCTCAACATTGCTTTATATTTGGAACTCAGAAACATTCCAAGAAGGCTATCCAATTCCTGGCCCACATAAAATTCAGAAAGCGGGTGGATTAGACTAGTCTATTAAATTCTTGAAAGGACTATTTCTGTCATCTTTTAAATAAATCCCACTTAAAATAATCCTACTATCAGAAATTCTAGTAAGATATACATTTCTTACACACATATGCAAAGGAAAAAAAACAACAAAAGACATCAGATAGTCAACATAATGAAAAACACATTTCACTATGTACTATCTGCAGAAGGTAGAGAAGCAAAAAAATACCTGAAATGTGCAAGCATGTAAAATTATTTCTCACAAACCATTAAATTCTAAGAAGGGTCTCTGATGACCTATGCCCAAAATGTTATTTTCAGGTCTTCCTTCTTGCTACTTTCAGGTAGCTGTTTTATAAGAACAAAAAAGCTGGTTTATAAGACTAAAAAGATAAATGTTTTTCTTTAGCAGAACTAGCTTTATACATGTTTTCTTAGTAGGGGGATCAATTTCTTAAGTGGGAATATTGTCCTATATTTTACCTTCTTTTAATTCTTAGTCATACTGAAGTTCATTGGGTGAATTTATTCCATGTGTG
Organism: Melanocharis versteri; assembly: GCA_013397845.1. Taxonomy (NCBI): domain Eukaryota; kingdom Metazoa; phylum Chordata; class Aves; order Passeriformes; family Melanocharitidae; genus Melanocharis; species Melanocharis versteri. The sequence goes on from VZTG01001100.1 coordinate 1,804,421, forward strand.
TGACAGTGCACACTGTGAACATGAGTAGCTTCATATGAAAACAAATTACGTGCAGTCACAATTTAAAAATTCAGTCTGGTTAAGAAAGACAGTAACATTTTTTGGGGAAAAAAAAGGATAAAGCAAGCCAATTTTCATAAAATCAATTTGAAATTAACAACCTGATAATTGTGGCATGACTGGCTGCAGATAAACAAGTCATTAAAAAAATGGTGGATGGTGCCATCATCCTTGTACATCTTTTTCCTTTGAAAAGACTACAGATTTTGAAGATTAAAAATTATGAACCTTTATTTAAGGTATTATGTCAGCTAGCAACATGCATGACCAGTAACAAAAATTATAAGATACTGCTGTGATCCAAGTGTGTTGTGTGATGTACATCACACCATTGGAATACATTGATCACACTTGAAAGACATTTTAAATTGTTCCTCCACAATACACAATTTGCTACACTGCAAATGGTTTAGTAGTAAATGTATCCAAAATTTCTGATAATTTTATTTCATTTATCACTATGAAGGGAAGGGAAGGGAAGGGAAGGGAAGGGAAGGGGAACGCAGTTTACATATTATATCACTACAAAACTTATACCCGCTTTAAATTTTCTTGACCTAAAAACTCCCACAAAGCAGGTAATTCATGCAACAGAAACTGAACCAAGTAAATCTTTTGCCATTAGTGGTTTTGCTGTAGCTTCAAATAGATTTTGTTGTTGTTGTCTTCTCAGAATGTAAAGAAGCCTGAGAAGATATAAAGAAGCCTATATATCTCCTTAATATTATAAGACGATTGTTTAGGTTCATATCTTTCAGAAATTTACATATATACCATTATCCATGAAGATGTCCTGCTTAATAAGTCAGCATGATCTATGTGTTAGTTTTAATTCTCCAATGAGTGTCAAAACAAACAAAATAAAACAAAATAAAACAAAATAAAACAAAACAAAAAAAAAGGAAAGGATCACTGTTTAATACAAAAAAGGAGATAATTTGCATTCTTTAAATAACTGTTTTGAAGTTGTCTAAAATAAAAAGCAGATACACATAATGGTGTCTTTCTAAAGAAGTCTGTGTGATGTTCCTGAAAAATGATGAGATTATTTCTTCCTATCACAAAATCACTGTGATCAAGAAGATTAAAAGAAATAGATGATTAAAAGAAATATATACATACATACAGTTCAACGTTGATCTTGAGAAATTGTGACCTGCCAGCAAGCTACAGTGTTTCATATTCATAATAAGACAGTTAAAGGCAAATATGCCTTTCAAATAGCTTTGGGAAACAACAGATTTAATCTACAGTACATGAAGGAGGCAAACCTCAGAAATTAAATATTTGCTCTTCAATTGATTGCTAACAACCACTCCCTGTGTATGTCTAGTGATTAATAACTTAGAAGTCTCAGTTTTGCTCACTTTAAATTGATTTGTCTTCCCAGCATTTAATAACATCATAAGTATAAATCAAAATCATCACCTTTGAGTGAATGTCAAAACTTAGAGCATGTACTCGGTAGAATTATGATGAGTTTGCATTTTGAAATTACAACGACACCTATTAGGAAAAAAGCCACAACAAAAAACAAAACCCAACAAATCTTTCAGTACATAAGAAGCATGGAAAGCACTTCTGTTTTTAAAAGTATAATCAATGTAATAAATCTAGAAAGAGTTATAGGGATTAAGCAAAATATTTGATTTCTTAATGTGCCTTTTGAGGGAAGACTGATCTAGGACTCTACAATACAGTCAATGCACTGCTTAAGAAGTGACAAGAATGAAAGAAGGGATGGTGAGCTTACAATATCAATAAACCTGTAAAAAAAAGGAGGGGAGGGTATCAGCTGGTTGTGGTTTCAATATGATGTCATTGAGGTATTCAGAGAGACACTAAATCAGTCACAAATTTGCCAAGTGGGCCATGTCAAGTTGTTCAAGTACATCATGGGAACATCCTTCCCAGCTGGTTTATAGTCTTCTGTGAGAATATCCTAGACTCATGGGTCAGATAAAATCATAACTGCCAAATTACTTCGTCAACAAGATAAGGCTATGAAAACAGATCCTGTGGGCTAAGAACTAATATATTTCTATAATAGCCTGCTTATTTACAAAGCCATAGAATGAAAAGGAAGACAAAATGGCACAAGTGCAATGTAAGGCTCAATCACACTTATAAAGGCAATAAAGGGAAATACACAATAGCTGACTGTGATGTACTTATTCCTACAATTCTGCTTCTTGTAACTGTTTATTTGGACATTTTGAAAAACGACAGGGTTTAATGATAATCCCTGGTGATTTTGAATGAGGATTAGTCTTGTATTCCTTCTGAGTTTCACTGAACCAAGTGCATAAATAGTTAACATTACAGAACATCCAACCTTAAAGATAAAAAAAAATTGCTTCATTGTGTCAGTGGGCTATATTTATTGACATTTCAGGATTTTACATCTCCAACACAAAACCTGGTTTCAGATGACCTAAAATAAAATTAGACTGCTAAGAAAATTAGAATCGAATTCTGAAAGCACCTGAAAGCTTGAAAACACTTTGATTTTACAAATCTGAGATATGTTGTCCTCTGGGGTAAATGGTATTCAGCATAGAAGATAATTTCTGAATCTATCATCATGATCACCTGTGACCTGTATGCTTTCTTCTCTTCGATTCCACATAGAGTTTCTGGAATCCATGGGAACTTTTAAGCAATGGTAACTTTTGAGGATGAGTTGTTCAGTTTACTCTGTATAATTCTGGCTGAAATTGATCAGTATTCTGAAGGAGTGTAGACTTTCAGCAGTAGCAATACAATCTCATCATTACTTGATTTTCATTTGCCGTGGAATGGAGTTATTCTCTTCTCAGCTACAAATCACTTCATGACATTTTTGTCCTGGAAAGGAGTTAAGAGGGAAACTTTGGGCCATTCATCATAATGAGACTTCCTCTATTTTTAGAACATAACAACACTTTGGGAATCATTGACTGTTTTCAAAATTGTCATTTTGAAATTAGATTGTGGGTATTTTTATGGAAGAGATAAGGTTTTCCATGCCACTGAACCCACAACACAAAATTATGTTTCTGTATTTGTTTGTGCTTTTTATATATTTACACACATATTTTTAAAATGTTTGAATTGCAGATACTTAGGAATTATGATTCAGAGCCATCTGGGTCAGGGACTGCTATGTTACTGAGGATTTCTAGAATATGATCAAACGCGAGAAGGATTTCGTATCGGTGTGGGTTTTTTTTCAAATTTAGTTATATAGCTTTTGTTTTCCTGCTTGGAAATACCACATCCATGTTGCAGTCAACAAGTTATTTGTGCCTTGCTGGTAAAGTGACCAACTTTGCTAATTGTTACTTAGCAAACTTTATTTTGCTGTTCTTTCTGCAGTTGTTCTTCATGTTAGAGTGCATATTTACAACATTTAGTTAATTATAATATTTAATAAGGTAGGACTGATAGCTGTAATTATTTGATTACAAATAATGTCAGAATAAAAATAGGTGCTTGGATACCCATTAATTTGTACCTAGTGAAAATCCAAAGAAAACCAGAACATGGGATAAAGTGAGAGGAACAATGGGTTTTAGGGAATACAACCCTTGTATGCTGGAACCCTTCAAAATATGAATGGTTTGCATATCAGGTTAACTTAATGGGCAAAGCAGAATAAATGAAAACCCCTTTCAGGATTTGTATATTGGTGTTTCTTTGAGAACTAACAAGATTAGAGTTTTCACCCAAAGTGATTATTTTACACACTTACTCACTCGCTCTCACACTCCTGCCTTCCCGACAGTGTGCAACATGAAATCAACTGGTTTTGATATTTTCTGTCTCTTGAGTAGCACTGTAACACATTTTTGTAGACTTCAGAATCTACACACTTTGAATTTTTTCTTCCCTTATGACTAGACTCACAATGTCAGATTGATTTTGAGATGAGATCACACCAACTCACAGACAAGCCTTTCCAGTCCCCTTGCAAGGTAAAGTTCTTAATCTATTTGTATTTAATAATACTGGCCTATTTTTTCATCTGAAATTACTAAATATTAAAAGACTTAGTTTTTCACCTGAATATTAACCAGTTTTCTACAGAGAACAGTGTTTCACAACATTTTCCATTTCTTCACAGAATAGGCCACATTTGAGCAATGATCTAAGTCAAATCCTACTTCGTCCAACTAGTTCAATGAACTTTGAGATATACCTGTCTTACAGAAGTATAACATTATATTGATTAATTATATATGATATATCCTAGGCAAAGGGTAATTTTTTTTGCATTTACTTGAATTAAAGTGTTTGGTTTTATTTTAGTTCTGAAAAGAAATTTGGGCAATAGATGATCCCTTACATATTTTTTTTTCCTTTCATGAAAGGTAATAAGAATACCTTAATCCATTCCTTCCTTATGACTAGTGTTGATTTCAAAGAGGAATACACATGGATGTGAGGATCAGCCCTGGCAGCTGTCTTGGAACAACTTCCAGGGGTTTGTCTGCCTTCAGGGCCTTTGCAAGAAGACCAGCATTGAATAGAGTAGATCGAGCTTTTCTGTTAAATAACAAATTTTAAAAAAAACCAAGTTTTGATAAAACTGTAAATATTTCCAAATTTTTAAAATCCGGAAAATCACTGGAAAAATTAAAAGGATTAATAGAAAATCACTTATTAATTTCTAAATCTAGTTGTTTTTTATGGGAGTGACCTTCTTTCTTTTGTAGTCCCACTTACAATTTACTCATTTAGACAAATTGAAATAAAAAAATGTTAAAAGTTTAAAACCTCCCCAAATTAAAATAAAGTGCCTTGAGCTTTAAGTTGCATAAAAATTTTCAGACTGCACCAACAACTTTGAAGTTTCTCTACAGAATTACTTCTTCTGAGCAAAACATAATTTCTGATGATTCCATTTGGCCATAATCTGAGAAACCATGCTCTGGTATTCTGCTGTATGAACCTGTGCTCCAGACATATTATTTACTCATATCAGAAAATGACCTGATTTGATCAAGGCTTATTTCAATGCAAAAGGGAGCTCCGTTCACACTGAGTTTCCCCCGTGCACTTATGGCTCATTTTCTTAAAAATCAATTGGTACTCAATCAGAAGATATTTCTGGTTGACTGTGATAATTCTCCTGTTTGCCAATATAAAACCCATCTGCTTACCACCTCTCCTGGTAATCTCTATCCTTCCACACTGAAAAATATTTTGTGAGTGTTAGAAGAAAATTATTTGTGCTAAAAATATAGGTGACCTGAAAAACAAGGTAAAGGAAGATATAAAGCTTTCGGTGAAATATATAAGGAAAATTTAATAAACTTAAATTTATTTTGAAAATTCAATGAATTTAGGCTACCTTAAGTTTAGGTTACCCATGTATAAATTTCTCTTTCAATTACAATCTGTCTCTTTTATGTCAGTAATTACATACTGTCTCTTGTAATTTTTACAACAGTGAGAAAAGATACATAGCAGTCTGCTACACTTTAGATGCCCTCTGAAAGTTAAAGGAAGACATCTTCAGATTTTATGGATAGATCAATTTCTGCCAATTTATCTTAATCTACTTCACTATAAATCAACAGAACCTGAGCACCTAAAAATAAAATCTTGCCTGTAGAAATCTATAAGATAGTTTAGTGCTCAATTTTCTCTGTGTAACACATCACTTTTACCATCTTTGAGGAGAAAAATGAGTAATCTCTTGTGTATAGTTATTTTTAACTAACTACTCAAACAGACCCTTTAGCTAAACACCCAATTGTGCAAAATGTTTAGTTAATTTATGCAGGTTTTATGATCTGGGGCACAACAGTGTCGATGAACACTCAGACCCCATTTGCCATCAACCTAGATTAAATTTTTCATTGCAATAATTGACCTTTTATTTCCATACAGACCAAATGAGTCTTTAAGGATCTCCACACTTATATCAACTTACAACTGGGAAATATTTTTAAAGCAACCAAACAATATATATTTTTTTCATACTGATGTCCTATTTTGGTTGACTGGAAATTCAACAGTGATATTGTGTGAAGGTAGTGTATATAATAATTTACTGCCTAAGTAACAATTGATAGAAAGTTGAAATTCCACAGTGGATCATATACCACTTAGTTCTGAACCCTTTTCTAAGTAAGATCTATCGTGTACCTATCACTACAGAACCCATTGAGGTACTTGTTTACTTTCTACAGTTATTTCTAAAATTAACTTCTAAAAATATTTATTTTCTTTGTTCCTTAAACAATAAAATATTACATATCTTACAATGATTTTCTCTAACATAAAAGAGTATGTCCTTGTCTTCATGTCTTAATTTATTCGAGTGAGAAAACTTTCAGCTTTTCTGCTGGAGGCTTTCAATGTCAATTGCAAAACAAGCTAGTAGGAAATTCATAGATTTGGCACACATATTTGAAGGTGAAATTTAGCTTAGAGTGAAACGATGTGTAGAACACAGACAAATGTACAATAAAACAATCAGGAACATAAACACAGGATTTTTTAGTATATAATATTGCAGGCATGATGAACTTCACAACTGTCGAGATAAAGATCCTTCCTTTGTGAAGAAAAAGAAATGGAAATGGAAGACAGTGAACTTGTAGTGTACCTGCAACTTGAATTACCATAAGCTTACCTGCAATTAAAAACAAGACTAAAAATAAGTACACAAACAGACAGAGCACAAGTCTGAAAATTTTATGTGAGAGCAATAGCTTCAAGTTTACACTCCAAATTTTCTTGATTCTGTGCCTTTTTATTGCAGACCAGCACACTCAATACTGGTACAATCCCATCACTCTCCAAAACATATATGAGAAGCAAAAAGTTTGATAATATGAAACTGACACTGCTTAGGAATTGCTTTACCACATAGTTTCGGACCATGACAGAACACAGGTGCCTTATTTCCAGTCATTTGCATTTTAATTATGAATATTTTTACACTTTTAATGAGAGGAGGTTAATAAACAAATAGCATTTGGAACTACACTGTGAAAGCAATGAGATTTCATTCTACCTCCCTCTCGTCTTGCATCTCCACCAAGAATTCACTTGGAGAAGTTAGAAGTTTCAAGGGACAACCCCAAACCACTGACATTTTAGTTGCTATTCAAATTGGGAAATAAGTATGTTTCTTATATATGACCTTTACAAATTGAAACAAATATATGATAAATATCACTGAATTCATTGCATATGAATAAAGGCTTTATTTTAAAAGACATAGCAGTTTACTGTCTGTGCCCCAATACAATTCAGAATCTGCTACACTACCCCGACTGTAATGTGACTCAAATTGTTCTTTAACTTCACATACACATAAGAGTTTAAATTGTATAGTTTAGATTAATGGTTGGGGTAGTAACAAAATGTTCTCAAATGTTTTTATTCAACAAAACTTTCTAATTCTGTTATTCTGAAATATAACATCAATAGGATCCTAAGGGTTCTGTATTTTTTTCCAGCTGCCTTTAGCTTTTTATCTCACAGAAAACTAGGACTGTAAACTAGACTAATGCCATTCTTACTTTCAAGTGCATGAGATATAGAAACTTTTATTCTGTTGCAGAGAATGGAACCAGGCTGGAGATCTGAACAGAAACATTGCAGCTGTTTTAGTATGCTGTAGGGTAGAGAGACAGGAAAGATAAAGAAGCGTGTTTCTTACCTTCCTGACCTCTCTGCACCTTCCTAAAAATATGTAAGTGACAATTTTAGGTAGAAACAACTTCCCCATCACTTAAAGGTCCCTCACATCACAATGCATCTTCACACCATTCTCAGTCAGAATGCCGACTTTATAGAGACTGACCTACGACCTCTGTCTATATTTTTATGCTCTTGTGGAAGTCAGCCTATTCTAACCTGAAACATATCTTAACTTCTATGAAGCCACATCCAGATTTATACAGAAAATAGATTTCCAGTGTAATGTTTCTGGTTGATTTTCTCCTAAATTCTTTGAATAGATGGAAAAATTTTTGTAAGTTTTCAAGAAAGAATCCATACTAAATGAGTAAAGGAAAAATGTGGGCAGACATTAGCATTATTAAGAAAAACAGTACCTTAAAGATATAAAGATATAAGGAAAAGGGAAACAACTGTTTGGTTACAAGAAAGCCAATATTAAAAATTATCCACTATTAGTATGAAAGTTTCTAAATAAGTATTTGCTAAACAAAAGAGTTACTATGTATATATGAAGACTTCAATTACTAATTTTAAAAGAGAGGTGGAAAATTTTTCACAGGAACATGCCACCAACATTTCTATAAGCATAAGGACCATTGAAAGAAGTTTTTTAATTGTTGCCATTTCCTGGTAGTCTTCAAAACATGGTCATATATATTGTTACTCAGCTACTTTTGTTAGGAAATCTTAATGTGCAACACTAGACAGAAATTAGCATTTCTATATACTGTATAACATACTTAGAAATAACTTTTATTTTTCATAAAGTTGCTACTTTTCTTCCAAGACTGAATGATATTTTGTATAGGTGATTTTGATTAGTCCAAATTTGTGTAATTACTATACATTTGATACAAGATGTAAATAGACATTTCAGGTGAATACAAGTTCTTTGCAAATCATAAATGCAGTATATCTAAATTGTGCAAACTACTAGGGAAGACATAGCAAAATATTCTCTATTTACAGCAAAGACTGAAAATTTCAGGATTAGTATCTGACTTTCATATGCTAAATACACCAGCAACTTTCGAACACCATTTACAGTCCCCAAGTGCTCTGCACTAGATAACAATGTGTGATGAAATCTTCTTGGATATATTTGTCATAATCCTTGGTATTTCTATCTGCATTGCATCTGTAGATTGACTTATTACCCTGTCTCACTGAGTCTAATCATTGTGCCTGATACCATGTAATCTGTGCCACTCCAGACAGAAATACCAGCTGCTACAATTCCAAAAGCTCAATAGTTGCAGTTCAAGAAGGAAATCAAATGTTACAGACTTTACCTTGGTCCATATCTTGCTCCCAATACCACCTCTGTGCTGCTGACTACTTATTAGTGTCATGATAAAAAAAGTATGCAAATGAAAATACCTATACATTCAATTTATGTCACTCCTAGTTCCAACCATGGCTCACCCACAAGCTCCCACACAGAGCAAAGAGTCCTCTGGGCAAGGAACCTTTCATCTTCCAGTGCTACTCACAATATCTCTGCCTGAGGGTATGACATCAGCAGCAAACCCTCTGGAGAAAAGGAGGTGCTCTCTGGTGGCATTTTTAGAATTCTACAGTTCTGGATCTGGGCAGGACTAAGCTCTGTTCAACCAGATGAAAATTACATCCTGGTTGCTAGATTAGGGCAGAGACCTCATCTTTGTCTGTCTATTAACTTCTCACTAAGACAGTAAAAAAAATTACAGATCAGCAGCAGTTCTCTCGGCCTATATATGTATGTAGTTATGTAGCGTATGTATGTGTTTATCTATCTATCTATCTATCTATCTATCTATCTATCTATCTATCTATCTAATTTTACCCTGGAGTAGCCTAATGATGCAAATACCCTCAGCCTGGCAAAAAAGTTTTAGCTACTCTTTCAGCTTCATCTGGCCTTGTAGCCAGGCCCATAAGCGAGTTCTTAATGAATTAATTAATACATGTCATAAATAAAATAGTATCTATTTCATACCATGATCAAAATCTATTCAATATTTCATATAACTCCTCTTTAATTTACTGTGGTACAGATTCTGCCAGTCTAATTCAAATTGATGGTATTCAAAGGGTGACCCTATTTTTACTTTATTTTGAAAATAGTTGTAACTAAAATTTATTCTGACATAAAATCATAGCTTATATGAATTCTAAAGCTCGTAGTCTCGTAATATGCATTTCATTTTCTTGCTTTTCTTACTGAAGTAGATATATAGACTGCGATCCTTCTATTTAACTTTTTTTTCTTTTCCTCTCTACAAATTATACTGTTAAAATAGAAAGCATGCATAACTATGCAGTCTTAGAAACTTAATTCCTGTTTCTTTGAAAACTTCCCAAGTCATCAGTGGTATTTGTGATGCAGCAGAGAAATTTACCACAGATATCCAAACACCTTAACATCCTTAATGACATCAAATGTAATATTTATCTCCACAGCCGCAAGTGTGTGTGCTATATTACTGGCCTGCACAGTTGACCATAAAACTCTTCTGAAGGTCTTCTTAAATTTCATAGCTTTCAGATGCATAAACAAGATATTTATCATTAAAATTACTATGGGATATTTATTCTTTTATTAGTAGGGTGTCAAAGTGTTATAAATTAAGTAAATATATGTACAGGAACATCCACTGAACTGGCTTAAGCAGGAATATACAGAAAGCAATAATGAGTGAAGAAAGATCACGGTCAAAACTTGAGTGTACAATCCTATGCAATTATGCAGTGCCATACTAATAGAAGCAAAGAAAACAGAATACACAATGTCAATCTTTTGAACTACAAAAGCTTATGTCATGGCTTATGTCATGAAAATGAAAACTCAACAGTTTAAAATTATGAAAATTGAATCCAGTTGATACCAATTTGATAAAAAGAATGTGTTAGACAGTAATTGAAAGAAATGGACTTTCTTGAAAAAATGCTTTTGCCAAAACCACGGCAAATGGATTTGTTCAGAAAACGCAAGCCATTATAAGCATGCGTGAGGATAACTTGGAGGTGAATGGCCAGTAACATGGATATTGATCTTAGTTGAAAGCACTTTCATTATTCTCTGAAGTTTCACTTACTGACATAGAGGCTTTCAAAAGCCAAATATAAGTACTGTGTCTAACTGCCACATGCAGTCAAAAAGGGAGAGAAGCATAATCTCCAAAGGTTTTTGAGCATTTTTGAGAATATTACCCATTTCTAACCAAAAATCAGTGCAATGCATCTAAGAATTAAGCTACTTATATAGACTTGAAACTAGTACGCTTAATAATCAAAAAAATCCCTTTAATGTATGTATCACACGTAATGGGAACCAAGAGAGTACTTATGGTATGTTCATGAAAGGAAAACCTTGTTCTGTTCCAATCAGTTACCAGCTGCTTTGTGCCCTAAAGCTTGATGTTTTATTCCTATTATCTTAATTTCTCTGTGGGAAAAAATACCTGTCCATCTATATTTATGTTAACCATTTTGGCTGAAATTTTCTTGAGAGCCTAAGGGAGTTGAATTCAATCAGAGATGGGTGTCTAATGCTTTTAAATCCTATTGGAAACCCTATTTTTAAATGTCTAATCTTCTTGTTCAATACCACCCTTGACTTACTGGTATCCTTTGGCAAGAATTTTTCATAGTTTCCTTTCTTCATCATCTTTCTGAAAATATTATAACATGTCTATGTATTTATACTATACACATATATTAAATTCTAGGAGAAGAGGAAGATGAAAACATTTCCATGGCAAACAAAGGAAAAAGAAAAAGAAATCTGGTACCAGATATTTGCTGTTTATATTTGTGTCTAATGGACAGTGTTTCCGTTATAAAATCAAGAAAAAAAAAGCTAAGAAAATACTGTAAGGGCAAAATGATCTATGTTTTGCTCCTTCTTGTTAAGTTTAGGGATACAAAGTTGCCATGGTGACCTCTTCACGTTTGCATAAAGTGTGATAGATTTGGATGTAACAGAAAGTAGATACCAACAGCCAAACCAATTGTCAGGTATTCAGGTGAGGTAGTCTCATTTGGAAACAGTTGCTGCATATAGCACAGATATATACTTCATTCCTCCTGACAAGAGCTGCTGACAGGAACAACCCATCCTGCGACTGACAAACTGGAACAGAGCGCTGTTTCCCAGCCTCAGAGCTGAAAGGACAGCGTGCCTTTTTAATAAGAGCATAAAGAACACACACTGTTTAAGAGGTTTCACGTGGATATGTACATCCACAAACGGGCATGAAGACTTTCCAACCCAGGAGCACACTTGCACTTTTCAAATTGGCGTGCCAAATTATCTTCTGTTTTGACCTTGTTCATTCCGATTAGTTGCGTGTTAGACAAGAATCCCATGCCACCTTGACAAGGGCTTTTGTTTCTATTATACTGTTATTCAATCCTATACAAGTGATGGATGAGAACGGTTCATGTCTGAATAAGCAGAGGGAATCACCCTAATGAATTATCTTCTGCATTGCAATGCGCCGTGGATGAAATGACTTATCCATTCTGTATTAACTGGTGTGACCACTTCATCTCAACTACTTTTCATAGTTGCCATCACTCAGAAAGGCTGGTGTTTACAGCTCTCACAGGAGGAACATTCGTCTGACAAACTGTGTTAGAGGGATGAAACCTAATGGTAACAAAGCAGAGCCATAAGAATGTGCACATCAGTAAAATACTGCCCTGGGATCCTATTAAGATTCCAACTTTTCTTTACACTCAAATTTATTTATTTCTGTTGTACATTTCCTTAGGTCAAGTCAGCTCTCTGCAGCATCTTATTAACAATCAGAGCCTATTATATTTAGTCAGATAGTCTAATGGGACTAACTCTTAATCTCCCAAGGATTTTCTGGTCACCCTAATACTGAGGCTTATTTTATCATATATTGTAAGTATAGGACTATAAACAAGCTTGTGAGGTTTTTTTTGGTTTTGTTTGTTTGTTTTTCTTTAAAATCATGTTTGTTTACATGCAAAATATTCTGCAAACACATTTTCTTTCCTGTGATCTAAGTCTAGCTTTCCCTGTGTGTTTCCCTGCGTGTTTGCAGTCTGTTTTTCAATATGCTGTCCCTGCTTGCACATTTCCATTTTTGTTGACAATTAACTTTGTTGTCAACAAAGTAGAATAGTTCTTTTGAAGTAAATTATTTACAAGTCTCAGTTACACCCAAAATAATCATTCATGGCTTGTCAACAGTATATGTGGTTTGGAAGAAGAAAATTATTTGAAAAATATTCTGAAAAAAAATTAAATGGAACACAAATGGGTTTTAAATAGAAGGCAACAGTGATTTTAGGAATGATTTGAGTATTTAATGAACAGTTGGAAATAATAGGAAACATTGGCAATATGCCTTAGGTTATATATGCGTATAGCCATTTTATTATAATTTAGATCTCACCAGAGTCTTGTGAGAATCTCTGAGGTAGGCTGTCTCCAGGCAATGCTGGGCACTCCAGCCAAAAAAAAGACAGGAAGTTGTAAGTTAAATCCACAGCTGATATAAGATGGCACAGCTCCATTGACTTTGATGAGACTTCACCCTTCACATCGACTGAACTTACAGTGTACTTGAGAAGAGTCAATCATCTCTGGATAAAAAGGAATACAATATTCAGTTCTCATGTATGGTCACCATGTCCTCATTGTGAACAGTTTGATCGACAGTATAAAGCAGAAATGGAGGCTAATAGATCCTTACAGATAATGTTTTTAAATTATTCCAAGGACAAGGAGTTTTGGTGTAGTGGTTTTTTTTTTTTTTTTTGAAGATCCTGAAAATATTCTATACTAGGAAATCCACTCTCTCTGTGATAAGAAGATGATAAGATGATAAAAAAAACCTATTTCAAACATTTTCTTAGGAATTCTGTAGAATTGCTATTCGTGGGAGACATGTCATGAGGATGTTGCGGGCATTTACGTCGCCCAGGCATACTGTTCATGCAGCTAGTCATAATTACAGTCAGAAGCATTCCACTTTGCACCTCCTACCAATGGGGAAAAGAATTCTTGGCACCAGAGAGTAAGTATCATTTGTTTTCCTTTTTTCATTATGCACTATTTTCTACTTATTACATTTTATTCAGTGCAACAAGAGAAATTAATGCATCTCATGAATTTGTTATTTCTATTTTCTTTTTTTCCTGTAAGAAAAGGACTGCTGCTTCCAGACCAGTATTTTTATGTTCTGAACTTGAATTGATCCTTGTCTACTTTACACTCACAAAAGTCTCAGCGCTGCAAAAAACTGTGTGGGTAAGTAACTGCGGCTTATGTTTAAACAGTAGGAGTGTTCTTTTAGTGCATTCATTAGGAAATTTCTTGGACATAAGCATCTCACCATTTTACTGGATACAGCCTGCCTTGAAATCCCTCTTCTTTAAGATGTTCAGTATTAAAAATCGTATGTGAAAGCTTTTAACATCTCTCTGATTTTAATTTGTATCTGGTAGCCTGATAAATTAGAAAGGCTTCCACAGAATAGTCAAGATTGTAGAATTATTCATTTAACAATGACTTGACATGAAAGTAAGGCAGCCCAGTAGGAGGAATTCTAGTCCTGATTCATTGAAAAACTTAATATTGCTAGTTACACTTAAATTTTAAAACCTATATCCATTCAATTGAGAAAAGACTTTAGCGATATCACAATAAGTATAAAATTGTAATGGAGGCATAAATGCCCTTATCTGAACTTTCCTTACAAGTGAGAAAGAAGAAACCAATAACTCTGTCAGTAGTAGATAAACTATTGCAGAAGGTGAAGTTACAGTACTGAATTGGAGAGAGAATGCAATTATGAGTAGATTCAGTTTTGATACCTGCTGTTATGGCAGTGCTCTTACAAGAATTTGTTGTTGGCTGCCGAGTACAAAAAACACTAAGGATTTAGATTATGTCCCATCCTGCAGGCTACTGTGGAGTTGTGTAGAGGAAATTAAAATATTCTAATTGATAAAAAAGATGTGCCACTGGAATAAAAAAAGGCTAGTTAGAACCTGAAAGCAAAATAGCGATATCATTCATAGGCAATGATAGCCAGTATGCAGGTATATTTTAGAAAAATTAACTAATATTCATAAGGATTTCAACACTTTGTCATATAACCATTTTGGAAACTTGTCCATTTCTAACCTTCCTCAACTTTGTGCCCTCAATTTCTTGAAAATTAATCTGTTTGCCAAGCCATGTATTCTATGAAAGCTATGTCACTCTCTACATCAGCCACACACTGTAAAATTATATTACAGTGGTGAAAATGTCAAAAATCAAGTACTGATTACAGGTGAGCACCAGTAAAATACTACAATTCACATATACTTTGTCTTAATGTATTATTACAAAGCCCTTCAATATCCACACAAACCCTTTCCTTGTCAGTTAGGTTTGGAGAGCTATTATAGCCCAATAAAAAAATATTACCAGGATAATTTACTGTTCTCCTCCCTCTGACTTCTCACTTGTCTTCCTGCTGGAAACAGAAAGAATAACAACCTCCAAACCAACATACAGCACAGAAATGGAAAACGGACAAACTTTAAATCTGGGGGATAAAAAGTAAATAACAGTGAGAGAGACAAATATTTTAAATTCACCTGAGAAGGAATCTTGTTTTGATATTGCTGATTTCTCAAGCATTTAGAAATTATTCCTTAATTAAAATGTAAATTGGTGTTTCTAGGGTTTTTTATGTCTATATTGAATTAAATTAGAATTTGAACAGGGTTTTAAAAGGTGAAATTTGACTTCCTAGTAGGAAGATCATATTTGCTAATATTTTAGCTTTAACTATAAATTAATATTGGCATTTGCTTAAAGGCAGATTTGTCCATTTTAAGTTTATTGATTTCAGCTTAGCATGCATCGGCTTCCATATGACCTGAAAGAACCAGCAGAGGACAAAACCATAGTATAGCAGGATATGACACACACCAGTGTATCCAGATATTTCAGTATAGAAGGCTTTTAATTCAAAGCAAAAAGAGTACTTCGAGTATTTATTAAATATTACAAGAAAAAAACCAACATACAAAGAAAGCATATAACCAAAGAATGTTCTCTAAGCTTTTTCTTTTCAATCAGCTACCTGGAGAATTCACTCTGTTTTCAAAGTTAGCATTCTTTCTTTTATTTATTGTTATTTCAATTTTTTTCTTTTCCTTTGGAGTCAAATTAAGTCTATCGACTTCTGCAAACAACCTTTATTTACAATTATATGAGTTGATGTTTTTTATTTCATAGTAATTATGAGGTAAATACAATTAGATGGTAGAAGCATTATCTATAGTATTTTGATGGTACTGTAACAAGAAATGAGGAGTCTAGGACAGAAAATTACCCTGTCTCCTTTATTTCAGTTCTTGGTTATATCAGCTTGTCCAAAGAACTTTCATGCAAAGTAGCACTTAGCTGTTCAGCATTAAAACTTTTCCCAGAGTGTGTGAGGAGTTTGAGTTACAGTAATGGACACAGCTGTAATAACTTCCTATGAATCAATATGTAGACTTCAAATCAGAAAAAAGCAACAGCGTTTACTTCTATCATGACAGAAAGTTATCGTTTCCCAAGCTTCAAGAGTATTCAATACTTAAGAAGTATTTGACTGAAAACTTTGTTGAACTGTTGCTATTCATCAGGTCTAGGTTAAAAATCCTATACGGATACAAAGAAACTCATTCCTATGACCCATAATATATTTTTGCAAGACATAACAGAAGAGGATGCTTTAAATTACCTTTTTCTTTCTTCATAGCAGCTAGTATGTATGCTATTTCACAGGAAGCAACATCACACCTGGTCAGTTTTCACCAGATGTAATCTCTTAGTGAGATTAGGATTATTTTTAGTAGACTAAAGGCTGAAGTAAAACATTGCATGGTACCTACCCATGTTTTTAATATGCCTGTGCAGTGCAATTGTAGAATCAATATTTACTCATGCTGACAGTCTAGTACATGTGTTGACAATTTGACTTATATTGCTTGTGTCGTGAGAACTGAAATCTTTGAGCAGTAGCTGTTTTGAATATCCACCCCCACCCCCCACCCAAAAAAGAAAAAAAAAAAAAGAAAAA
>VZTG01001100.1:1821259-1873003 GCA_013397845.1 Melanocharis versteri
AAAAAAAAAAAAAAAAAAAAAAAAAAAGAAAAAAAAAAAAAAAAAAAAAAAAAAAGAAAAAAAAAATCGGTGAAGGGCCACCTTCTCTCTTGTTAAACCATTCACAGGAAGAAGGCGGCAGCCAGTCAGGAATGGCACGTTTTTCAATTGTTGATCTTTTTTACTAGATGAGTGGGGATACAGCTGCAGAGATGGAGAAGATCACAACTTCTAAAGAGGCTAACTGAAAAATAAACGTTTTTTCCTTGAAAAGTCTATTCTTCTCCATACCTGATCTCCCTTGACTTTCCTATAGTCTCTTTTGCTCTTTCCTTTGCTGCAACATAAGAGAAGCACAACAATCCAGGGAAGACACAGCAGTGGCGATTTCCACTTACTTTTCTGATTCCATTCCCCTGATGTCAGGCTAGGCTTGTGTTGCAAAACAGACACACATTTCACTCAGTCATGTCTATTCCCCTAGCCCTGAGCAAATGATTTTGTGATGGAGCTTCCAGCAAAAGAACCGTTTTAGAAATTCTGCACTTCTCTACTGGCAATTCTCAGGGCTTTTGTGTCCCATAATTCTTTCCCTCGATTCCCATGGGATATGAGCAAAGGTTCCAGCTACAATGGTGATTACCATAATTTGTCTAAAAGGGTTGGCTGTTCCTACTGTGTCAAGGGGCATCTCCTCTCAGGGAAAGTTTGGAAGAAAATGCTAAGATGCTTTGAGAGATGAGGGAAAGCAGTACATTTATTTTATATGTTAAACTTGACTAAAAATATTACTGTTCTCTGATAGAAATTTAAGTGTAGTAAAGTCATCCAAGACTGGATTGCAAACATTATCCATTTTTCCATGTATTATATTCACATGAATTAATTATTTTCAGCTTGATCTGCGAGCTAATTCCAGAACTAAATCACTAGGGAAATATGATGTTAATGTGTACAAGTTAATAGACATATTTAATCAATTACTTGGTGAGTGTTTTATTACAAGTATAAGCTTGAAAACAAAATGTTCTACAGGACCAGGCTGTTCTGAACTAACACTATAAAAAGTGATGCAAATGTAAATCTGTCTGCCTTTGGCTAGCAATACTTTTTCCCCCTTTTTTTTCTATTTTGTTCTACTTTTTATAAACCAAGAAATCAAATTTCAATAGAGAAGTGCTTCATCAAGCGTGAGTTATTCTGAAATTCTTTTCAGTAATATAAGGTAATATAAAGAAAATATATTATACAGCAAGAAGACATAACTTTTCAGAAAAACTATTGTGCAGCTAAACCCAGAAAATTTGTCTTAGTACTTTTGGATTTCTAGATTTTTTTTAATATTTCTCAACTACCTTTGGAAAATGCTTAATAAAGTATATACTATGTAGGTCTAGGGAATACAAAATAAGCCTATGTTCTTTCATTTTGTCACCTTATCTATTCATGCCAGGAGTAGTATACTCAACATAGTCAAGAGCTTTTTATGAAATATTTCCCCAAGTTAACAATTGCACATCTGTAAACTTTTTCTAGATTGCTAGGTGGACAGCCTATTTCCATAAGTTGTCTGTTTTCAATTTAAAAGAAAATTTTATAGCCAAAGTAGAACTGATACACTAGTACTGTTAATACCATACCTGCTGACATCAAAATTGCCTGTACTATGACTATTATACACTTGACACATCAGTGAGATTAAATTACATTTCTATCAACAGTACTGATAGAAATTTGGCAGAATGTTGCATTTTTATAGGACAATATGATTTAACATTAATATGACCCCTATAGAGATTTTATTGGCCTCATTGAACTACTCTCAGTATGTTATCTAATACTGAAAACTAAATAGCTAAAAATTAAAAAATAAAAGAAGGGACACAAAAAGCTCTATGTGACATACAACAGACTACTATACATATCTACAAATTTGCAGATGACACCAAGCTGGGGGGAGTGTTGATCTCCTGGATGAGGAGAGGGCTCTGCAGAGGGTTCTGGACAGGCTGGATAGTGAATCCAATTATATGATGTCAGGCCCTGCACTTTGGCCACAACAGCCCCCTACAGCGTTTCAGGCTGGGGACAGAGTGGCTGGACAGTGGCCAGTCAGAAAGGGACCTGGGGGCACTGATTGACAGCAGTGTGCCCAGGTGGCCAAGAAGGCCAACGGCATCCTGGCCTATATCAGGAATTGTGTGGCCAGCAGGACCAGGGCAGTGATTCTTCCCCTGTACTCAGCACTGGTGAGGCTGCACCTTGAGTGCTGTGTCCAGATCTGGGCTCCTCAAGTTAGGAAGGATGTTGAGATGCTGAAGCATGTCCAGCATGGCAGCAAGGCTGGTGAAGGGTTTGGAGCACAAGTCCCATGAGGAGCAGCTGAGGGAGCTGGGGTTGTTAAGTATCACTCTACAACTCCCTGACAGGAGGGTGTAGCCAGGCGAGGGTTAGTCTCTTCTTCCAGGCAGCCAGCAACAGGACAAGAGGACAAAGCCTTAATCTGTGCCAGTGGAGCTTTAGGTTGAATGTCAGGAAGAAGTTTTTCACAGAAAGGGTAATTGGCCATTGGAATGGGCTGCCCAGGAAGGTGGTGGAATCACTGTCCCAGGAGGTGTTTAAGAAAAGACTGGATGTGTCTCTTAGTGCCCCATGGTCCAGTTGACCAGGTGGTATTAGTTCACAGGTTGGACTCAGTGATCTCAAAGGTCTTTTCCAACTTAGCTAATTCTATGATTCTGTAATGTTTGGAGACATAAAAAAGAGATTTCTTAACCTGATTATCAAATTTCTGTCAATATTCCTGATATGAATGTAAGATTTTGCTTAAACAACGTTACGGCCCAGACCTTACAGTAAAGACAGCTGCTTTTACTGTTTTAATTTTTGACTTGCCATTTCTTCTCACTCTTTTCTCCTTTCTATTCTGAGACAACATGCAGTGCACCACTGTGAGATTCCCTGGCATTTCTTAACTAACAACTCCACCTCATTCATATAAAGGTAATCTTTTTGTTAGTTTTGATGGGTTTTTTGTTCTGTTTACAAATTACTGTAGTTTAACAGGGATAGACAGCTCAGCCCCTCACAGATGCTCGCTCACTCCATCCATGGGATGGAGAAGAGAATTGTAAGGCTAAAAGTAAGAAAGCTGATGGATTGAGACAAAGACAGTTTAATAGATAAAGTAAAACCTGTGTATGGGAGCAAACACAAGGAATTCATTCACCTCTTCCCATTGACAGGCAGCTGCTCAGACATCCCCAGGAAAGCCTGGTTCCATCACATGTCATGGTGTCTTGGGAAAAGCAACACCATCACTCCAAATATCCTCCCCTTTCTCCTTCTCACGGCTTTTATTGCCATGTGGTATGGAGTGTCCCTCTGGTTGCAGTCAGCTGTCCTGGCTGTGTCCCCTCCTTGTGCACCTCCAGCCCCCTCGCTGGAAGGTCAGTATGAGAATCTGAAAATGACTTGACTCTGTGTAAACACTGACAGGCAGTAAATATAACATCCTTACTTTATCAACACCATTTTCAGTACAAATAAAATGTATAGTACCATAAGAGCTACTATGAAAAAATTAATTCTATCCCAGCCAGAGCCAGTAGGCAAGTGCAGTCATATTTAAAATGCCACGCAAAAAAATACAATGCATTTTCTTTTTGCTGTCAGTTTAATAGCAGATATCAAAGTAAGTGTGATAGTTGTGAGTGGGCAAGCACAGTGCATGATGCTAGATTGGGCATTTATCCATTTAGTACATGTTGGCCCACCTTCTTAGAGTCTCATAAAATCTCAGATATCTTTAGAATTTCATCTATTAATAATTCCCTACAGTATTTTTTTCACCTAGAAACTAAAACAGTCTCACTTATAGAGGCCAATACTGACTCTCTTCCAGGACCCAAGATAAATGATTATGTTAAACTTTTTTTCGAATTCTTGCACTAGATGGCAGTAAAGGCGCAATGCTGAATATTTCATCCAACATGGATAAATATACAGAGAACTCTGAGGCAGGAGAAGGGCTATCACTGTAAGTCAGCTTGCCTTCAAAGGTTAGCTAGAAGCAGGATATGGAATATCGTGCACAATCATTATAAAATATAACAAAAAAAAAAATCCAATAGCTAAAAAAAAAAAAGGCATTAAAGAGGGCAGAGTAATGAGGAGCTTTAAGTAATTTGAAATACCAGGAAAAACTGACTTCATATGGTTTGCTAAAATCTGCCAAAACAGCAGATCAGTGATCTGCAAAAGTAAGATATAAAGGCAAGTGTCTTACCAGTGTGCCAAAAATATGATTCATCTTCAAGAAAAGCTCTAAGAAAGGAGGAGGAGAAAAGCAATCTGCAAAAGATTTTTTTTTTTATTCATTACTAAACTGATTTTTTTTAAAATTTCTGAAATTAATGGGGTTGTATTTCTTTACTTTTAAAGTCACTGAGACCATATATAAAGAATGCACTGCTAAAAAGAGGAACAAATTTACTGCCTTCCTTTGTTTTGAAATTGAAAAATTACATGCCCTCCAGCAGAATGTATATTCTGTGGTATCAGCCTGACAGTACCCACTCACAGATTCCATCTTCTTGTTGCAGTGCTGTTATAGTTGAACCCTTGTAATAATCCTACCTTTGTAAACATCTGCATCTGTAATAGATAGAGGGGAAAAAACCCTAAAATTAGAATTATACAGAAAAAAAGTATGTTTAACATCTTCTTATGAGGACACTTTCAAACTATTTATTTGATGTATTTCAAAGAAATCTCTAGCAGTGACATCCAATTCAAGTAAGCTTAAGCTGAAGGTTTAATGGATTTCATGTTGTTGCACATTAAATCAACAGAGTGAATTTAATTTAAAACTGCAAACTAAAACTGATTTAAAGCAGGCTTTTGTAACAGTTTTACAATTGTTATTTCTAGTCACCTAAGTGGCTGGATTCTATTCTGGGGTACTTATTACAGAAAGGGAGGCACATTTTTCACCCTCAATTTTATTCAAGTTATACAAAATCTCATAGACATTCCAAAGCATTTATTACTTCAGGATGCAGATAACATCCATCTTTATTAGAGGCTGAAGATGTGAAGAACTTCTTGATATCATGCTGACTGTAAAAAATAAAGCTACAGATAAAAATCAGAAAGCTCAAAATTAAATCCTCATAGGAGAGTTTGGCTTCATTTTTTGTTTTATAAATCTTATTATCTTAAAAACTTCACTTAAAGAGAGTACCACTTTTTATTACTTCAGTTAAAAATATTCTTTCTTTGAATATATTGTCAAACTTTTGTTAGAATATACTCACACTCTGTAACAATACATGGCTCTGGGTTTCACAGAAGCAGACGTGTAACATAAAGTATTGAAGCTTTTAAGTATTGAATTATTTAGGGCCTAAACACAAGTAAGTGCACCGCGTGTTTATGTCATCTCTTCTGGGAAGAAAAGCTCCTTGCTCTACCAGAGGTTAGACAATAGAAGCTGTACTATCAGCATGCTTTTAATCACCTTTTCCACCTTTGTCTTACACATCATTTCTCTATGATGCCGAAAATAATGCCATAAGAAAGTACTTGTTGTGTTTTATACCCAGCTCTCAACACATATTGTTTCCTTAAGGGAATACCTCAAGTAGCAGAAGAGAACGCCAGCTATCTTTGTTGCCTATCACCAAATTGATGTACAACCTTGGATCTTACCGGATACATCCTTACCCCAGTAACAAAAACAACAATATTGGTGAGAATACCTTCTTCCATCATCTTCTAAGCCAGGGAATGGAACCATTCATTTCGGAGAGCAGAACTTAAGTGACTCATCCATCACCACCAAATCACTTCTATGTATTCTGTGTGGCGAAAGTTAAGTAGATGTATGTGTGATAGGACTTTTTGAACCAGAGAGGCTTTAGGAGAAAAAAAAAAAGTTTATTCTGGGTCTATACACTCTTCCCTCTATTTTATTTTATTGTTTGTGGTTTAGGGAGGGACAGTGTTCCACAAATACTGTAAAATCAAACAACTCTCAAAATGCAGGGCGTTCTCATTTATGCCCTTCTGTTACTACACAAAAGTCTTCCAAATAGTCTAGTCCAAGAGAATTATTAATTAGTGTTAATTTGCAAACATGTATCCTAAACATTAGGGGTTTTTAAGGCTGTGAGTGTATGAGCGTTTTGTAGCATTAAGAGCTCATTATAGGCAATAATTATTTTGGTATTTATTTATTATTATGTCTCTTCCTCTATGTGTAAAATCTAAGTATTACTACCACATATTGAAAATATACACTAATTTCAAAAAACTCTCAACATTTAAATCCACTGTTTGGTTTGTTAGTTTACCTTCTACATCTAGAATAATTAGGAAAAGAAAATTCAGCTTATGACTTGGGAAACTGGGAATTTTGTCCTTTAAGAAGAATTTGTTTGCAGAAGAATATCAGCCCTTCTCTTGGTTGTTTGTTCAAGACTGAGTTAAATAACAAATATAAATGTTGAGCTTTGACTTTTAGTGCACTGCTGGTAACTTTTGATTATTAAATCCAAGCTTCAAACATCCTCCAAATTAGCCTTCTCTTTCTTCTCCTACTTCTCCTCGTCTATCTTCCAGTCATTGGTGACATTTTAGTACTTTTTCTAAAGTGCAATATCCTCCTTTCAGAGCTTTGCATTATCCAGGTGTTGTGATCTTTGACTGCATTTGCTGGAGCATAAACATAAATAAATCTGTAATTAGACAGAGGCACCCTTACCCTGTGCAGAAGAAACTGAGGATTCTCATGGCACGCTCCCTATGGCGAGATACAATTTCTGTCACAGGAGATCAGTCTCCATTAAATGTAGTTTACAAAAGCAAAGTAAACACAGACGACCCCAATGACTGCCATCCTTGTGTGCTCAATAAATTACTGGCTTTACTGACTGGATTAACATAAGCCTTCAGGTACAGAAAAAAAAAGTCCTTGAATCTCCCTGAAAATCTGGCATTGCAGGGATTTTACATTTGAGCCTAGGATCTTCTGCAAAAGTTTGCTATCCTTTTTGGAGAGAGAACCTTTTACTCATTTTAGTGCATGCATAGTCCTATTCTCTCTCCAGTAAAACATTTGTAAACATAAGATTTCACAATAGAAAGGCATTCTTGATCTCCACGGCATTCTGAATATCACCTGCAGTTTTTACTTTTATTCTTCATTGACCTATCTTCATCCAAGCTTCTTCAAAGCATGTATTAAAAACTAACCCCTACATGTAGATAACTATGAATATGAATATTAATTATTTAAACTAAAGAAAGTGATTTTCTTGATTTTTGTGTGGTTTTCTTTGGTTGTTATTTTGGTTTTCGTTGTAGTTTTTTTGGTTTTTTCCAAGCTATACTCTAGTGGAAAAGGGTTTGACTGACATGTCTTTGGAATTTGGATTTTCTTGTTTCAAAAATAGCACTTGTACAAAGCAGAGCAGAATGAACAACTGGCAAAGTATTTATTTGAACCTCTGCATTCTTCCATATAACTGTTAACTTCCCATTTGAAACAAATAAAATATGATTTATCTGATAAAATTTGAGCAATGGCACTATGGCAATGAAAACATTTTGAATAACATATCTTCCACAACACAGATTTTCACATTTTGCAGATCTGCTTTGACAGATCTGTGATCTGCCATTATTCTAAGGTTTTCTAGGGTAAGATGTTTAGTAGGCTACAGTAGCCCAAATGATGGGCATCATATACCTCTGCCCATGCTATGTCTAGAGCACTCAGGCAGCAATACATCCAGAATATACAAAAAGCAAAGACAGAATGCAGTCAGTGTGCTCAGATATTTCAAATTTTAGCCTACTTTTAACATGAGTATAGGATTATTCTTTTTACAGTTTGAAAAGCTGAGGTGTGGTCATCAGTACCAATTTTGAAATGCCTGCAGTCTGACTGAACTGCCAAGGCCAAAATGGTCTTTGAGAACATGTAAATATGTAGAAATTGCTATAATGAATCAAGGCACTCTCTATTTCATCTTCTGTAGTCAAGATTGAATACATCAGAAAAAGATACTAAAATCTCTATAGAAAAATCTGCCTAAAGGGAAAATTTCTTCTGAATTCTTATTAGACAGTTCCTAGCTTATATTTGAATGCATGAAGATTTATAGACCTCATTTTTAATCCAAACTAATGTAACTTGACTCCTACTTAAGTCTTGGCCTTGCTTATGCCTTGGAGCAATAAGAGCAATGGGTTTATTTTGCACTGGGTAAATTTTTTTCCCCTTTTATTATTTTTGGATATTTTTAAATAGACAATGAAAATGATCCTATGAGTCCTCATTTTTCCTGTTCTGAGACTTCCCCAGATTTACACTAATCTGGTCACTAGCTAGTTTTACAGTAATATTATTTGTGCAAAAATATAAATTTCATAAATTTTGCAACTCTCTATAATGACATATTATTTATCTATAATCTTCCCTCATTATATTTAAGGCGCTTCAGTGCTGAAGGAAAGGACAAGTGGCATCACTATAAAAAGATGTATGATACCATCTTTTCTCTGTAGGTTCAAACCTCCGAACTAAACCTGGTTCAAAACTTGAAAGAGTAAAGGAACAAGTGAGTCTCTCCATAATTAAGACCATGCCCCAGCTCTAATGCAGGCTTATTAGTTAGTCTGTCTTCAAGGTTAATTTAAAGACCAGAAATCTGACATTAAAAGCATTATGCTTCCTAAGAGAGCTAAGAAAATCTGGGCACAGTGTTCTTAAATTAGTACTTACTGACAGTTTGAAATGCTGTCATATACAAGTCCAGGTACATAATTTATCTCTAATAATTCCAAATATTTCAGAGGTCCTTTAACTTTTTCTGTAAGAAACCTAGAAAGCTTAAACAATAACTAAAGAAGATTTGCTTGTACTACACTTTCTGGAAAATCCACTAGTTATCCTTCCATGAATAATGTGTGTGCTTATATCACTCTCTGGCTCAAGTCTCAGACAAGGTTCACAAGTCTCTTTTAAAGAAAGATGGGACCATTTCTTTTTGCAACTGATTTAATGAAAAAAAACTAGCAACATGTTTCCATGTATACAAATGATAACAACTTCCCCAGTCAACTTCAGTGCTAAGTTATCTTCTCACCACCTCTCCTAGACAACATCATCACTGTCTTTGACTCTAAGACATGTACATTGCTTTTGAACTCTTTGAGTTCCCTGCTTTTTGATATTTCAAAGAAGACAAATGTCAGTCAAACACTGCTGCTGAACACTTTGTCTTACTGCATGTCTACTACCAAAACCTCAAGTTTTCAGTAGTTACCAAAACAATATGTAAATAATTTTATTTTGTTTCACTGCTGAAAATTTAGGATTTGCTTATGTCACAGCCAAACATAAGAGCAATATGTTGTTTCTGGGTATATTCATCTGCTGTTTTTTCTTGAATTGTTGTCTTTTCACTAAAACATCCTTGATTTGTTTGTACAACTGTAGCAAAGAGGGGTCTTAATGACTGCAGTAAGACAAACTAAGAAAATAATTGATACACAAGTAGTGCAGGATAAAAATTACTTCCCAGCTTCCAGAGCTCCACTGCTCAGTATATGAAACACTATTAATAAGTATTTAATATTTTAACTATGAACACTATTGACCCCAATGGATCATAAAACCTGTAATAGTAGCATTTTTCAGTAATCCAAATGCTTGTTTAGTGTCCTTCAAAACCAGACTTTTATATTTTTTTTTCCATTTACTTTTACATGTCTTCAGTTATTTCAGTTTGCATATACACACATGCATTTATTTACTGTCTTCAGACAGAAAGCCCAACATGGGGTGATTGTTGAAAATATGAGGTTTTTTCTACCTTTTACCAGAAGCTGTGGCAGGTGGTGCTATAATTTGCAATACTTCCTCTCCTGCCTCTGACGGGTTTTGAGCAGATTAATTAGTTCATGTCAGTACAACACTTTGAAAGCAGTCAGTGCTATATAATTATCCCTATGTATTACTAGAATAGTCTTAAATATCTTCAGTGACTCTGCTTCAACAATTTCCCTTATGTCACTCTCTAATTGACCTTGGTCTTCGAAGAATTTTCTTAATGTCTAATTTAATTTTCACATTTTGTGGGTTTTGTTCACAACACGATGGTTGGCTGAAAATTTTCACCTGTTTGCAAGATATTTTTCAAATGAGAAATACCCACAGAAAAACTGGCTGACCTTAGCCAGTAGGAACTTAAATAGCAATTTAAAAATTTTCCTATTGTTACAAGCATCAAAATCACCTCAAATACAGATTTTAGGATGCAGACACAGGAGATAATCTATATAATTTATCAAAAAATCTAACACTCAGATGATGCTCAAGGTTTACCAGACTTTTAGCAAACTGTTTGCAAGTCAGAGAAGGTTACCTTCAATTCTGTACTTTGACATATTTCCTCAATGATTTTTTTCCCTTTCTCAATATACTTATTAATCCTCTTACTATGTAGGTATTTAATCACTCTCATCTTACTTTTTTGATAACTTGAGGCATTCTTTTTGGCAGAAATGCCTTTATAATCCTTACATATATGACATATTCATATGCAAATATGAATGTAAATATTTCTATAGTCAAATAGGTTTACAGTAACTTAGCATTGGATTAAAGAAATGTAACAATTTTTTCCTGAAAATGTGAAGGGAAGTGAAAAGAGAAATCTGAAAAGACGACACCCAGACTGACACGCAAGATATAGAAGAGGCAAAGACATGGCTTCCACCTTTATTTCCTGGCTTGTCCTTGGTGCAAAGGTGTGTAAAAGTGTTCTCCCTTGACACATCTGTGAATACAAGAAGCAGCAGACAGAATATCCACTGCTCTCTGGCCTATTTTCAGGACATCCAACCCAGGAAGGTATCTTCCTCCGTTTCCAGGGTGAAGAGCTTCTGGGGCCAGCAAGGGCAGTCAGGTACGTGAGGAGGCCAGGGTTTTTTTTTTGATGGACACGCAGTCTGACAGTGGAGCTGTCACTTGAGTATTTATTTCCTCCTACTCGCTGACTGCCAGTCTGATTGAAAATCCTCTGCACGAGCTTTTTCTGCCTGTGTAGCCTGATGCTTTCTAGAATCCTGTACTCTCTCCTCAGCTTCCCCCCTAGCAATATTTCCTGTCAATCTTTTCTACGTTTCTTCAACTAACCACTTCCTGTCAAAATCTCGATAGGAAATAAAGAGAAAATGAGTAAACAGAAGCATTAACACGTTTTTCCCCCTGTGCGATTAGTGTGCTTTCTTTTTTTTCTTACTTGTCTTTGCTTTTAGAATAATTTTTTAGTACTTGTTTCCACAGATTTCTGAATTTGCCACGTTTGCAATCATGCATACCTCAAGGAGGGAGGAATTTCACCAGTAGCCTCAGGCAAACTGAAAGTAGAAATGCTAAAGAACTGCAGGGTGGTACAATCATCAACTGTATAGAAACATGCAGAAACATTTGATCTGACTATAATTATGAGGTAAAAGTCAATACTTTGATCTAGGTAAAGTACCACAATCTTCCATGAATCTCTGCACGTCCTTCTTCATTTTAATAAACTTCTAAAAATTATTGCAGAAAATAGTACAATAATCCTAAGCCTTTTTCCAGTCTTTGAAATTACCTACACCAAAGAAAAAATATTTTTGAATTCTATTCAGTTACAGGTTTCTACTGCAACTGAAAATAGTGTCTCTTATAGTATAGACAATCTGTGTTTCCCAGCAATTAGGCTTCTTATAAACTGGTGAAGTTGTGGGCAGAGAAAAGATCTAGGCCCTTCTAATAGAGCAACTGTTCAAATGTGCTGCCTTATTTTTCTACTTTCTTGAGTGCTGCTGAGACAGAAAGCCAGTGAAGCTATAACAGATAAATTAATTTTTAAATTTGATGGGGCTTTTCAAAAGACAATGAAGCTAAAAATGTTACCACAAATTTATACTCTAAATGGGAAAAAAATAAGTACAATAATAGATTTTTTTTGCCATTTCCAGGAATTACTTGATGTGTGATATAGTATTCATCAATGTAAGGAGCTGTTTTTGTTAAGTTACACCTCCCTAATCTAAGAGATTTTGCCGGTGCAGGTTTTTTTTGTTTTGTTTTGGTTTGGTTTTTTATAGAAAAGATTTCATTTTAGTGTTTTCCCTTTCCTTTTTTTTCCTAGGTGCTTCAATTATGCTGAAGTTTTGCTTTACAGTCCCAGAGAATCATCACATCGATTGCAGGAGAGCTGGCTTTCAACCTGACATCTTCCAGGTACTCATTCCTTTCTCTGCCTCTCAGTGTTCATCTTGCACTCTAGCACACTGACACTGTTTCTATATTGTCTTCTTGTTTCAGATATTTGAGGTCACTTGGCAAGTCATGCTGGGTATTGTATTGTCTCTGTTTCAGACAGCTACACAAGTGTCCGTTTTTAAACTTAGATATAAACTCCCAGACATTACATCTTTAGCAGTTCCTTTAACAGAAATTATGTTTGCTTAGCTGCAAACAGAGGGTTTCCTTGTAGACTTGATTGTTTTCAAGCTCTTTCTCCCGTGCTCACTCACATGCCCCCCCTTCCAAACACATATTCAGTATGACCACAAATAGATCAAGTTCCAAAATCACTTTAGTAGAAAAATAATTTTAGAAAACTATACAGTTTCTCATGAAAAAATAACACAAAAACCATGATGTAAGAACCAAAACCGAGCAAAATTTGGATAACAGCTTACTTTGAGATCTCTTCCTCTGAAAATATCTTATGAACAAATGGGGAGGGGAGGAAGCGGGGGATTATATGGAGTTATGTGTGTATTTAATAGCTGTGGTGAACCACTACCAGGAGGATTTCAGAGAGCTATGGAAATAAGAGTAGCTGCTGGATTTCCCAGCAGTGCAGGAATGCTCCCTAGAGTCCAGCGTCTACTGCTTTCCTCAGATAAGTTTTATATTTTTTGAGAGGATGTCAGACTGTGGCACTAAGCTTCGTCTAATTATGTCTATAAAGTGGCAGTTTGCAGCCTCCAGCTCAAAAGCTGGAAGAGACCCAGGTGGGCATATTGCTTCCAAGCAGTATAATGTTTGGAGGTAGAGTCCCCCGTGATCGATGAACTTGTCCAACCCATCTCTACTCCTACTTCCAGGGCAGTTTGGCTGTGCCCAGTGGAATGACATATGTCTTCAGACCTACTGAAAGTTATCCACTCTCAGCAGCTATGACAGGGAAAAGGTGCCATTTTCCATGCTTGCCTGAATGCCTCATCTCAGCGTCCATTTGTGTCAGGATTGATGGCTTTGAGAATTAATGCAAAGATCAAACTGTTTCAATAGTGCTGTGTCAGACAGTTTTCAAACTTCAGCACTATCCTGAGCTGGGGATGTGCCCTTGGTGAGCATCCCCTCTCAAATAAAAGCCAAACAGGAGTATACAGAGACCTATGCATTCCTCCATGATTTACTGCAACCCTCTCTGTGGAGGAAAAGAAACAGAGACAGATTGTCTTAAAAACCTCTCTGAATTCAGCATCTGTAAAACTGAAGACACCTACAGATGATATAAGTACTAAAATCTTAGATTGTCAAGTAAGATTTGTTTCAGTAGTCATTAGACATTTAACATTCCATCTAGGAAACTGTAATTAGAGCAAAGGTAGCCTCTAGTCCCATAAGAAGGTGTCGGCCTTCCCACAACCAATAACGAGGCCAAGCAAAGGTTGTGGTTATTTATTGCACTTCTTTCTGTTTTCAGTAGGGTTTTACTCAATAAAAAACAACAAAACCACTTTTCCCAGTATGTATTTTGCATTTTGATATAAAGTAAATGAAAATACATGGTAAGTTGTCTGCATAAGACTTTCTTACCTTAAGGTATATATTCTGCATTGCAGTGTTCTGAGATTGTTTAAATATATTGCTTACCCTGCAATACTGCTTAACTAAAAATCGCTTGGGACCTAAGAGTAGGAGAAAGGGCTAATTACATACAACTTTTTTGCCCACCGCTTGAATGCTGGTTCTCAAGCTTTTCTTTTCAGCATACTGTGCAGTTTTTTGCAGAGGATAGAAGTGGAAGGAGGGGAGATGAAAGGCTGTTTGATAAAAAATGTGCTCAAACATGGGCAAACAGGCACTTTTATCTTTTGCTGTTTACCTGTGTGAGACCACTCTGGTGTATCACATCTTTCGGGGTTTGCACTCATTTTCCATAGGGATATGTGATATATCTTGGTATATCCATGTATAAAATCCATAGATTTTGATGATTCTCTTCTGGAGGTACGTTACTGGGGTAGTCATGAAAATAAGTCCAAGAAATTTATATTTGCTGATTTAGAAGTGTAAACTCAATTTGCTCTGTGCTAACGCATGAAAAAAACCCAAACCCACAGCATCCAAAACGTGACATTATTAAATACTACAGGTTAGCTGAAAAAATTATTTCCAGGTGTAATTGTCTTTCGACTTCAGCTGAGTTCTTAAATTTTCTGATTTTCCAGGTGACAATAAGATGAACAACAAAGATTTTGGTCTCAGGGACTCATTTGTGCACTGCAGTATTTATCAGCCAGATTTCTGTGTTTTAGTTGGTTGCTAGTTTTGAAAAGATAAAAATCATGAAAACTTCTGTCAATTTGAAGTCAATATCTTTAATAAAGCCATATATGGAATAAAAGTAAACAAATTGAGCATAGCAATATGTAAAATGGCATAAACATTCTGAATATTTTTAAGTGGTTGTCATTCAGTGTGTTTGGAAATTATTCAATTATTTATTCTTTCATTTCACTGATGTTGTGACAAATAATGGGATATTTGCTACATTTGTAATTGTTATTTCTTCTTTTAAAATATATTTTTTAAATGTCAGTCTAGGTGAGAGGGAAGGATTCATCTGTACTTATATACCTTTTTTTTGGTTGTACTCTATATTTCATAGCAAATTTCAATATTCATACAATTAAAAGATTCCAAAGTTCAATTCAAGAAATTCTACTGCTGCAACAAGTTACCAGCCTGTAGGTAAAATCAGTTTATATTTTCTGTTGCTTACAATTTCAGGAAAGAAATGAGAATTTAAGGGTTTGACAACTGCCTCTTACAAAACCCAAAGTGTGCAAGAGAAAAAAGGTGAAAAAATGAAGGGAAAAGATCATTACTGCTGAGCTCTGTCAATTCCTTCAGAAAGTTAGTGCACTTATTCCAAAAACCTGTCTTCTCTACGCACAGAATTAAGTCAGTTCTTGGTACAGAATGAAGTAATTTAGTCATGCAGAGGAGTGTTATTCTTCTTTAATAGTGCTGTAATTGATTGGAATAAAACCATACAATATCCATCTAATAAGAGTTATCAATCAGCTATTCCTGTAAAAAGTAAGGATAAATATTATTCATTCTTGGAAATAAAACTAAGAGTAAATTAACCTGTTTTAATTAGAAAATAAATCAAGATCCAGTCCAAAGTAATAAAGCCTAGCTATAAGTATTCATCTATTTCTTTTAAAATATGTCTTATTTGAATTCCATACTTGTGAAAGGACTTTAGTTTTCTAGCATTCGCAAAGAAAATTTACACTCAAACAAAAATATCTAGAAACATTACAGGCGATGGATAGATAGATAGATAGATAGATAGATAGATAGATACTACTCATTAATTCCTCCTTGCCCGAGTTTTTAGTATAGAAATATCCACACAAATACTACAAATTTCTCTATTTATATGAAAGCATACTATAAGGTAATATTCAGTTCCTGAGCAATGTTCTGAATCTAAAGGATTCAGTCTTTCACACCATCTTTCTAACAAGAGTATCTGTAGTAGCTGTTAAACCATTGGAGTACACAACCAAATATTCCCACAAACAATCTAAGATGATTCCTTCAAAAGGCAAAAAATGACAATAAAAATCCCTAGAATAAATTATGAGTAGGTCAGTCAATTCTGACTTAATCCAATGATATGTGGACAGCAAAACAAATATTAATTTCAAATTAGTCTCTAATTATAAATATTACCTGCACATCACAGATACCCAGATCACTAATCTGTAAACTAATTAAGTAGCAGCATCTACATGCAAATGAGGATGCATGCTGTAGGAAACAAGGAAATAAAGCATTAGCCAATTTCTGTAGCATTCAGTGAA
Source organism: Melanocharis versteri (assembly GCA_013397845.1). NCBI lineage: Eukaryota > Metazoa > Chordata > Aves > Passeriformes > Melanocharitidae > Melanocharis > Melanocharis versteri. The sequence goes on from VZTG01001100.1 coordinate 1,837,421, forward strand.
TAAATATAGAATTATGAAAGTTTTATTTGATATTTATTTTCAGATCAGCATACAATTGTACACGTACGAAAACATATGTTTATAAATCTGTACGAGACAATGGAAATAAAACTCATATGTTTGTTTAAACAAGTGTGGTATGTCTCATATTCTCGATGTGGCATACAAGTAAGTCAGATATTGGGAAACTCACAGACATAGTGTAACCGGACTACAGGGAGCACCAATTCACCAAGCAAATAATGCAGCTCTCCCATGGATGTTTGCAATTTGATTATGCTCTTGAGGAGAGTTACTGAATTTTTCTTGCTTTGAAATAGGAGCTCCAAAATAGATACTCATGGATGGGCTTAGGTTCTACACATATATTTACTTACAAATAAATAAATAAAACTTCTACTAACTAAAAAATAAGGATTAATTGACTTTCAGCAAAGTGACATTATTTAAATCAAGGTCAATCAATAGTAAATAAATCCAACACCACAGCTACCCAGTGACACATCTCCCTCTACTTTAACTATTTGTCTTGTGGAAACCCCCAAGTGACTGGAGGGAATAATCAGTCATGCATTCAACTCAATCAAACTTTAATGATGGACACGTGTATTAGATGCAAGTGCAGCACTCCTCATGGAACACAGGCCATCCTTCAGAAGGAATTAATTTTCTTCAGTGACTATCATGGGGATGATCCAAAACTTGGCTGATTTAATGTATTCATGACTGTGATAGTTTCCTTTGCATTTTCAGGAATTTCAAAATCAACATGCAATTTTCTGATGGCTTCAAAAAGACAATTTCTACAGAATTTGAACTTTGATATAGTTTTGGGATTTTTGTTTTGGGTTTTTTTTTTTTGATTTTTGTTTTTGTTTTTTTGTTTGTTTGTTTGTTTGGGTTTTTTGTTTGTTTTTGTTTTTTTTTTAATTTAGATGTGAACCAGTCATCATTTGCTGAAACAATGCTTTCAGATGTCAAACTGGATAAATGTACTGCATGTCCTTTTAAATCTTTATTAAGGTTATCCTTCCCTACTCCAAGAAATTATGTTTATGATCCAGACACACTTCTGTCTCCAGTTAGCAAGTGTGTCATCCTGCTTATTCTCTAAGAGCTATCATTGAGCCTAACTGTTTTATTCTTGTGTGGGAAAATACATGTAATGAATCTCTATATCAAAAAAAGAGTTAGATGTTTGTGTCCATTTCCACAAAAGGAGGAGAGGTATTACTCTTGCTCACGCATTTTTCACAAAATAAATTCATTTGCTCTGTGTAAATAGGTATTCCTAGAACAAGCTAGGTATGTTGCTTAATCCTTTTGCTCCTTTACAATATCTGTAGGAGCAACATTGCACATATGCAGAGCTCTACTCAACAGCATCTGAAACTCTCTCACATGAGAAATTATTTACATAGGATAGAGGAGTCAATTATCTGAGTCATTAAAGCTGACAGAAACACAAAAACCTACATACAAACTAGTGCTCCACAGAATGGCGATGACAAAAACCATCATCCACTCGGGATGGCAAAACTTTGTGCTTTGAAGGATTGACGCTAGCTTTAAATAACAGTTCCAATCATCTTGAGTTGTCTTGAACCTTCACCTCAAGCTTCTAAGTTAAAGTTATGCTGGAGAAAGACCAACTCATAAGGTCCTTTCTTTAATATTTCTCTGTCTTTATTCAGTATCTTATTTCTTACACAGAGCCTTCTAATATAAAAACATTAAGTTTATATTTTTCTTAAAATATGTCAGGTGCATGATCGGCAGTGCCTTATATGCCTACCCTGAGTAAGGTACTCCCTAAAATTACCTAAATTCTTCCTTGTTCTGCTAGAAATTTGTTTCGGAAGTTGAGAATGCATATCATTAGTCAGAGGAAGAAGTTAGCCAGATAAGGGTGATCGCAGATGTCAGCTGTAGCTTCTTACCATGCATCAAGGACGTGAGGAAGAAACCTGTGACTCTGGGGTCTGCTAGGAACAGAGTCCTCAAGGAACAGTCACTGGAGCATTTTTTCCATGTGCTGACAGCTTAGAAAACTTCTGTGTTGATCACAAATACTGTCTCACATAGCTTTCATACTCTTCAGTGGCCACAAAAGCTCTATTTCCTCCAGGCCTGTGATGCTTTCTGTAAACTTATGACTACCTCAGATTTTCCTTTTCACAAATTTGCCTTTTACGGTATATCAGTTCCATACACTGAGCCAGATGATATCCTCCCGTCCAATCTTACTGTCATGGTTATCTTGATCTGTGAAGTTCATTTTGTAATGGAAACTTGAAAGCTATTGCACTTGAGATTTTAATGAAATCATGATTGTCAGAAAGAGCTTTATGTCAGAAAGAGACTGATTCAGTGTGATGACTAGTTTTCAATTATTTCAAGAGGAGTAAATAATTTGGATATGTCAGAATATTTTGTTCATATCACTTAAACTTGTTTTTAATTTTATATTAAACCAGTTGTGTTATGAAATAATTTTTCTACTTTTCTTGGAGCATGAATAACAATTAAAAAGTTTTGAAACATTTTGTTAAATTTGGGTTTATCCATGTTGAAAATGATATATTTTTGCATTTTTTTGTTAATTTCATGAAAAATAGTCATTCCTGATCTTGATTACCCTTTACAGCCATTCTTTGGATTAGCCAAAGAGTATCTATCTTTTTCCTATGTATACTCAAAATATTTATGATACTTCATGCATACTCTGTGAAGTATAATAACAAAAGAGTGGCCAAGATCAGCGTTCACAATTCCACTCTCTCACTGAAACCTTCCACAAAATCTAGGAAAGCTCTGTAAGCCTATGTTGAAAACCATTAAAATCAAAGAAAGGGTACTGGAAAATTATTGCCAATGTAGATTTTTCCTGGGGTTGAAGGACTTTGTTTTTCCACTTTCAAATGGTTTGATATACCAAAGATACACACAAATAATAGAAGCATAAATGCAAATTTGTCAAAAACTATTTAAAAAATAATCCCACAATTTAATTCTTCCCATTGTAAAATATATATTTAATACATATACACATTTAAATGTGTATAAAAATAGTTTTACTTCTATTTGTAGAGATGAGTGATTCTTAGATTTCATTCAGCTAAATTTTGAGTTCTTCAACTTCAAATTCAGCTCAGCTTTCAGTCTATCCCATTGGAATTTTTTAGACCTTTTTGTCTTGTCTTTAACAGAGTCCCACTTTATGTTATTAATTAGTTACTGTAAATTATTTTTTATTCATATTTTAGATTTAAAATAATAAGAATAAATAATTGTATCTATTTTAGCTTCATTTACCACTTTTACTGTTAATTAAAAGAACTCTCAACATCAGAACCCAAAACCATTTTGCGTAGAGTAAATAATCAGTTTTCAGGTATTTAGTTCCCTTTGTTTCTCATGAAACACTCTGTGGGCTTGTTTTTATTTATGAAAGAGTAATTGTTCTCAAATGTTTACTCTCTTTCCAGCTGGTAAATTCTTCTAATTATCATCATGGTTAGAGCCATAAAAAAGCATAAAGAAACACTGAAGTGATTTTTAAAGGATTTAAGTAATCTGACTTTGTAGTTGAGAGTTGTTGGATCACTCGCTGAATGACACCTGTCAAACATCAGCATTTTCTACAGGACTTTTGCCTGTACTCCCAATTCCTCTGCACATGGCATTAACCTCCTCAAGACTTAAATTATCCTGTATCCATCCTCTGTAGGGCACATGGAAGGAAACTATCAGTTCTGAGTAGTGTTCAAATCCCTTGGTTTGGATAGAGCAACCTTGACCTTGAGAAATAAAGCTGGTCATAAATAACTCTCTCCATGGCTTTGGGGAAAGGACTTTTTTCTATTCCCCCCAAAAATACTGAATGACAGCACTAAAGAAAGGGATTACTGATCCATCAATTACTATCGATGCCAATTTGGGTATTGTCACGGCCCCATACAGGTGAATCAGTCTTCCAATTGAGTTTTTGGGTGCCGTGCTCCCCATCAGTGGCCGCTAGGGAAAATCCCGTTCAGCAGGGCTAATGTTGATTGTGGTGCCCCACTGCGACATGGCATCCCTTCCTCACAATGTAAATTTGGTGTCCAGGACGAACGGGCGGATGGAAGCAACCCATCCGTCTGGACCTTCCAATTGAACTATATTTTTTGATTGCCGCACCAATTGTGTCCCCCCGATCCCGGCGACTGTGCCTTGCAGCTGCAGCTCCCATTGTGGCGGCCATCTGTCGGACGGGATGACCGTCATGTCCGCCTCTGTGTCCATCATCCCAGTGATGTCAAATTTGTCAGCTCCCTGGTGAAGCCGACATTCGACCAGAGGCTTGTCTCTTCCTACCACTTCCGCCCAAGAGATGTCTGTTGGTTCGCCTTCTCTGGGCAGAAGTCTAGGCAATGGTATGGCCTGGGTGATGACTTGGCTACTGGGTAAGAAGAGGGGAGGATGGACACACCATGCCAGGAGAAAGAAGCGTCCGTCTGAGCCTATGACAACAAGCTCGGGGGAGACTTCAATCCCCGCAGGAGTCTGCTTCATGTCCCCAGTGACAAATATTGTTGACATGTCAGGTATGTAACAGACTTTGGGTACTACCGTTACCGATAAAAGAGTCCATCTCTTGCAAGCCAGTTGGTAAGATCTGGTGCATGCAACCTTCAATTGTGCTCCAGGCGCCCATCTCGGCAAATCTTTATTTAAACTGGAACTATGAGAAGTTGTAGATGGTGTAGAATTGTCACAGTCCTTTGGAACAGCGGCTCCACTTTTGTCTCTGCGTGGAACCGGAACGCGCTGGTTGCTCAGCTTCCCGTAGCTGTTCGGGAGTCTGCAGAGACATGCTTAAAAGGTGCTTTGTTAAATGGTTTGTTTGTTGGTGCAGGTGGCCTGCAGGTACAGGAAGTGTGTCCCTCCTTCCCACATCGAAAACAAATGACAGGTTTGGACTCCCCTGCCGCCCCAGTCTCCGCCATTGAGCCACTCAGAATTCCCCCCTGTTTTTTAGATGTTGAATTTGATGCGGAATTTGAATTTGAGATGGAGACTTGCATGGAGCGAGCCTTTATCATCTGGGTCAGGGTGGGTGGTGGTTCAAATGGGAGGCTTAATATGACTCTCTTGCAGGCTTCGTTGGAATTGGCCTTTGCAAGTGAGGTTAAAATTCGCTCCCTAGCTTGCATGTCCTCCACCTGTTTTTCTACTGCCACCCGGAGCCGAACAATTAAATCAACAAATGTTTCATTTTGATTTTGTTTAATTTGTTTATATTCAAGCAATGGTCCAGATTTGGGGGACAATAAAAGGAAGATGCGTTCCGTCGTGTCCCTGATGGAATTTAGGACCTCCTCAGGAACCAGGCGGGCCTGGTCCTGGGGCTTGGACAACAATCCTTCACCCAGGAGGTGATCCATGGTGAGACCCAGGTTTGCAAAATCCTGAACGAATATGGGCAGTAAATTTTCCAACTGCTTTCTCCAATCCGAATTCCATACTTGAAACTTGGAGGGAGTCAGCAGGCAAGAGAAAAGTCTCTTTATATCATGTGGAATCATGACCTGATTTGTTAAAGTTGCCCTTAAGAAATTTTTGAAATATGAACTTTCCCTGCCATATTCTTTCTGAATTTTGAAAACCTGTTGTAATGTTTGGGAATCAAAAGGTCTCCATGTAGGATTGTTGCCCTGCCAGTTGTATGTTACTGGCGGGGCAAAAGGAACGCTGGCCTGTTCCGGGTTCTGGGCCCCAGAGCCATCACCTCTGGCGTAGGGAGTGTGGGAACCGGATATGAGACCATGGGAATCGGAAGCAGGAAGAGGCTGAGCAGAGTCAAGGGTGGGATGGGTGGGACAATGGGAGGAGTTAGGAAGAAGGGAGGAGCCTGATGTTAGGGAAACGCTCACCACCGGAAGGGGAGGACCCTGGGGCAGGAAGGGGTTGGTGGGACAGGAACACAAGGGATTGTGGGATGAAGAAGAGGGGGTCACCATGTGGCAACCTCCATCTTGTGAGCAGCACATAGTAGGGGACAAAGAACCGGGAGTGATGCCATTTTGAGAACAAACAAAGGGATTAGTAACTTGGGAAATGGGGTCAGAAAACGGGTTTAGGGTAGGGTCCGGGACGGGTTTGTGATGCCCATCGCGGAGAGGGTATTGAGGAGACTGCGGAGGGCCAGAGGGACGGTAGCTGNAGACCATGGGAATCGGAAGCAGGAAGAGGCTGAGCAGAGTCAAGGGTGGGATGGGTGGGACAATGGGAGGAGTTAGGAAGAAGGGAGGAGCCTGATGTTAGGGAAACGCTCACCACCGGAAGGGGAGGACCCTGGGGCAGGAAGGGGTTGGTGGGACAGGAACACAAGGGATTGTGGGATGAAGAAGAGGGGGTCACCATGTGGCAACCTCCATCTTGTGAGCAGCACATAGTAGGGGACAAAGAACCGGGAGTGATGCCATTTTGAGAACAAACAAAGGGATTAGTAACTTGGGAAATGGGGTCAGAAAACGGGTTTAGGGTAGGGTCCGGGACGGGTTCGTGATGCCCATCGCGGAGAGGGTATTGAGGAGACTGCGGAGGGCCAGAGGGACGGTAGCTGCTCTGCGCCGTAGGGCGGTTTGCACCTCCCAGTCTACCCAGTTTAGAGGAATGAGGGTTAGGGACAAGGGATGAGGGAGGAGGGGTAGGGTTTGAAACTGGGTTTGAGCTGTTGTGGCTTTTTATTTCTTTTCCTTTGGCAGCCAGGGTCTCACAAATTAAAACTACTAAAGGTAGAAATGTGGCTGCTTTGGTGTCCCCGGAGGATTGGAGTGAGGCTAATTTCACCCCGACCCCATTCCAAAATTTTAAATCTTTCACGGTGTCTGGAGACACTTGCAGGAACGAAATAAAGAGCCATCTAACTAAACGTTTAACTTCCCCTTTTGAAAACTTTTTCCCCCCAACCACAGGGTACCCACAACTTGGTGGTAAACTTCCTTCTGGAGTGTGGAGAGTTTAGAACCCATTTTGAAAAATTTAAAGTTAAAATTCCACACTCCAAAATTCACCCTACGCTGAAAAAAATGTGAAAATAAACTAGAAGGGTCTCCGAGACCGGATACTCACCTCAACACCAAAAAAAATGAGGGGAGCCACAAAATGTGTCAACGAGGGGAGCTGGACTCCACAAAAGATGGCCCGGAGGAATGGAAAGCCTCAACGCAGGTCCCGTGCATGGATCCGGTCCTTTGCAGGGTTGTCAGATCTGCCCCTGGAGCACTACCGTGCAAAAAATGGAGTGCTGCACAAGGGGGTGCTGGAACGTCCCAACAGAGTGCAAGTCCAGGAGACTCGGACACTCGCCATGTTGGGCACCAGCTGTCGCGGCCACTTGCCTCTTTCAGCCCAGCGGCAAGCTGCGACTTGTCGGAGTGTCCTGGCCAACTGCTAGGTGGGTCTGATTTGCAGTCCAACGGTATCTCCCTGCGGAGCGTTCAGCTCTCAACCCTTTGAGAGGCGTGAAGCAGGCAGATGTTGGGTAGTCGCTGAGGCATGGGTAAAGAATGAAGGAAGGACTCGATGTGGCGAAATCCCAATCCTTTATTCCCCACCAGGCGGGACGGAGGAACGTAGGGATTGGAAGGAGTGCCAACAAGGAGCAGGGAGCAAGGGTGACAAGGAGTTTTATACAGACAAGGAAAGGGGAGGAGAAAGGGAATACACCAGTCAGGGAATTGACAAGTATGACATACAACCAATGAGAGAATAGTGTAGGAGGAACTTAATACAGCAACCAATGGTGAACTGAACCTAACACGACTTTCTAGAACAACATGCATAAACATAACTAGGGCAGAACCAGGGGAGGAGCTTTGCCTAGACTGGCATCCTTTGGGGAGTGGCTTGGTCCTCAGCCTCACCTTCATTGTTGCCATCCTTAGAGGGATAGTCTTTCCAATTAATATCATTAACTCTGAAACTGAACGTGGGCTGGGCCACCGCCACAGGGTATAATTTTTTTAAATTTCTATTTGGTCCTTCCACCTCTGAGATTTTTGGGCCCAGAATTCTTGCTCTGCTCTTGAAGTAGAGGAATCTTATTGATAAACCAGTGTTGTGCTGAGGCTAGTGACTAATGAGATAAGGTCTCAGTCAGAGGAAGATTTTGCTACAGCTGGTGTTAGGAGCATCGAGCATATAGGGCTGGGGTGACCAGTAGTGGGTAAAAGACCTGAAAATTTCCAATAATGGTCAGTAGGAAACAGATCTGATAAAGTTCAGATAATGTGCATAATTTATTATCTCCCAAATGAGAAATAAATCTTTCATGCAGTAGATTTGTTTTCAATTATAGCCCCACTAAGATGAAAGTCCAGCAGGAGTTCCTCAGGAAGGTAGTCACTTTTGGTTTGACTATTTCCAGATTAACACAAGCGCCTGGTTTAGGACCTGGTAAACCTTCTCACCTCCTCCCCTCAGTCTCTGAAGCTGCAGCTGGTGCTCATAGTTAAATTTTGAGACAAGGACCTGAAAAAGGGCCAAAAAAGCAGACACTTACAATCCTAAAAATTCTTCTTTTTGTCTTGAACATTAACAATAAATTGCTATTAAAACTGGAAAACATAAAGTTCTAATTGGAAAAGGAGATAGAGTGAAACTGTTTTCTGACTTCAAGATCACAGAATACGAAAACTACAAATAATTATTTTTAGTCAATGTGAAAAGCCATGAGAAATCATGCCTGGCATTTTTGAATACTGATAACTACTCTGAAATTATTTAACAAAAATATCAGTAATAGAATATACTATAACTTAGATGATTCTGATGTTGACATCCAGCAATAGAAGTGCATTCTTCTAGCAGTTACTGAGCTTAAAATATAGATCTGTTCTTTCAAAAGGAAACTTGCTGCTTGATAAATTATCTGGGTAATTACATTATCAAGAAGATAATTTAAAGGTCATCAGTTAGTTTGCTAACTGACAACAGACATTCCTCAGCAGGTTTTTTTATAATAATATGTTTAAGGATATACAATCTTTTGCAATTCTGAATTCTTACCACGTTGCACAACTAGAGATCCCTCCAGTCTGAGGTTTCTTTAATACCCTTTCTGTTTATTGGTTGTTTTTTTTTTTTTTNTTTTGGTTGGGGTGTTCGGGGGTTTTTGCTGGTTTTAATTTTTTTTTTTTTTTTTATATAAGATATATCTAGTGCAGAACACTCTAAAGACTCTGTGTCACAAGAAAAGATATTCTAATAACGTGTTGCTATCTCTTAATTATAAATTTATTCAAGTCCTAATTTTGCTGGTTTATGATAACATAAAAAATGGGAAAACAATTTAAGAAACCAATGCTCAGAAATGCCAGCTGAGAAAACCCCATAGACTGCGCCAGTGTAGATGAGAACAAAGCACGGGGTTCAGGTGATCTATAGGAATACTGACATTTATGTATTGCCTGCTAAGGTAGGTGGTTTACTTCTCCAAAACAAATGCTGCAATTATTGTTCTGTTTGTTTTCTAATGAGGAGGAATATTTCTTAATCAGGAGCAGCTCTGCAGTAGATTGTCACAGCACCACCATGGAGAAAGATATACTCTCACAGCAAGAGATTCCAGAAGCTCTGTTTCTAACAAAGAACTGTTCTCAGGGATGTCATCGATGAGCTGTGTGAGGAATGATGATGGATATGAAGATGAGGGATGCAGCTGAAGACCAGCCCCTTTTCAGGGGGTTACTCTCACTGTTTGAGGTAGACTGATGGAACAGCTTTTAAAGTCTCTGAAAAATTGCTGTAGCTTTCCTCATTTAGTGGACTAGATAACATGTAAGCACATAAAGAGAAGTGAAGTCTTTGAATTCTGTATATAGGGTAGTGATTTTCTACAGGAAAAGGGTTATTGTTATTCCTTCACTTGCTTTACCTGTACATGTTTGAATATAATTTGAAACAAAGTTATAGCAATTAAAAAATACTTTTTTTTATTAAGTAAGAACGTATGCATAGGCTTATAATCTGTAAAATTATATTGTCAGTCTTTTTTACTCAAAGTTGAAAGTTTATTTGCCAACATCTGTCCAACCAAAACAATGAGTCTGAGAACCATTATCTGAGCTGCAACTATAGTATAATCCATCTCAATTAAATACAGAGTTAATTTATGCTTCAGTTGTCACAGTCCTTTTGCATATGACTCTGCAAAATTACTTTAAATGTTACCTACATAACCATATCTATCATGATAATACAGAAAATAAACTAAAATTATAATAATTAAAACCCCCCAAAAAATCCCCAGATTATTTATTTTCCATAAACCTGTCTCTGATGTCTTTTTGCTCCTCAGCACCTTAGCTTCTTTGCTCTAAAATGAGTACTAATGTCCTGTGTAAAGTGTTCTGAAATCTCCTAAAATTGTTCTGTAAGAGTGTGATTTTGTAAGGTTTGTTTTGTTTTGTTTTGTTTTGCTTTGCTTTGCTTTGTTTTGTTTTTACCTAAGTGGTTAAAAAAATCCTTTCATGACAAAATCAAGTTTTCTGTAAGAACTGTTGAAGGCACTTAAGAAACATACAATATTTGGTTCAGAGTTTAAAGCCCCATAAAAATACTATGATGCAATCACATTTAGCTCTTCGGTACAGGGAAGTATTTTTCTTTGTTATACATTATTTTTTAATCCAGGCCATCAAAATGGTTAATACTTCATAACAGCACAAAACACACAGGAAAAAAAAAAAAGTAGTTATTAGAATAATTGCAAGTTGGCTGCAAGGAACAAACTATATAAAAGATGTTATGGCTCAGTACAGATACAACATTCCCTAAAAGCATTACTAAAAGCAAGATCCTTCAGCCCTCACCTTGTCTCCCTGGACGTTCATGGGGAGTATATTGGCTCTTGCTCTGTTTAATCTCTGATTTTTCTGCTTAAATTTGATCTTTCAGACACTCAGTCTGTCAACAGTCCTCCATTATTTGAATGACTTTCCTTTTCTTGCTGCAGAGCGCCAGAAAGCACATCCATAAATCAAGACTCCCTTTGAGCACAAAAAATCAAATAATTTAGAAGTTGCTCTAGAAAGCAAAGATATTGCTGATGTTAACGCACAAAAATGGGGAGTCAGGATGTGGCTGCGGGTGCAATTTATAGTTCAGCTCACAATCCACAAGTAATGTGGTACACAGTCCCTCAGGAACTCAGTTTTCATCTAAGCATCACAAGGATAAAAATTACAGAAGATTTTATCGAGGCTTGGGGAGATCAAATCCATGAATGTTGATAGCGGCTATGGGGTAAAGTGATAAAGGAAATAGGGAAATAAGAAGAGGTGAATAAAAATGGAGGAACAATTTATTTGCCACAGAGAACACCTCTGCAAAGGCTCCAGTTCCATATTCTTAACCTGTCATTCAGGCCTTAATCAAGCCTCCACAATGGAGTTTTGAAACGGAGCTTTTAAAAAGACAGCTTCTCAAAATAGGAGAAATCCATTTTTCACTGAATGTCAGTACATTATCAGTGCCTAATTTTAGATATCTTGAAAAATGTCATGGCAAATGCTTAACTTTTCAAAGGAGGAATGGTTTGTCATTGTGGGTCTCCCCTGGCTGCTTGAAAGAAAAGCTATAGTTAATTTCTTACTGTAAATAAATTCCATGCAGATAGTATATGTTATAGCTCATGCATGTTTGTATTTTTTTACTTTTATGAGATGGAGTATTAGGGACTATACATCTTAACTCTGAACCATTTTGCCACCTTCAGCACTCATCTTGATTTGACATGCCTTTTTTCCTTACTTTTCCCCTGAGGTTCCCGACTGACATACAGACAAAAAAGGCAGTGTTATCTTCTTCAAATATACATCCATAGGATAAAGAATTTGGTGTATCAACTGCATGCTTTTGGAGTTCTGTCCTCTTTTAGTCCTTATATAAAGGAGTGGCGTAAAGAACCGTGATAACAATGTTTCAGCAGCTTTCAGTAGGATATTATCTGAAGTATTCTGTTAATTCCATCTCCTGAGTCCAAAAACTAAAGGAGAATATAGACCGGAGATGAAGTTAAAAGAAAGACTTGTGGATTTAGGGAACTACTTTTTCCCTGAAAAACTCCTTGAGCAACGACCTTGAGCAAGTCATTTAATCTCATTGTTGCAGATCCTCAAAGGTGCTTAGGTGTATAATTTCCATTAATTTCTGTCAGACCAGTGAGGATCTGTGTGCCCCAGTCCTCTGTGTGAAACAAAGAGATTCTGCTTCTGTACGTCACAGAGGCCTTCTGTGTATCTTGTCAAAATATGTTCATTAATGTACTTAGTAACTCTGGTGATGATGGTTCTGCCTAAGATGAAGTGATTTAATTCACTAATTGCCACACAATACTACTGAGACCAAGAGCTGAAAATTACTCAAAAGGTGGGAATACACGTAGATTTAAAAAACAAAACAAAACAAAAAAAAAATGACCACTGGACAACTGACAACCCAAGAATTTTATCTGGAAAAAATTGCTTTTATTTCAAATTTTGAGAACAATTTTTCATGTCAGAAGGTGTAAGACAACTTCTAGCTGTGGAAAAAAGGTAGGGTATTTCTTCTGGGTAGTTTATTCCATAACTACTCTCTTCAGAGGCTAGTGCATCTTCCTGTGAAGAATCTCATCTCTAATATTCACTCTTACGACCAAAGTATCAATCCCTACAGAATCCACCTAAAATAAATGCCCTTTTTTTCCCCACAGATATCAAGTAGGACTTGAAACTATAATTGATGTATGTTTTTTTTTAAAACGAAGATATTTAAGATGGGATTTTTCAAGGAATACAAGAGAGTTAAGTACTGAGAACTTATTGGCATTCAACAGAAATCTGATTTTGTACTCCCCTAAAGTGCCTTGGAGAACTTCAGTTGCAGAAACAATCTCGAAGCCCTTGCTGATGCAGAGTGCACAGAGAAAATTTCGATGGTTAAGGTCATTAAGGATTTTATAACTTTAAACAGCTTGAGTTGACCTGGCAACTGTGCCATGCATGAAAACACAGTAGATTTTATTGGAGGCACAGTGGGCTCTGCTCCACTTCAAAGTGGGGGTTAATACTGAATACTGGTTCCAATATTCAGAAAAGGCAAGTTTAACAGTATGAGTGCTGTTCACCCTTAGCATGAATCAATAGTCAGTTTTGAACACTGCTTGGAAAGTATTCAGAAGACAATTACATGGTTGCAGGAAGGTGGGAGATTACTGCAGGCAACTTTGTATGACTGCTGCAGAACTTGGAGGGTTTCAGGCAACGTCAGGTAGTCAGAAAACTTAAGGGCAGCAGCTGAAAAAAGAATACTACTTTTCCTGTGAGTTTGCTTTTTAGTAGAAAAAAACCATGTAATTGTACCATACTGCTTTGAATTAAATTCCACCTAATTACTGGGGGCTTAGCACAATTCTGGGGGTATAAAAACATGCAGCTGACAAAGTCAGAATAAGTTAGAGAAGAAGGCAGATTAATGGCTTAGTATTTTCCCTAAAACATTTAATGAAACCATGAGAATGGATGCCTAGACCAATATTTGGACAGTAATTACTCAGCCTGATCAGAGTACTAATTATGTGAAATAGCATGGCTTTTCAAACATAAGCAAGAATCCTCCTCCTTAAATCGTCGCAATCTCCAATTGTTTTCAACAGAAAACTCTACATCATTTATATGAATTCATAGCCTTGATGAAGTAGTGCTAGCAAAGCCTTCTATCCTTTTAAGGATAGGTGAACTAAGAGCTAAAGAAGTTATGGCAACAATTTACTAACAGAACAGTTTCTGAACCACACTGAAAAGCAATTGCTGCAATCTATTCCAATCGTATCTGTAATGAGGGAGTTTGTTTGTTTGTTTGTTTGAAATGAACTATGAAAGTCCTATGAGTTTCTTTCTTCCAACCGACATTGATCAGTGCTGATGGTACACTTAGAATGTGATACCAAATTTTATAAATCTCATACTTTATATTCAACTTTAAAAGTACATGGAAAAAGTTTATCTCCAAATTTCAGTTAAGAACTTGAACAGAATTCATAAAGCTTTAGGCAGTGGAAGCACAGAGTGGTCAACATTTTCACGAACACTAATTTTGAAATAAATTATAATGAAGATGATTCTTCAGCTGTCTGTGAGTGAAAAAGGAGTATGAGAATGGAAGGTTATGAAGAAAAAGAAAACTCAACGGCGTGGTGTTATTAACTTTTTTCATTACTATTTATCATTATTATTTTGACTTGTGGAGATTAAGGAGTAGCCTTCACTTTCGATAAATCATGAAGATGTAAGCTAATAGCTTCAAAGCACTCATTTAAAGGATGAAGATTTTTTAGAAAAGCTCTCACATACTTCATTCTCCTTGAAATTCCTAGCTAATTTAATGCAACTTCTGTACTCTACAAAAATAGCTACATATCCAGATGTTTCTTCTTCCCCTAGGACAACTTCTTTTCCAATGAAGAAGCTTTCCAATAGCTGTATTTTTTTTTTCCTTGTTTTCTTCAAGTTCTGTAGAATGACAGAAAAGTACAAAAGTATAACTCGTTTCTTAAGCAAGACATGCTTATCCTTATTCATTTATCTAACAACTTAATTTCAAATATACCTATTCAGAATGTGCAAATGAATATCCAAAGGAAACCTAAAGGTAGCACTTAGCAGAATACTCATGAATAAATACAAAATCAGATCTATAAATTATATGTGAATTATATGCAAAAAGGAAAAAAAAAAAGAGAAAGAAATATCAGGTCCCTATTTGAAAATTATGAAAATAAAATCACGTTGTTTGTGGATCTGCTACTGTTACACCTAATATTAAATCTAAATTCTGCCAGTATTTTCATGGCTCCTTCTACTTTCTTGTTGGTTTTTGTAAAAAATATTTTTGCAAGCAATATTATTTATTTTTGGACTTGTGATTGAGCACTCTCTTCCAGTAATGTCTGCAGGAGGTCTATGCATACAATCCTTAATCTCAACATTTTGATAAGATAAAAAAAAAAAGGATCAGAAGTTTAAATCATACTAAACCACTATTTAATTGGGTTTCTCAGAGTCTGGGAATGCTGTTATCAAAACATTTAAGACAAACCGATTATTTAAAGCACATTGTCCTTCTGAAAGTAAAAGAAAAATTAACATGGCACTCTGTTCATCTTATATTTTCTAAGAAAACAAGATTATTTTATTTAAAAATCTGTTTTCTAATAACAATTTTTTGTAAAGTTACCCTCTAGGAGCTGAAAATTGTCTTATACTACAAGATAATTTCTGCTGTTCTATTGTGAAGAACTCAGCAGTAAACCAAGGGTAGAAGGCACTTTTACTCGAAGAATGGTTTTAATTGTTGCAAAAAGGAATCTTTTTGACACAGTTGAAGGAGACTATCCCTCTTCTGTTAATTTAAGGAGTAACAAACCAGCTGCAGGTTTTTTATTACCACATAGAATATTTGCTATATCCAGGAAAAATGATTGATATTCTATGCAACAAACACAGGAACACAAAGAGTTTAGAGCTCCTCTAGTTAAAAATAACATCGTAGAGTCCAATGTCACGTGCAACATCTTGCAGCAGTTTTCTTTTCACAATAGCAAGGCAATGCATAGTAGTGAGTACATGTGTATCAAAATTCACAGTCCCACAGCCTGTGTGGGAGGAGAAATAATGATCCTATAGAGAAGCTGATACTAAGTCAGACTCAATGTCCCATATATTTGACATAAGAAACAGAACATATCACACCTGTGCATGGGATAAATCTAGAATGACTTCTCAAGCAAATTTTCAGAATGGCATCATCCGAACTCTTTTGGAGTGCATCTGTTGACAAAGAATTAAATATTCTAATTAGTTCAAGAAAGAAAAGAGACTAAAATATCCCTATTTTTTTTTTTTTCTGATAAAGCCTCCTCCTTTAAAGAAGTTGGTAGCATTTGAATCAAAAAGAGTCCAATCTGGCACCTCTGACTTACGGGCACATATGAGTTTTCACTAGTGGATATCACATAATTCCTACTCAGAACCTCATGCTTGAATCCACTTCCTCATTTTCCAGGCTGCACTTCTGTTCTCAAGCATCAATTTATCTTTTGGCCTGTACTGCAGCACTCCTCCTGAGTAATCAAAATTTTCTTTTTTTAAGTGCATAACACCTCTGCCTGTGTCACTCTCCAAGTCTTGCTTTCTGCTGGAGGAGAGGTGAAGGGAACACAGACTCAAATCTCACTTTGTATTTTGGACAAAATGGAGTCATCAAAATTTACATCTGGATCCCTGCTACCCAAATTCCATAGCATATATTTATTTATTTTTTTTTATTTTTAAATATGACTCTTTCACTTCTCTATTATTATGTGCTAATTACAGGAGTTTAGAACATGTTTTGTTTTCACTTTAGACGGCACGAACCAGCTCAAATCCAAGTATGTTAACTCTTGACCCTGTTAGTAAAGTTTCAGTTACAGTTTCATTGTTTTCTGCATCAGATTAATGCAGCCTATACCTATTGTTATTTCTCATTAGAAAGGTGATGCCTTTCTCTGGTCTTATGGCATCAAAGGAAACATTGCAAATAACACACTTGAATTTATTTTCAAGCTGTAGCTTTGCACAGGGTTAAAGTCAAGTACCTGGAAGGTGAAGTTCTTTCATACTTGTATTTTTTTCTGTTATTGCTGTCCCTGCCACACAACCTTGAATCTGGTTTCCATTCATTGTGTGGCTTTTTGCCTGAAGTCTATTTTTGTGCACTATTAGAATAATGGGAAAAAAAGAAAAAAAAAAACCACAAACTAAAGGAAAGACAAAACACTTGACAACTTTGATCATGGGAAATGAGAAGTACTTTGGCATTTATTCTATGTTTTTTTTAAAAAAATTCCTCTATTCACTGAAAACTCCTTTCCTTCAAATGAAGGCAGAGGAATAAGAATCACACCCTAGCTAAAGGAAAAAGTAAATAGGATTTTGATTATGCATGTCTTAGACTCTCTTTCATATAGACTATTATAAGCCAAGAGTCTGCTTCCTCATCTCCCTCAGCAGTCAAGGATTTAAAAACACTTCCACTGAAAGCAAAAAAACCCAACCAAAACGAGCCAAAAAAATTTCACAAATTCCTAAAAGCTTTTACTCCAAGACACTCCTGCCTCCAATTTGCTGTCAAAAGAAAAATGTCCTCCATTTGAAATTCCTTTTACAGTTTCTTGACCTTACGAACATCAGGTGGTGCCCACTGCAGTTTACTGCCTCAGCCCATCTGACACTAGAACAATTTAATTCCCTCTCTTTCAATTCTCTCTTTTTTATCTCTCTTCCCCAAGTATTATGAGAATCTGATTGAAATGAAACTACTGATAAATTTGTGACAATATGATGTATTCTGAATCCAAGCTTAAACTCTCACATGCCCATGAGAAAGCAAAGTAACAGCTGAAGAATTTTGGAGGGAACTAAGAAATGGAAATTTATTTACTGAAAATTAAATCCTGAGTAACGTTGTTTATTTGCTTTATGTGATGAAATGCTGCTTATATGCTAAATACTAGAAAGAGAGGGAGGACAAAACATATGTATGTATGTGGATGCTGAAAGCTTGGTGGCAGAGAGATTTTTCAGTATCTGCCTGTGTCCATGAGCATTCTCACTTTCTTACGGAGCTAGCTGCAAAACAGCTAGAGAGCTTTCGTAAATAATTCTTCTATCTTGCACCTGTGAGGTGTTTTTGCACTTTGTTATTGTTAGTCTGAAGGATTGTTTAGGAAATGTGTGCTTTTAGGATGTACCCAATAACCCTGAGGGGTGGTCAGCTAAGATCCAATGACTTTCTATGACCTAGGGTATAAAGCCCTTCTGCATATAAATAAATAAAGGCATTTCTATCTAGTTACTCCTGAGTTCGGTTCTCTCTTTCATCCCCAGGCTGTGTCCATTATTGCGACATCTGGTGAACCCGACGTGATCGATATAATTGGGACATCTGGTGAACCCGACGTGATCGACATAATTGGGACATCTGGTGAACCCGACGTGATCGACGTGGACGGGGCAGTATGTGCAACAGCGGACACAAAATGAGGCATAGAAGCCTGAAAATGCAGAAAGAAAAGGTCTTTGCTCTATAAGTGTGTCACTTTTGCTATTTATTTCTGATGCAGTGCTGCAACTTTCATGTATTTTCTTTTCCAATTGTTTGAAAATTATGGCACACGGATCAAAAAATATTAACAAATATTGCTCAATACATGTAGCCTCAGCCCTGTTAATAACCTTGCCTTAGAAGTACTAATATATGACCAAAATGGGAGGAGACCATTCTCTCAGGACATATAAATGCCCTTTAATTCATCATGGGACTGTATTGCTCTTACTTATAAGCATATATTTATTAACTTGACTTAAAAAGTACTTTTGCATGAGCTGGATTCCCTGATTAATAAAGAAAATAGGCTGAAACCTGGAACCATATTGAGGAGGAAGGGGACAAAGACAGGAAAACAGAAGGAAGAAAGGTAACCTGAATGATATTTTTAGCCCTGTTTCTAGTTCTTTATCACAACTTATGTTACAGTACTTTTTCCTCTAGCATCCATCACTAGAAATAAAAATGCTGAAGGTTAACTCAAGAATTTTATACTGCTTTTTCTTTCTCCTTTCCCTTCACAAGGGCATCCATTTTCATGTTTGTATTTAGTCATATAATATAACACTGTAGTCTAGACTTGGCCTCCCTTGGAGCTGTAGTTCACCCTTGGAAGTTGTTGCCTAAGGTGCTCACTGTCGCTGGACTCCAGGACTGTTTATTTAATTACTCTTCCTTGGTGTACTGCCAGTACGCAACAAACAGTAATGTAGTTTGTCTTTGACTTTGCTCCATGCTCCTTCTGTCTCTTAACTAACAAGCTGAACTAAACTAAAAAAAAACCACAAAAACAAAACCATAAAAACCTCACCCAAAATAAAAATGGAAAAAAATCCACAAAAAATACTTTAAATTAAAAAAAGACTTTTTCAATTAAAAACAGATGAAATCTATGACTGTTGTGAGAAGAGCCCAAAATGCAGGAAAAAAAAAAAGAAAATTAAAAAGTTGAGTATATAAAGCCGTATTTTGGCTGGAACTAAGATTATACTTAACTAGGATTTGCTCAGTACAAATCAGAATTTAAATCACATAGTTTCAGGACTGTAATCCAAAACCTTTTTGTTCAACATTGCCTTCTTTATTCATTAGGTGCCTTGAGGCATCATTGCTTGATAAAAGTTTTGCTTTTGCCTAATCTTGTCTTTCTGCACGTCTCAGAACCTCCCCCTATGTTAGAAGAGTAGCATTTAGACAAATTTTAAGCTTAGTCAGGAGCTTACACATTTTCCACAGGGGCCCCTAAGAATCTCAGTCTAATGAATATTCTCTGACCACAGTAATACATAGCAGTTGCAAAAGACTATTTGGAAAGATATAGATGAGACTAGTCTTTTTTATAGAAATGTTAAAGAATGAGATCGTAGCTAGAAGATACGTCTAAAACTAATGTGTAGTGCTCTGGCTTTTATGAAGCAGCTTGAATATTAACATGGTATTCAGTCCCTGAGAATTCAAACCCCACCTATCTATGAAGGACTTGAACATATATCTCGTATCTATTGAGTCACAGAGTCTTATTTTAATGGAGCTCTTCTAATCTATCCAACAAAAACATTTCTATCTAAATTTTTTTTATATCAAAGAGAGACCTTAAGAGTAATCTGATATCTCTATGATTAAATCACTGTTTGAATGAGAGACTTAGTAATCCATGTTTCTTTTAATGCTGAAATTTTTACATGAAATGCACAGCCAGGTCTTGAAGTCCTTTTTATGGTTTAGGCCCTATTGAAACATGTAACAGAAATTGCAGTGCTGGTATAAAACTAGTAGGAGGAATCATTTCCTACTGTTCAAATTCATGAGCTTGGTCTAAGGGAGTCTTTCTGTTAATGCTTCCTACTGCTACACACAATGCACTGAAAAACAGTAGGCATTAGCTTAGTAAAGCTATTGTGAAGTATTGCCAATGACTAAATGGAAATAGGTATAGATCGTCCCTCATAATGGCATTACACCAAGTCCTGTATTGCTTTATTCCTTTGCATGACGTCCTTCAATTCAGTGGAGCTCTCCAGATATAAATATAGGGAAAGGCTTGCGTATAGTAACACTGCCCTGTGAAGGTGCAGCTAATGGAGCTGAATGCCAAGCATTTGCAAGCATTGAGAGCCACTGAACTACAGGTTATTTAGTTCTTTAAGGGACAGAAAAATAGAGAAAAATTGTATCATTGGTACCGATGTTTTCCCCTCCCCTACCCGTTCTGAATCCAATCTTAAAGTTTATTAATTTCCTTAGAGCACCCCCAGACCCTGCTATACTGGAAGAGATTTAAAATGTGTGTGACTAATTGGTAGAAATCTCTTAATTAAAATAAGTTTCTGCCAGACTGATAGAAACAAAGGTCAGAATGCTCTGCCAATTTCAAAGCTTTAATCAAAAATTACAGCAAATACACCATACATAGGAATAAAACAGCACAGGATAGATGTGGGGACAACTAAGGCATTGTCTTGATCATGATCTATAGGACTTGGTGGGAGGGGCTGGCTGCTAAGACAGTGTAGAAAAAGCAAATATCATCCTTAAGGAAAAATGCCACTGCAATGTCAGGAAGACTAGCTTGGACATGTCACTGTCAACATCTGCTGCTGCTGCTAATGATGCCTGGTCAGTACAAAGTCTTTTACAAAAATAGGATACAGAGATTTCTAGGAAATGCAATGCCTTTTAGAGCTAAGATACAGACTGATGCTGTGAAGAGCTGTATGCCCTCGACTCCTCTTGACAGCAGACACTTCATCAGAGGAGGACCAGAGGTGTAACACTTGAAGGATAAGCTACAAAACAGCATTTTATTTATAGCAAGAGATATAAAGCATAGATGAAATAGAGGAAGATAGCAAAGACTGTATGGAAAGAATAGGTAAATAAATCAACTTATGAATACATATGTCAACATGATGAATATGGCTGGAGCTGAGTAAGAAAATATTCCCCATTGATATAGATTGTACATTCAGGATGGAATTTAGGTCCAAGGATTTAGACAAAAATAATTCACATGACTCCAAGGAATTTACAGATCTTTCATGGATTGTCATTGAAGGCAGATCTCCTAATTTCTGAAGTTGATCTTAACCCGTGTTGGGATTTTAATAACTTATTCCCTAAAACTCTTTTTTGTCTGAGATTAGTTTTCAGGTTATTCAATAGATTTTTGTTTCAGCCAAATTGAAAAATGTTACAAGATATGATCCGTGATAAATATTAAAACCGCATCAATGCAGGTGCTGATCATCACAGAAAATGAGTAGCAATTTACACTGTGACTAGGTTCACAAAAAAAAAAAAAAAAAAATCAGTGTTAGAAAGGACACTAAAAGTGAGGTTTTGGGGTTGCATTTTGCATTGTGAACCAGCCTTAGGTTTGGGAGGGAGCATGTAAAAAACAACGCTTAAGTTTTCATTCCAGTCTGATTTTTTAAGGGAAAATGAATTTTTCACTGAAGTAAATTTTTAAAGTAATGTTTTCTGTTTATGTTCATTTTTTCTTCCCTGTAGTCCTTGCTTGCTATCTTTTGTGGTAAACAGTGATGCAAATCTCTACCCTCACCTCTGTTTTTACTAGGAGTGGTGTTTGCTAGTAATTGCAATACAAATGGGAAGCTGGACCCTGCAGGAGAACATGGGATATGTGAACTACAACAATCTTGAAACACTGCAGTAATGACATAAAGAGGAACTTTTGGTGGTTTGGTCATAGAATTTTCAAGTTTAATAAAAACTTTTATGCTTTTTATCAAATCACACATTTATTTTTGTTAGGGGTGAAGGAAAATACAGGTTTGTAGTCTTTCCTCAACACTGTAAAGTGTAAAGATTTTATTTGCATATTTTGTTTGTTTTCCCAAAGCAAGTGGTGGCTTCAACTTGATATCTATCATTGAAAATTAAGTTAATCACTAGGCAAAAATAATTTTCTCCACATCTTCAAAAATCACCTAAAACTTAAGAAACTTTCAGCCCATGCTGTGCCCAAATTAAGATTGCTTTTGTAGTCAGTATTTTAGAGATTTGGGGTAATTTTTTCACAATTATACATTTTTTGTTCCAGGGATAATGTCATGGTGTGTGTGCATGCACCTTGGTCTAGGTAGCCCAGTCAGGAATGGGGATAAGTATTCACTTTTACTCACTACAGTGGGTTTTCTGACCACATCATACACTTAGTATTTTTCACTCCTGAAAAAGTGAGTAGTTTAACCACACTGAGGAGAAAGATCCCAGTCCTAATATTTGGGTATGGCTGAGGGAAGCCTCGCAAAGATTTATTTCACTACCAAATGGAGAAAAAGAGATGATGTCCAGACTTTGAGTATGCAGGTGATAAGAATATTGTCTGTAAGCTGACCTGTCATAGAGACTTCAGTGTGAATTTATTTCCACATGAATACACTATTCAATATTCTTAGCAACTGTAAAATATCATATAAAATTAATTCCCCTAAAATGGGAACCTTTTTTCTTTTTCTCATCTGTATATCTGCAATTACAGGATATTGCACTAGTGCAGAGATTTTTGGCAACCATGCTAAGAGAGATCAATAGTATATCAAGCTCTTTGTGGTATAAACACTAATTGGAAGTGTGAACATGTTTCTTGCAAATGCTTCTTAACAGTAATCTTGGAAGGCAGACAAAAAGTTGACATCTGAAATATCACATGAGTACCAGCTATGCTAGATTATAACATACTTGCTAATTTACGTAATTTTAATTGGAAAAGAATAATAATGAATTAATTATTAGGAAGGATATTATCACCAAGGCAAAAATCTGCTACACTATAGAGAGACCATAATACCAATACTTGCAGAATAATCTCAGCTGTCATGGATGCCACTAGGAAATTAAAGATTTAACTCCTGCCAGGAGACACTGAAAGCATTGTAGCATCAAACATGATAGAAACATCTCTAATGTCAAAGTAAAAATTGACCTAATCACAAAGGTTGAGTGAAATATAATAACAATGTGTCCATGCTGTTCAAGCTTTCTCCTTAGCACTGTACAAAATTCTGGAAGCTGATGGACAGCAGAGGAAGCCAAATCTGCTCAGTGTTTTGCATGTTTAATTTGGAATAACTGTCTCCAGGCTGATGATTTCAGCATGTAGACATAAGACGCCAGAAGAGCATGAGATATAAGGTGGATGATGCAACAGCCCAAAAAGAGAGTAAACTCCAGTGGAACAGCTGGCTGAAGTATCAAAACAGAGAGAGAGTTGTTTAGAACTGCGTATGACCAGGAGTTCATTGCAGGTCCAATTCCTGATCCTTTTTTTGCTGTATCCTATACTTTTGCAGAGTCCAAGCACAAATTATATGCATCCCACAGAAGCCAAACCTTAAAGAGACATCTAATGTATATAAATATGTTACTTTCTACAGAAGCAAAAAGACCTGCAGGACTTTATCAGACATAATGTAGGAAAAATTGAGCATGAAAAAGCTTTTGCAGACTCTCATGCAATAAAGAACAAAATTTATTTTGTAGTCTACAAACAAGCTTTAGTTTTTCACCTTTAAATTGCTGATCTAAATAAATAGAATTACACACTTGTTTCTTCATTATTTTTATTTTTGCAGACATAAAATGTAGAGATAGAAGAGGAAATGAAGAATGAGGAAGCGAAGTATTGCTAGCATATGATATGTTCCATAGAGCATATTAACAAAGATGCTATTCCATTTCAAATGAGGTGTAACTCCCCCACCTCTGTACCAGAGTCCCTAGTTTACATATTCTGAACTCTTTATATAGGACAGTACTGGATGGTGCAAGGAAGAGCCTCCTTCATCTGTATATTCTTTTTACAGAGATAAATGATTGAGTAATTCTTAGCTTAGTCATTGATGACTTTTCAAACACAGATTTATTTTTTATTTTAGGATTTGCTGTCATAAAACAGGTTGGTAGCAAAGGATTCAAACACAGTTATAATTAAGCCAAAATATATAAAATTCTATAGGCATTTTTCAACATTTATAAGAATCACTGATGAAAAGGATGTGTCAGATAAAAATATTTTCCAAGATTTTTCATTGTGGTACTGCAAGATCCTGGGAAATTTCCTTTCTCTGTTTGAATTGCATAAAGGTGGTTGATATATCTGCCTTGATGTACTTTTCCCATACTGCTATCCATGTAGTGTGACTTGATGTGGTTATTGAGAATTTAATAGCCCTCATATTCTCCCTTAATCCTCTTGAAATAGTCACATGTCATTTAGGAACTAAAATATTTTATATTTTAGAATGTTCTCAGTTTATGAAATTACTGTGGTTTAGACCAGTCAAGGAGGCATACAATTCTATGGAGAAAAGCAGAAGCCAAGAGGATTCAGTGAAAGAGAATTTTTTAGATGAGTTAAAGCTTGGAATACAGAACTGGAAAATATTAGCCTGAATGCTTGAAAAGAACAAGCAGAGAAGAAGAGAAGAATATGCTTTGGCATACATTTCAGCAGATATTGGTGAGAAATCTCAAGTCTTGGAAATCTAAACACTGGTTTAATGTAAACTGATACTTGACCAAGATCTCCAAATTGCATTGTAGAAAACAGGATTTCACCATATGTGATTACAGCATTCAGTGGAAAACATTAGCAGGCTTGTTTGTTTGTGTTGTTATGTGGTTGGCGGGTTTTTTGGTGGATTGTTTTGTTATTTTGGTTTGGGTTTTTTTATTTGAATTGCTTCTTTGAATTGAATATTGCTCTGAGCAATCAAATCACAGTAAACAACAGTGCTTTCTGCTCAGAAGCAGTCCTGGTTCCCCCACAGAAGTATTGGGTCCAGCACAGAGGTAGCAACAAAAGTCCCAAAGCTATATAGATTGAGTTGCACAGGATTTTCTATTTCAAGTTTAAATTTTCCTGCTTATGCTTCTACACGGAGTCTCTAGCGCTTTCTAGCTCTGTTGCTTTCTCAGTTCTAGCAAAAAAAGGCCTGTAGCCACATGTTACAGGGGTCACACGTTTCTGTTTATGGTGCTAATGTTTCTACTTTCAGGGTACTTGTAGTGGGTTGATGCTGGCCCAGCCTTGGCCAGTGGCACATCCATCTTGGAGCTGCCTGTCATTGGCTCTGCTGGACGTGGAGGAAGCTTCTGGTAACTTCTCACAAAAGTGTCCCTTGTAGCCCCCCAACACCAAAACATGGCCACACAAATTAATACCACAAAAAAATACAGGACTAAATATTAGGATCCTGAAATAGCTGCCTTTCAGTCATTGTTCAGACACATTCCTTACTGTAGAAGGTTTTAGCAACTTCCATTGCACTGAGTTAAAACCCAGGTCTGACAAAATTCAACAGCCATGACATTTCTTTAATTTCAAGCATTTATGTGAGGCCGTGCTTAAGTTAAAGTACATTAAAGGCAAATGGGAAAAATTAACACATGTAGCCTAATAGTAAGCCAGACATTATTTAAAATTGTGCCAAGTCTGCAAATATTGAATGACAAAAACAAATCTTTATCATACAATAATTGAAATCTTGTTTCTGTTACATTTCTCTCACTGAAGTCACTGCAATGAAGTCATATGAGTGTATTTGAATGAAATACATGGACAGCTGTTTGTCTGAGCACACCTGTACAATTGCAGTGATTAGGTGTCACACAAATTTTGTATCTTCTTAACAATTAAACAATATAATTTATACTGGATTCAAAAATGCAAGAAAAAAAAGCTTATATAAACCCCAGTTTCTCAAAAGTAAGGAATAAAGATTGGTATACAACTAAATAAATTGCATGAAATCATGTAGCTTTCAGTCTTGAAAATTAAAGAAAAAAGGAAATTATTAAAAATACATTAATTTCATAAACTAAGCACAATTAGCAACATCCTTATGCTTACCTCTACTGATAAGAAAGCTCAGCAACAGTTCATCACATTTTGTTGTTTCATGTGATTTATGTCATCTCCTAGGAATATGTCTTTGCGACTAAGCTGATATCATGTTCAGACCAGAGACATGAAAAACTTCCTATATTTTTACTATCATACATATTATTACCAGCTGCCATTGATAAAGGTAACTGCCATTGCTAAGTTGCCACGCTGATTGCACTTCAGCAAGAAAAAACAATGACAACAAAGTGATCTTCTGCCTTCTGAGACTGTTTCACAATTGAGAATGGTAATATTTCCTTCTAGAAGATTGTGTTTCCTCCTTTGAATTATGATCTTCAACTGCAACTTTGTACTTCTTGAAAAGGGTGGGGTTTTTTTGCAAATCTTCATTATTTTAATAAGAAAAAATTTGCTCTTTTTTATGTATCACTCCACCCATCCCCTTCCTGTAGGATATATTTGCATTTGTGAATTTGCAGTTTTTCTCAGAACCAAGAATTTGACATTAGAAGGGCGGTCTATTAATTTTCATGTCAGCGATACAGACTTGTTTCAGCCCTCTTCCTCTGTAATTTGTATCCCTAGTGTGAACTACAGTGCTAGTAATGCAGTAGAAAGCGCTAAGCACATTTGAAGCTCGTGCAGAATTCATGTTATAAAGATGATAAGAGCCTCCAAGGGAATAATTGCCTCTCAACAGGGAGTGCAAATTGTTTGGCAACTGGTCTTTCTATTGTCCTTTTCTTTCTTGCCGCTGGTTGACATCAGTACATATTAACAGCAAAGCTGATCAGCTGCAGAGCCAACAGTTTCATAGACATTCATTTTTTTTTCCCAAAGATATTTATAGCAAAAGAATTGAATAGCTCACAGAGTGCTAATGAGATATAGAGCACTTGCACTTAAGTACTCAATGTAAATTCTAATCTAGATTTTAGGGACACAGAGTATTTCTTCACAAAATTTCTATTATTTCAGTGAATGTTTTTGTCATAATCAACTGTATTAAAATAGTTAGTGCGTCAGAACAACACGCTATAATCCTTGGAATACATTTGGGAAACTGTAAGTAACTTCTTACCAAAAACTAATTATTTATGAAAAAAAAAAAAAAAACACAGAAAACAAAATTAGAGGAGTGGAGAGAAGAGAGTTCGACCTGTTGGCTGCCCCTGACTGTGTTATTGAATGGTATTAATGCAATGGCAGCTCAATGACTCCTGCAATGAGATTATCTTCTGTAACCTTTAAAAGTCCTATTGTCCTACTTATAATTTGGCTTGATAAATCAACTTATGTTTTAATTGAAAATACTCATCAGCAATGTAAATAACGTGTATATGCATGCAAGAGTGTATGTGTTTAGTGACCTCTGAATACGAAGAAAATTGCACCCATCCAAAACATATCATAGTTTTTAAAAATCTCTTCACTTCACTGAAACATACCTCATTTCTACTAAGAAACGTCCTACTTCAGGTATGGGGTCCTGAAATAGCTTCATAGTGATAGACTTCTACAAAGACATAAATTTCACTGAAAATATCTACTTTTAAGCACTGATGTCATGCAACAAGACCGAATCTGAAATTTAAGTCAAAAATTATATGAAAGATATAATCCTCACTGATTTTTCACTGCCTGCCACATGAGGATGTTTATGATGCGTACCCTCAAACGGGTACATCAATTCTGTAAACACAAATTAAGTGTTCTGCCACCACATGAGATGAATGGGTAAAATCCCACTCTACTAGCACACTTCAATCTCAATGAAGTGAGATTACTTACCCTAATTTATGGATAGGCCTCAGGAACAGAAATCTGGAATCTACCTCTTTCTGTAAGCACCTACCAAAGGCATCTCTGTGCAGAAGAAAAGGAGATTGAATCAGTGTTTAATCAACTACTGTATTTTTGACAAGAAGTATTATTTTATTGCTGATTTGATAATAATTTAAGCTAGCAATTCAAAAGTATTTTCAGCTAATGCTATACTAAGCCACAGGCAACTGCAGGTTAGCGTACATATTAAAGATGAAAATTTGTGTTGGGTTAATTTAACCAGACATTTGAGTACTTAAGATTTTAGTTTGCAAAAGCATGGAGTTTTAATTAATATCTAGTTTTTTTCCAGTTCCCTTGCTTTATTCACTTCTGCCCCTTACCATGAGACACCAGTACCTGCAACTTCTGTCTGCAGAAGAATCGCTTTTGTATATTATCTCTCTGCTTTGAAACCCATTAAAACCAAACCAAAACCAAAACCAAAACCCAGACAGACTGGATATTGCTAGATATTGAGAAGTGTAAATGATAAGTGATCTGATCATTACAGCATTTATCAATATTTATATGTACTGAATAAATTGCAACCAATAGCTGTTGTCATTTCTCTTTAAGGAATTGCTTTGCAACAGATAAGGAATGAAGGGAGAAAGGGAGGGAGGAAGGGAGGAAGGAAGGAAGGAAGGAAGGAAGGAAGGAAGGAAGGAAGGAAAGAAATGGATAAAGGAAATGAAACCAAATGTGTTGTGAATATTTTTAGATGATGTTTGCATTATCTTTGACTGACAGTCCTCAATGGTGAGTAACCAGAGCAAACTCAAGCAACAGAGCCTTATTCCAGATATTAAGGTACAGTTCCTGACAACAAGATATGCTTGCACGTGTAACAGTAGAGTACAGGCTCCAGGTGATCAGTTCTGCACAGTGAAGTCTGAAGTGATACCAGCACAACCAGCTCTTTTCAGTGCAGGCTTTTTGTACTTTTAAAGCCATTTCCATTAGGCTGGCAGATGTGAGCAGCTTTGTTAGCTCATTACACAGTTCTGCACCAGTAGCTGGTTGTTTACATAAACAAATGGCATCTACTATGACCTTGTTTCTGTAGAGTCTCAAGATATTTTTTTTTTATATATATTATTCAGTGGAGGAGTACAGGGGTTGTTACTATGGTCTCATCCTCACTCACTTTCACATGATACTTTTTCCAAAGTCCTTGATGTGTTATTGGTATGGGTTAGAGTTTTGCTCTTTATAAGTTTTAATAAATCTTTGCTTTCAATAATATAATAATTATTACAGTTTTAGAAAAACAAAGCAACAACATTATTTCTAGTATTTTCATACCATTTCAGTACTTGATTTAAACATCTATTAAATTAAAGTCTACTAAATTGTTGATATCTAAGTACTTGAGTAGTTTGATAGCTTTTGGATTATCCTGTGGACGCTGGTAAAGCTGAGAACTGAGATTCCTTTGCGGGAAAAACAGGAAAGGAAAAACTTTGTTGTGTTGAAGGACTGTGAGAAAAATTGTCTGCTTAAATAGGTAACATTGATGGAGAATAATTGAACAGTCCTAGAGTGCAGCTAACAGAGGAGCCACCAGATACAGCAGTTTGTGCAACAGTCCCCGGGTTCTGCTTTGGAAGTTTCTGGACACTCGGGTACAAGGTCCAGGATCATTGGAGTATGTCTGGAAAACTGAGACACCTGAAAGCATGCCTGATGCTGCTAAGGGATGATGTGGTGGGGGGACCTACACGAATGTGAGCCAGAGGGAGCTCCAGCACCTCCTAATAAACTCGATCATCTGACCTCAACCCAGGGTGACTGGAGCCTTCCTTGCATCTGAATGCTTTAATAGGGATGGTCAAGTCCTCTTTAAGCCAGTGCTCAGGCGATGCCTATATAAAAGTCAGATCCAGAGCATAGCCAGCAACCCAGGCATTTGATTTTACTAGGATATTATAAAGGGTTCTGTGTATCTCTACACATGAATTCCAGGTTGGCAGCTGCAAGTAAGTCCTCATAAAAAATTTTATGCTAGTATGCTCACTGTGCTTAGCCCATGGTAAATAATCCTGCTTCTTATCTAATATATCCAATGTTAAGAAA
This sequence comes from Melanocharis versteri, assembly GCA_013397845.1. Taxonomy (NCBI): domain Eukaryota; kingdom Metazoa; phylum Chordata; class Aves; order Passeriformes; family Melanocharitidae; genus Melanocharis; species Melanocharis versteri. The sequence continues at coordinate 1,867,377 of VZTG01001100.1, forward strand.
GTACTTTGACTTTACATGCTTCACAGTGTGCTCTGTCAGCAAATATGCAAGAAGCGTTTAAGAGTTATGTTTTGTTTCAAAAAGTCCTGTTTGAAGACATTTATTTTGAAGTAAATCTTACAGCTGTATGCTATTTTGTATACAGAGCATTACATTTTTTGGTACTTTCTTTCCATTACAGGAATGACACTACATCAGTTATTCAAAAGCATTTATTTTCTGTATCATACAATCTTTTATATAGTTATCTAATATTTTTGTTTCATAATTCCTAAATAATGAACAGAAACAGATTCCTTATTTATTTTCATCATACTTTCAAGGAAATATGAAATTTCTGAAAGTGAAGAAAGATGATTCCTGGATACTTCATAAGTCTTTGCAAAAATGTGTTACAAGCTTTTAGTGCTTTCACTTTAAACAAAAGTGTCATAGCAAATTTGAATTTATATTGGATAATTCATTAACTGTGAATCAATATGTATCTAACTGTAGAATTTTTAAAGTTCAAAATGTACAGTTAAAATTTTTTTCCTATGTCTTAATTTCTCATATGCTTGAGAAAAAATTTGCTTGTGTAAGAAATAGATTAACTGAGAACGTAATTGGTAAACATAGAAAAAAAAAGGAAAAATGCAAAGGCATCCTAAAATTGTGATTTTATGTAAGTCAGCACTGCTGAATTATAATCACATTCTGTAGGTACAGTATTGAATAAAGAATTTGAAAAAGCTTTCTGTAAATGGATACAATCCTTACTTAAGCATAACTCGACAATAGACTATTTTTCAAGGGCGCAATTCATAGAATTCAACTACTATACACTACAATTCATTATAAATGCAAGTCTAATGTTTAAACTTCTAAAGGTCCTTGGATTGGAAAAAAAAGAAAATATGTTAAAAAATAATTTCCAGCTCGAGTCTTTTATATAGGTAGTCTAGAAATATTTTTCAAGGTGATTTGCATCTGAATATTGTTTTATCAGTGTTGCTACTCAGCCCAGCAAAGTATTTAGGCAGCGTTCTAAATTATAAAGAACCTCTGGCTCTCTTTAGCCATGTCCTATGCACACTGTCTGAAACTGTTCCAGGTTATTTAACTGAGAAATATTTTGAAAGTCACCCCCTGAAGAAATGTTATTCTTATCTTACACCAAACATCCCGTTCCTAGCTGTTACAAAATTCATCTGCTACTTTTGGCAAATTCAAGGGATTAAGGATAAAATATTCTAGATGAAAACATTGATATTTTCTCTCTTAATATGTTGTTTAACTGAGTTTTTCTATTTTGTGTACCAAAGTGAAACAAACTTATCTAGCCTTCTCCAAGTAACCTTAGTTCAAGCTGATTGCTTTTACTATTTATTCATCTAAAGATATGCCTCTATTCTGTTTCACTACAAAAACCTCTTCTTGTCAGTCTTCTGAAAACTGCATTTCAGAAGGCTCATGTAAAAGACAATATTACATATGTGAAAACCCATATTAGAATCCTTTGAATTCTGAATGCTGCTTTTAATAACACAAAAGAACAAAGACTTAATTTTTTTTTTTTTTCATTTCAGGTATCATACATACATACACACACAAGAAAAAACACATATATATGCTTTTACATACGAGTATGCACTTGTATTGGGTCTAGTTGAGATGCTATTCCCCACAGCAGCCCTCACAGTGCTGTGCTTCCCATTGGTAGCTAGAAAGGTGTTGACGATACACCAGTTTTTTGGCTACTGCTCAGATGGTCTGGCACAGCATCAACACTGCCTCTCCAGTGTTCCCCACACACCACTAGGCTGCGGGTGGGCGAGATCCTGGGAGGGGACAGAGCAAGGACAGCTGATTTAAACTCACCAAGAGGATATTCCATGCCATAGGGCATCTGATCAGATATAAAAGATAAGAAAAGGAGGAGAAAGAGGGGAGTGGTTTTTATTCATACTGTTTTCCTTCAAGAACAAGTGCTATGCGTGCTGAAGCCCGACTTTATGGGAAATGGACAGGCATTAGTTGCTAATCAGAAGTATAGAATAAAATTTCTGGCATTCTTCCTTTGTTCTAGTAAAATGCCTTTGTCTTGACCTAAAAGTTGGGGGGTTTTCTTCCATCCTATTTTCTCCCCTTCCCAAGTCAAGAAGGGCAGCGACAGACTCGCTCGGTGAGCACCTGGCAATCAGTCAAGATCAACCCAGCACAGCATTTTGATAAATACACATATAATTTAAAATGTTAATCCGTGATTAAATGCAAAAATTTCATGGCTGAAAAAAAAATAATTATAAAATAGCAGTATTTTTATACTCTAGACATTGGTTTTCATTTCACCTTGTGCAGTCACTTGTAAAGTTACAGACTTATTAACCACAGAATTAATACAAAAACTCCCCTAACGCAGTAACAGTAAAATGGACATTTCATGAGATATGTATGCTTGAAAACCAGGGCCATAAATAAATCATAATCAGAGAAAAAATAAAATATTTATGCCAGTAGTTATTTTACGGATTGATTATAAAGTCCATATATGTAGAAGAGTCATAGCAATCTCTGGTGAAGGATATATTTTATTCATTGATGATTCCTGTCAAATGGAAATATTTTAATTTATGGTTGACCATGTAACTAATTTTTTTTTTTTTTTTCCATAGCCATAGACATCTGATATGTTTTTGTTCTGGTTTTGTTTGGTTGTTTTGTTTTTCAACACCTCAAAAGATAATTAGGACAAATAAAATATATTACAGTAGCCTGAAAAATTAATGCTATTACATTTATCATAGCCAGTGTTTAAGACCTTGAGAATTCTGAGTACAAGGCAGCAGCAAAACTGATCTGCAAGATACAACGTAGTACTGAACGTTTTAATCTCAAGTTTTTAATTTGATCTCAACTTTATTATAGCTTCATTATCTGTAAACGTGCAAGTAAATCTAAGTGCTGCTCTGATGCACAAGCAATGTATTCATATTTCATTTAAAGCAATATTTCCCAACCAAATTGCTGCTTTATTAATAATGCACAGCTTCACTAACTCATCAAAGTTTGTAGTATTATAAGCTCAATATCTTTCAGCTGTGTTGGTTGAAACAACTTTATACACAAAGTGTCTTGTCTTGCTGATATATCAGCTGATCAATCCTGCTGCATTTTATACAGTAATAGGCTAAAAGAGAACACATGTTCAAAAAACCCCAAGAAGAGACAGAATTAAGGAATAAAAAAAATAATTTCTGCATTAAAAAAAAAAAAAGCCTTACTCTCCAAACTTTAAAATAAGAATGTCAGTATTTAGTGATTATTCCATTACCACCATAATACTTCTGAATATTTTATATAATTATTAGATAATGATAGCTAGCTTTAAATATACTTCTATTATATTAGCTTACCCTAGGACTTTTGATAGGTGCTAAGTTCTAACCCTGTTTTTGCAAGATTTTTTTTTAAATGTTTTGTTGTTGTGGTGGTGGTTTTGTTTGTTTGTTTGTTTGTGGGTTTTTTTGGGGGGGTTGGTGTTTTTTTGTTAAATACATTTTACCGGGGGAAAAGGAAGTGTTTAAGAGCAATAAGTTGTATCTAGTTAGTTTTAGACACCAGCATCATAAAGCAGAAGCATTGTATCATTTTTGTGATGAGGAGATTTAACTGTATGCATAAAATTATATTCTTCAGCCTTGGCATATTGAATCTAAAAACAATTTATGTTCATACGTGTCTGAACAGGTAATCATTCCTTTTAACCAAAAATAATTTACTGTAATGGTCAAACCCAAGCAAATTAAAGGAAAAATTAAAAAAAAAAAAAGACACAAACTGAATACATTTGCAAAAAGCCTTTCTTTCTAGATGAAACTTGACACACCATTTGCCTTAAAATATCACACTACAAATGTAGAAGCCTGTCTGTAATTCTAATAGTTAAAATTCTGGGGTAATAAACAAGATACTCCAGGCTTCAAATGCTCTGCACATTCACAATCTCTCACCTTGCAGTCACAAGTACCAGTTGCAGTAAAAAGAAATTGCTGTGAATTGTCATCCTATGGGTAAGCACTTGCCATTTATTAGCACCAGCACTGTAAAATAGACTGTGACCCCACATTTTCATGGCAGTGGTTTCACATGATTTACAGTACTATGGGAAAAGTTTGCTTTTATTCATGTGGAGGGAAAAAAAAGGTCTGACACCTAATCAAAATTCTTCATAAGTGCCAGAACTAACGAATTTTCACCCCAGAAATTTTGTTAAGTTTAAAACACACAGGTTGGCTCTCAACCAGTAACACTTATGATAGTGGCATTGACATAAGGGTAAAGCCTGAAGTTCTAAACTTAAGATCTAGCTTTAACCACTTCAGATACGATTACTGAGAACTATCAGAAAACAGAATTAAATCTGTTCAGAAGTAAAATGAAACCAGTAGTTTTCAGTGTAAAAATATTGAACTGTTATGAAGTGTATGGACAATAGATCCCATAAGCAGAATATTTTTCATTTTGAATTTGAAATTTACTGTTGATGTGCTGAACACTAAAAATCAAGAATAAAAAATTATTTTTAAATAGTACTTTTTTTAAACCTTAAATTTTAAAATTGCTGGGAGTATGATCACATATTACTGCTAAATAAGAAAACCCAATAATGTAGATTAACCTAAAATGGAGTAAGAGTTAGGCTAATACAAGACAGACTCTACGTTACTACTTGTAACACATTAGGAGCCTAAAATATAGTCAATTCAACTGTATAAAATATTCTGTCCATTTGCAGGCAACTCTGTGTGGTTAAATTCAGAATGTTCTTTTTGCTGTTTATATAAAATGGTCATTGAAAATTTCATGGGCAGCCTATGCACTATTTCTATAATAAAGAAGATTAAAAGTTTCCATGCCACATTTGAGAACTCCAACACAGTAGGAAAGACAGTGAGGGAACAAGGAGACAGGATTAAGAAAGAAAAGTTTTTAGAATAGGAATTTGTAGAAATATGAGGATTAGTAGCTGGAAGGGACAGATGCACACCAAACAATGGTCTTGGCACAAAGGTTTTGTTGTGGTACCTGCTGAATTGCCCTATCCTAAAAATTTCTAGTTACATTACAGAATATATGAAGATAATAATTCTGGAAATTTACTGCAGAAAAACCATCCAGGTACCATACATTTCCCTGATGTCCATGCGATCAGGTAATTCTGCAATTGTTCAAATATACGATGTTCATTTGGATTTCTTTGGAAGTCAATCGGACCTCAAAGGCAAAAGACCTATTTATGACAAAACAAAATCATGTCTGCATGCCAGCTCCATTTAAGCTTGCAGTCCTTCTTTGTAAAAATCACGGAATCCCAGAATTACTGTGTTTGGAAGCAACCTCTGGAGATGATCCTGTCCAACCCATTTTCCAAGGCAGGGTCACCTAGAACAAGTGACACAGGAACTTGTCCAGGTGGGTTTTGAACGTATCCAGGGAGGGAGACTCCACGACTTCCCTGAGCAGCCTGTTCCTATGCTCTTCCATTCTGAACATAAAGCAGTTCTTCCTCATGTTGAGATGAAACTTGTGGTTTATGGCCATTGCTCCTCATCCTGTCATGAAGAAATTTTTTGCCTCTTTTTTTT
>VZTG01001100.1:1873020-2009263 GCA_013397845.1 Melanocharis versteri
GAAAACATTTTTTTTTTTTTTTTTTTTTTTTTTTAAATTCTGTTAGTGTTCACCTGCTTCTGAGTTCTGTGGACTCTACTTTTGCAGACCTCTGCTTGCAGATTAGGTAGGGTCTCAGAGGTTTAGTTCATAATAAGAGAGCTGATATTAATTTTCATCTAGATGTTACTGACAACATAATTGCACTTGCTCATCTCACAGGACCTCCTATAGTTTCTCATGCCTTGCTCATAATTTCTTTGTTTTTTCCATACACCAGGATGTGGTGGATTTGGTTGTTACCAAACCTTTCAAGGCAAGTATCATTTTCTTGACTGTGCTAAGATGCAAAACAAGAAAAAAGAGATTGTCCAAAGAAAATTCTGCTCTGTTATTCTATATCCTCTATCTTGGTTTTAAATTAATGTATCAAGCTATTTTCTGCTAAGGATAAATTATATTCTTGAACTATCTGATTTAAATATTTAAAATCCTTGCGAATTTTGAATGTAATAGACTTTCGTTTGATCTTTCTTTACTGTTCTATATAAAGCTATAACACGATGTACTTTCTCAAATATATTATTAGTTATTTGTAGTTTATTACATCGAATATTTATTTGTATATGAAGTAAAGGCAAAGGGTTTTATTTATTATTTTCAAAATGGTACAGAAAATTTCTCTGTGGGTTTGCAGGTGCCCTTGCTCTGGCAGCAGGGGGACTGCAGGGCAGACTTTGTGAGGACAGGCTGGGGTTTCCCTGAACCTTACATAGCCAGTTCCAGCTTGGTCCAACACAAACCACAGGGCACAGCGGAGCCCCACAGCCATGGGGAGTGACTTCTGAGAAAGTGCATGTCCTTTAGAGTAACAAATCCCCTAACATTAATCAGTAAATGATTTCCCTATCTTTATCTCGGCTCATGAGCTTAGTTGAGGAGGGAAAGGGAGAGAATGGCTGAATGGACACCTTAGACAGCCAGACAAGGTCAACCCACCACAATATCGTAGTATAAACATGGATGATGAAGCTTCAGATTAATGAAATGTGTCTTCCCTCTAAAATAAACATCTGCACAAACACCCTCAATAATAGGAGTATCAGGTATAGGATACCCTGAATGAGACTTCTTCCCATGGACTAATCTAACACATTTCTGGAAACTCATTTTAGCAATGAAACAAAAATTTCTAAATGAAAACATTTAGAATGTTTTCAGCACAATAATTGAATTTCCCTTTCTGCATGCTTGTGACTCACAGCACAGTTAACAATATTCAAGGAGGAAAGAACCACAACAGAATACTTTTTATCTGAAAACAAACTTACACCTATTTTTTTATAATCTGCTAGGAAAATCAGTGTGGTAAAAGACTCATTTTCTTTTACATAATTATCCACAAAGCAAATTCAGTTAGTGAAACAAAGGTGGCTACACCATGTTACGAGATTCTCTTGCTCCAGGTATTTTATTGATAGACATGAAAATCGTAATGAATTACCAGTCACTTTTCTTATTAGCTGCTTGACTTCAAAATCGTTAGAGAACATCCTTTTCATTCTAATCACAGTTTATCATTCATCTCTTACATTGTATGAAGGAAATGCTCTTCCAAATGCTACAAGAAATCCTCTCTATGAACTATGAAGTAAAGGAATACCTAAGAACACACTATTCCTCTTTTTTCCCAATGATATGTAATGATTACAGAAAAATGGGAAAGCAAACAACTGATCTATAATAGTCTTTCCTTGAGACAGATAAATGAGCAGCAGCTTTCCTGTCGTCCCATATATCTGTTGTCACCTACTGTATTGCAGTTCAAGTACTTCTGTAAAGCCCCTCTGCAGCCTGTCTGTTTATACCTTCAGGTTTGAAAGTGATTGGCTGAGTGCCCCAACGGTGATGCCAAACTTGAAATATTTTCTAGGACTGTTGACTGCAACACACTTGTTTCCGCTGCTGCAGGAATGCTTAAATGTTGCCAAAAGGCAGTGTTTTTTGCCTTTGATTTCAGAGGAACACCTCAGTTTTTTACATTTTTGAAAACCTATGCTGTAAACAAGATTAAAAAATAGTTAGGTATCTGGAGTCTAACCATTCCCTTATTTTGATGAACTACTGAAAAGGAAACAGAAGTATTTCGAAATTTGCCACACTTTCAGTCACGTGAAAAAGAGTGAACTATGAGACAAAGTGCACCACTCTCCGTAATTAATATACCCCATGTATTTCAAATATAAACCACTTGCATCTGTAAAACATTATTTCTTTATGTGCAAGTCACTTTTTTTAAAAACAAAGATGCCCCAGAATGAGTATAATTGCTGAAATTCAAAAGCCTATCCATACAGTTTTTTGTAATTTCTTGCTTACACTGTGTGGAAATGAAATTTTTCTTGTCCTATAACATTGTCAGTAGACCGAATGTCACTTAAGCCACTCCAAAAATAGCTCAAGATTTCACTGTGAATTTAATTATCTTCTTCCTACCAAAAGATTAGCTTCTGCTCCTTAAGTTCTCTCCTTTTCATCTTCCTTTTTTCATCACCATTCTTTTGTTTTGTTTTTTCTTCCCCCCAGTTCCTTTTGAATTGAGAAGCTGTGACCTTTGAAAAGAGAGCTGCTCTGTCTTCCAAAATATGCTAATAATACATGATTGGAGAAAGTTTCCAGTAGTAATGCAGTGCTGAAAATGTTACAGATAGTATTATACAATTCAAGGTCGACTTTAAAATTATTTACATGATTCTTGGATGCAATTTCCTTTAGGAAGTAAAAAGCCTTTGAAATAAATGAAGAAATCATACCAGAGCATGATTTTTATTTGGAAATGGTACTCAGAGAAGAACGCATTTTTTTAGAGAGCCTTCTCTGACAGAAAATTTATGTAGGATCTCAGGACTTTGCAATCAGTTACAGCTGTAGGTGAGACAATGCCAAATAAGAAACAAAACCCAAAACATATTTTTGCCCCTACTCTTCTTGTTTTATCTTCATATAATTCTATTTTCCCTCAACCCCTTCTTCTATCATGCTCTTGAACCCTGGGATAATAATTCTTCTCTTGTCCAATACTAATACATCTCTGAACCCCCAATCAGCAAATAGCTTTCCTCCCTACTGATTCAGCCATTCTGCTTCTCTCTCAGGAAACACGGTTCTCCTTATACCCACTTCTTATTCATCACACTCTCATTTGTCCCACAACTTCTCTATCATCTACGTTTTCATTCACTCCTCACTCTCCTGAAGCTCAAAGGAAAGGGGATAAATCATGAAGAAACATATGTCTCATTTTTCAGGTCTGTACTCGTGGGTCTGTCATGTGAAGCAGTGCTAGTTCAGGTCTGTTCTTGCTATGGCTGATAGCAAGACTTCTTTGGAGGCTCAGAGTTCTTCAGAAAACAGAAACTGTGTGTCCTCTCTGGATGAAATGCACGTCAATAATGTAACTGGATTTGAAATTCGTGATAGAAGTGTGGTCTGCCATTTTTTTTTCTTAATAAACAGAAGTGGCAGAAAGCTGAAAAACTGTTTACTCACACCCTTGTCCAAAGTTATAGACAAGTTTGGACTATATTACTGTCTATTAACAAGAAGCATTCTTAACCTCTCTTTTTTACACAAAGCTGGTCTTTTTTCTTTTTTTTTTTCCCTTTTTCTTTTTAATTTTCCCCTCTATATACATTTTTGTAGCCTCTCGCTGCAGCGCAGGCCGACCACCCTGTGGGTGCCTCGTTGGGTCGGGGCTGCAACCTTTGCCCCGCAGGGCTGGATCTGCTGCTGGACGGCTTCCAAAGGTGGAAGGGCTGTCAGGGAGCACCAAGGTCCCAACAAGCCCACCGATGGTGCAGGTGCCGGAGAGGAATGAAGGCACAGGAGGGACTTTTAAACGGTGAACAGAGGCGGTTAATTTCCCCAGGACGAGGAGCGAGGGGCAGGAACACAGGGCGAATGGGGGGCAAAGAGCCCCAAACAATGGTTACACAGGGTTTTATACCAGGGGAGAGGGACGGGGATACCTTCAAAATTAACCAATTGGGGTAACTCAAGGGGGCAGCACCAAGGTGGAATGACAAGTAACAGACCAATAATAATAGTGAGGGGTGGGGAGGTGTAACGAGGAGCCAACTAACAACCAAGTAGCTCAGAATTTGCCAGAACATAACCATATGGGAAAAACCGGGGAGGAGAATACAAGAATCCAGTAAGGGAGTGGGGATTAACATAATTCAAATATGTGGGGAAAAGGATCATGGGGGTAACACAAAGTTTCACTCTAAGTGCAAGAACAGGGAGATGTCTTGAGAACACTGCCTGAGCCTGCTCAGGTGCACCACAACAGCCTGTGGATCCTTTTATGTCAAAATTTGTAATCAAAGTGATGCAGCATGCACAGTTCCCTCCAAATGTCTAAAGTTTAGCAAAGTTATCAACAACTGAAAACAGCTTTAGAACAAGAAGCCTTAGCCAACATCAGCCTACACTCTTTGTGTTAGTATCTGCCCAAACTATAATTACAATTTTTAGCATGTAAATTTTATATGAAGCACCATCAGGAGCTATGACCTTCTAGAGACCTTTTTTCAAATCCAATTATTTCCATACTGTGCCCTTCACATACCCACAAATATGACTAAGTATTCTATTTTGAGCACTCCTATATTAGCCAGGGCCAAAATGTGTATTAAGAAAAGCCATTTATAATATCAAATGCCTGTCTACACATCACAGAGAATATTTTGGACAGAAAGGAATCATTTGCCAGCAACTAACATTTTGCATTTTTTTTAGTTGTGAGCTGAATTCATTGGCCCCAGAAGTATTCTGACACATGACAAGGGTAATGATCTAGGCAAACTGAAAAGTGTGATACTGATTAGGCAAATGAAAAAAACATATCTCTACTCTGCATGAATCATTATGAAAAGGTTTGATAATGTACTCAAAGCATTATTTAGTGACAGAAGTGGACATTTAGAAGGTTAAAAATAGAAGAAAAAGCAGAGGTCATAATTTTATAAAAGTAATGATAAGTTTCCTACTGAAGCAATAATAATGGAAATAAATCTGCCATCTTGAAATCTCATTGACGTGGATAACCCTTTCACTGAAAGATGATGAAAATTATATTTATACCAAAGAAGCTGTAAGTTTAAAAGATTTAAATGAAAAATGTGGTAATTTTTATTGCCACTTTTGTAATAACCTCACTGGAGTCAACATCTTTGTCCACCCCTGCTGTCTGTCGTTCACTTTCTAGCAAGCTACCTGCAGTGAACTAGCTGCAAAATAAGAAAAAGTAATTGAAAATTTTGTGATGGGTGGAAGGACACAGGTATTATCAAATACTCTGACCAATTTCCCCAATTGTAGACAGCACTATATAAAACTTTTCTTCCTTGTTTCTAAGTGGATGAGTGAAAGAGTGCTAAAGAAAAAGATAGGATAGGGAACATAACTTGCTTGAAGTAATACCTTGGAAAAGAGATGGCGTGGAAAAAATCCAGTAATTTAGGAAAAACAATTCTTTAAATGTAAGTGGAACAAAACCTACATAGTCAATGAATAGGATTGGGATAATGTAATTATAGTCCATATAAACTTCTAAAATTAAAACATGACAAGGCCATGTAACCTGCAGTAAGCTATGTCTTTATTAATTACATGAATTTATCTTTGAACCCCATTAGTACTTCAAGTATACCATTTTCTGTTATCAACTCACCTTATGTGAGATTCAGAATAATTCTGTAGCAAATGCATTAACATTATTGCTACATCTAGATTTTGCCTTCCAGCTTCAAATGAAGATTACCTAAGCAATTCTGTGAGGAAATGTTTCTTTTGAAACTTGTGGCTCTGTGAGCACTGTCTTTGACAGTGTTGTTGCATTCAAAGTACTGAAAGTAAAGTATGATGCTGTTTCAGCAATAGTTATTTAGGATGTATTTCCAAAAAGTTGTTTTATTATGGCAGGAGGACAGCTAAAAGCAAAGGTAGGGGTGCAGAATCTAGGCATTCCCACAACTCATTATCTTGCAAATACATGGACTGCCACAGCACGAAAGCAGTGACTATTCAAGAACAGCCAACAAATCTCTCACAGTGAATAGTTACTGTGAGAGGCTTGACATGAAGAAAGTTGAAAGCCACTTTTGTGCTGCTCAAAGACTCATTCAGGCATGTAGGGGGTGAAGCTTCATCTCTTCAGTTTAATAAACTGGTTCATTTTAATTAAGCAATAAGGTATGGCAAGGCATAAACTGTACAGCATTAATTCACAGTTAGTGTACCACTGTTAGCCATGAGGGTGAAGGATGCCACCATCAGTGCAACAAGTCATGAATTATCTCCACTGAGAGTTCATTTTGGAGTGTCTTATGGCCACTATAAAAATTTTACTATTTATTTTTTTATTATTATTTTTAATTAAAGTTGTGCACAAATACAGTTTTGTTTTAAGCAATTCCCTATTTATCACATTTTTTAAAGTCTATCAATTTATTTATCAAGGAAGGATTTCACCTCACCCTGTACACTGCCCGTTTACAATGAAATAAGTGGCAACAGGGGAAGGGAATAGTTGGGGTTTTTTTTTTCTGTTTGGTTATGCTGGTTTATTCTGTGTGGCTATGCCAGAAACTTCATCTCTTTTCTGAAGGATTCTATGCAGATTTATGACAAATATATAAAAAAATATAAATTCAGTGATTAAAAAAGAGTTTAGATTAAACTCAAAAGCTGAAAATCCCTACTGCAGAACAGGGGGTCATATCTTTTTTCCTATTTTGCTGCTCTAAATATTGGGTACATCCCTTGCAGTTCAGCAGAATAAGTCCACTTACTTCAAGGAGCTGCTTTGTATTCAAGTAACAGAATATTCTGTTCTAATGACTGTCACTAGAACATGATGAATTTTGCAGAGCATTTACCTGCTCTGTGTCTCTTCAGCTATTGGAGATTCCATGTGTGCTGCAGAGTGGAACCACAGAGAAGTTTCCACACCGTCTCCCACCATACCTACTCTGAGTTACATCTCACCCAACTTTGGCCCAACAGTACAGTGGTCTCATCAGCATGCGAGAAAAATAAAAGTTGACATTTAATAATGTAGTAAAAGACATAACATCCTTGGTATTCTTTCAACAAAATTCTTATATTTTATTTTAAAATATACATATGCTTTATTAAAACCAGAAATTTAGTATCGATTAATGATGCTGATGGACGTACAAAAGCATACTAATAGGACAAAAAGAAACTTAGTAAAATTTTAAATATCTTTCATCCATTCTTACAAGTCCTGTACTAATTATCATTCCTTTCATTTCTGTTCTTCTTTTCCCTATGTCACCTTTAACTTGGTTAGTACACAATGAAAGAGTTCCTGCCTTATTTTTCATTTCGAGGAGAGCATGTTAGCACTGAGACAGGTCCTAATAATACAAACTGGCAACACGTTCTGTGCATATTATCATCAAAAGTCAATTTCTGTCATAATATGAGACCAAATGGATGGAATATCCTGCATTTGGAGCATATTGTATAATTAGATTTCTTTATGCTGGTGAAAACCAATTAACAACACAATAGGATATGATACAAAGCAACCGCCCCATCTCATAACAAAGTAATTATTGCATCTTTTCCAAACATTAATTCAGGATTTTCTTTTCCATATGGTATATGAAAGAAAGTAATTGGCAATGTTAAGATGCTATGTTTGCCAAAAGTTCTCTTTGGTGAGCAGTAATTCAGCAAGCAAATAAGTTTTCATATATAATTAGTGGGTGGAATGACCATGTGAAATAGGTAAATTTTGTTATTCATGAATAATTAATATCTGTGAATATATTATTGGTAATAGTTTTCTCTAAATAACTATCTTTGAGATTCTTAAGAAAAATAGGTAAAATTTTTATATTAATAGCACCAAAATTAGAAAAGAGTAGAAGTGCAGCAATGTCTACTAGAAATTCCAAGATTTTGTGTGGCCAGAAAACAGCACATTATTGTGTTCAGTCTCAGGGTTCAAGTAATCCATTTTAACTCCACAGAAGGTAGGAGCAAATAGGAGCAGGAACTTCATTAAGGTAAGAGCTTGCTCATGATCACCTGGGCTGGAAGCGTCACTCATCAACAGATCTTGCCTTCAAATTGCAAGTTTGATCTGTTGACCTGTTTTTAACTAAACACTGGATTGTAACTTAGCCACAAATACACTGGACTTTTAAATGATTAAACATCTTCTCATGGAAGAGGGGGGACATTAATGGCTTTGTTCTGTCTTCTAAGAAACTTTGACAAGAACCAACAAAATTTCTAAATAGCTCAGAAATGGTCTAAAGTTAAACTGGCTTCACACAGTCCTTAACAATATAAGCTATCATTAATTTCTCATCCTAATTAATACTTTAAAAACCCACAAAAAGTATTAGGTTTCGTTTTTCTGTTTAAACATGCAGTCCAGTGAAAGGAATCAGTACATCTCATCTGTCTGATTCTTACGTGGACAACAAACTAATGTTGATATTTGCTTCTGGTCATAAGCAGGACAACACTTACCTTTCTAGGTCAACCTTAAAATTACTGATCAAACCCTTATTTTCACATTTCTGAAATTAGAAAGTTACAAGTTGATAGACCTGTATTCTACCTATAGAAGAAGCAATAACACTGACTAATAGAGTAGGTTGGACATTGGAGTAATTGGAAAATTATTTCCCTAATGGTGGTCAATGTTAGAAGAGATAACCAAAAGATGGTTTGTAGCAATATTGACATACACTAAGGCTCATGTTTGACATGTTCAGGTTTACAAGGAATGGATTTTATTACTGATTAGACTGATTGGAAATTTTGTGTCAGTTTACAATTTCAAATGAAGTGGTTCATTTTAACAGGTAAGCAAAAATGTTTTGGTTTGAGCTAAAATCTAAATGTGTTTCTTAAGGTATATAAGGTATATAAGCAGGCAGATAAGTTATAGCTAAATGTGTTGAACATAATAACATTACCTTTATCCTCGTTAGTAGAGGCATTTGAGACTCTAGAAAGATAACAATTATGGGAAAAAATTTATGAAGAAATAATTTGCAATAAGTATGTTTGAAGAACAAGTTAATAATCTCTAGATCAGCCTACTATACTACTTCATATCTCATTCTAAAATTATTTTTATCAAATTCATTTGCCAGTGTTGCTAACATAAAGGCAGAACAGTTTTCAGTAAAATATTTTTGTGCCATTATCACAAAAAATCTATGATAGTTGCATCAGCTATATCTCTGGTCTTCTAACTTTTCAAATTTTTAATAAGCTTGACTGTTGCTCAGGCAACTTGTTTATAGTAATAAGGGGGCTTGACTTGGTTTCTTTGAGAAGCAATCACTGATAGCCACCATCATACTGACAGTAGATAGATATTTGAAAATCTGACCTTCTCATTTCTTTCTATGGTCATTTTATGATTGACATAGGATAAAATGTTTATGAAAGAATATTAGATTAATCATAATTTGTGATAGCAAGAAGAGAAAAGTAGGAGAGAAGGTGACAGACCTGGAAGCAAGATAAACCCTTCAGATTTATGAAGCAGTCACGTGAATTCTAATAAAGGTTCAGTGAGTCTAATGTGGCAGAGGTGCTTCACAGAGTCTTCCCAGACAAATTGCAAATGTATGCATCATGGTACACTTGTACAAGGCTGCAGAATAGCCACATTAACATCCCAACATCTTTAAAATAAAAGATCTGCAAAATTATTCACTTGCCATGCATATTGAATATTAATGACATTTAATACTGCACTTTATTAACCTTTTACATTAGTGGTCAGAAATGAAACACTCTGGGAACAAATGCATGACAGAAGGGAAAAATGTTTCTGACGGCTATTGGGCTCCATATGACAGTTAATAAAAAACATCAAGTCTGTATTATGTTAGATTAACCAAGATCTGGATTCTACTTGACAAGTCATTATTATTAAAGGCAAGTGGAGGGTATTTTCAAATACACCCTGGAGTGATGCATGTTAAAATATGTATGGCAAACTCTTGAATGTCAAGGACATTTTGTGCAGTATATAATGGAAAACTGCATGTAATGTGCAATTTGGGAACTATTTTATGTACCTCTGAAGACCTCCAAGCATCACAATGAATGTTTTATTGAAAGCTGTCATACTCCGTACTGGGACCAACTGTATTGCAGATATTTATGAACAGTCATCAGTTCAGCAGCTCAGTGCTTCCGCTAAAGGAGGGAAAGAGCAGAATTGCCCATCTTTGCTTGTCTGTTTTCACTTCATCACCTGTGTTATTCTAACATACTAATTGAGGACTGCAACTTTCACCTTAATATTCTTTTTAAATACACCAAAAGCCTTCTAATTTTGGTCTCAATGTTGTACAAGGGTTTTATCTTCCAAAGACTCATCCATTTTCTATTCCATCTCCAGGTTTTGCTCCATTGAAGAGAGTTATTTTTATTTTAACACTCCTTTGCACTAATGTTTTAACACACATTAGGATTTAGGGATATATTTATTGAGAAATCTAAAATTAAATACAAAAGACTATTTTCCAGTAGTTTAGGAACTTTAATGTTGTTAAAACAGAAAAAAAACCTGGTTCAGCTTCATAACCAGTTTCTAACAGAGAATCTCCTTCATACTCATGAGAAGAGTTCTGTTTTATCAAAGAAAGTGTATTACATCAAGTGTAACAGTTGTCACTATACAGAAACTAATTTTGCAACATATACTGTCCTATAATGTGCCCACTGCCTCTGACTCTCTCCATTTATTATAAAAGTAATGTAATGCCAGGTAAGTGGAAGGATAGTGATGAAAAAATCCACAGAGATTATTCTACATCAAAGAAATATTTGATGTTTTTTGGTTTCCTTTTTTAAGTCCAAGCATTTTGAGCTTTATCAGCCTTCAAGTCACTGTGATCTTCCAATGTTTATCAGGAGAGGATGTTCACTTTTGAATTAAACTTTGTACTTTTTGGTGACGAATGTCATCATTTTATATTTGGTCAGGACTTGTTGAAATTTAAAAAGTGATGAGCAAAAAAAAATGCCATAGGTGAAAATGATAATGAATTAGTGTGCAACTGGTGGCTTTGAGAATATATGCCTGTGAGAAGGAATAAAGGGGGCAAGGCAGAGCTCAGAAAAGTGCTTCCTCTGCATGAAAAATGTGAGATAGCAACGATGATTTTTCAGTATGTCCACAGCTTATTCTCGCTTTTATCCCACCTTTTATCATGTCTAGAGATGGACCATGGAAAGGGCATTAATGTTATTCTCCTCTCTGTATGGTAATGCCATCATATCAAAATTTAGATAATTTCCTGTAAGTTGCTACAAATTCTGCAAAGCTGTAATACAAAGCTTATTGAACTCTTCTTTTATCATGAAAAGACTACCTTACCTTTGTAATGGAAGAGTAGTTTGAAAAATTTCAAATTTTATATACTCACTATTGTGATAACAGAGCAATTCCCTTACCTTTTATTCAGTTTAGGTTTCACAGAAATTCTTTGTATGGTGCAACTTATATGGATAGGAAAAGCTGAATGCCAGCTCTTCTTGACTAAATTTACTAATTGAAATTTAATTTTTTGCATAAAAGGCTATGACATTTTTTCATTAGCCAGTAGAAAATGATGTAACATTTTGGAAATAAATGTTCTTGTGACAATTTAACACCCCATGAAAATGTAAAGTTGTATTGTACTTCATACATAGTTATCATAAAATTATTGTGAATCCTGGGGAATAAGAAGTTTAGGTTCTCTGATTGTTCAAGCCTTGTAGATCCAAATTTCTTACTGTATGCATAAGGCTCTTAAACATAATCCCTGCTTTAGCAGGGAGTTTAACTAGATGGTCTCACTGACTCCTTCCAACTCTACGCACTCTGTATGCTTCTGTATTATAATCCAGTACTAATAACTTTTACTGAGACCTGAATTTGCTGTTGTCCATATCTAGGAACGGACTGAAGGGTGTACACTTAGGAATGGTGGACACTTAGTCTTCCCTTTCTTATCTGGTTTCCAATTTTTAACTAAGCAGAATTTTCTGTAACCACATGTAACATTAGTATTCCTAGGTAAAAAATCTAACCAGTCAGATTGAGATAGGAGAAAGTGTTTAAAAAGTGTTTGAAGAGGATTTATGATTACCCACAAGATAATCTTTATCAATCCAGAAAAATAATGTTCAAGGTTATGACTCTTCAAATACACAGAGATACATAGAGACAAACCATTTAATCTAAGACCTTATCTCCCATTATGACTCATAATAAGAATCTTAGAGAAAAAACAAAGCTGAGAGGAACCCAAGAGAGATCACTCATCTGACTTTTCTTGGCTGATCATTTAGGAACTTTGGCATTCCGTCTGGACAATAATACTTATTTTCCTGAAAGCATTCCTGATGAAGTATTTTAATAATTTTTTTAATGTAAAAAAAGAAAAAAAATCCTTTTGTTTGTTTCTAAACCACTGATAAAGTTATCTTTTTTCCCCTATCTTCTCTGTTATGAGAAACAGAAAGTAATCATTCCTTAGTCATCTTTTCCTGATCAGCATAGTTTTACATACCTTTCAGAAAACCTCGTTATGTTTCAAGCTAAAAAAAGTCTCTTGTGAAATCTTTACTGTAACTTTAATAATCTGTCTTGTCCTCCTCTGTTCCCAGTTTGTTCTACTGCGTTGTCTTTTGTAGATGATCAGCCTGCATAAATATGGCTTTCAAGTATGGCCACAATATAAATTTGTGAGTGATATTGTGGCACTTTACAAGTTCCTTCAGAAACATTCCTTGCGTTCTTTATCATTACTATTGTTTAGCTCTCAGCAGTCCTTTTTTTTAACAACCTATGGAGAATAACTGCAAAACATATTTTCTGGGCCTCAATCATTGAAATAGGCCTATGCTATCTGTGTCTATAGCCAAAATTTTTAAGGGTTTTTCATATGTGTTTCTTTTCATTAGCTGGTGTTGATTTTTAAGTGCCAGTAGTATCATGAGATAGTTTTAATAACGTTTTTGTGTATACAGGATTTTAAAAAAAATATTAAAAATTGTATTATTCCAACTATTTTTTCATCAGTAGAAAGTATTTAGACATCAACATTCACAAGTTATTCTGGACCACGCAGACGTTTATTATAAAGCTGAGTTTTCACTACAGAATTTTTGGATATTCTGCTGGTAATGTATTTTACACATAAACACTGACTAAATACTCTGAAGTTTATTTCTGGTCTTTGTTTCTTGCATGTGGACAGTTATTAATTAATAAGTATCTTTCTTATTAATTGATGTTATTATAAATTCTTGAAGACTTTTCAGAAGGAACCTTTGAAAGACTTTGAAAACCCATTTTTTATGAATAAATTTTTGGATTTTGAATAATTCCAGCCTTTCTCATCTGTATAACTAGTTGGACATTAAAGAGATATTTGTGTGAGATTGATACCAAAATATCATAATGTGCCCTACATGTGTTCCATACATTTTAACATGAACTAACAAGTTCCTGATGAATCATATTTTCAAAGGACTTGCATCTTTTTTTTTCTTTAAATTATGTTAATTACTGAGTGCATTATAAGAAACTGTTTCTAATGGAGATGATTAAGATATATTGTTTTCATTTAGAGATTAACTGTTCTGTCAGGTGCTTTACCTGATCCTCTGAAAGAGAGTACTTCTGGCATGACATTGCTCAAAGACCAATGTAAATCCCCAATGAATCATTCACTCATTTCTAAAAAAAGGAGAACAAAAATTCATTAATTACACCAAAGGCTGAAAAAACCTCAGTTTTGACACTTGCCCAAAGATAAACTAACATACTAATTTTTATATTCCTTCTCTTTGAAATTTGAGTCCCTGACATCCTTCTTTTACTCATCTAACATGTTAATCTTTAAGGTTTTTAGAGTCACATAGTTCTGATAGTTATAAGGGGTTCAATATCCAGGAGCTCTACACTTAAAAGAAGATTATAAAAACTGGACAGGAGGTTCAAGCTAAATCTTCTAGTTCAATGAATAGTATAAATCAAAGATAGCACAGTCTCATGACTGTCATCATCAATTACAAGTAGAGTGTGAACAGCATGATATCCCACTCAAATAACACACAAGAATGATGTTTGATACTAAATCAGGATTCTGGGTAATATAATGATCTATCTGTGAACTGTATGGAGCAGCTGTTATTTAAGGCATTCTGTTTTAAATATTACGTACAATACATTTTCTCCTCAAATATGCAAGGTACCTCTGAGATATGCATTTGCATACACATTTTCCCGACCTTTACTATGTAAGCAGAATAAATTAATAAATATTCTGAAGACTTTTTACTCCTTGAAAAGGTTTTAACCATTCATAATTTTCCTGTAAATCATATACTTACATATTTTCCATATTTAAGTGGTTCCTGCTAATGTTTCAGAGTAACTCTTCAGGTATAACAAAGTGTATCTGGTTATTATTCAATTAGAGTGAGGTTTTTTCCCCCCACTATCTCTTAATCCCATATTTAAACTCCTTTATTTTAATGTACCACAGCATTTCAATATAGAGTATTCCGAGAATCCCAGCATGGTTTGGGTTAGAAGGAACTTTAAAGATCATCTAGTTCCAACTCCCCTGCCAGGGGCAGGGACACTTTCTGCTAGATCAGGTTGCTCAGAGCCCCATCCAACCTGGCCTTGAACTCTTCCTGGGATGGGGCATCCACAGGTTCTCTGGGCAACCTGTTCCAGTGACTCATCATCCTTGCAGACAACATAATATCCAATTTAAACCTATTCTCTTTCAGTTTGAAGCCATTCTCCCTTGTCCTATTATTACATGCCTTTGAAAAAAGTCCCTCTCCAGCTCTCTTGTCAGCACTCCAGCTACTGTACGGTTGTTTCCAGTCATAGAAGAGGTCTTTCCTAATCATTGAACAAGTGACCTGCCATTCAGATTTCTTCATTATCTGGATGAGGATTGGCTTCCTTTGCAAAACGCCATGCCAAGTGGTTATCCAAAAACATGAGTCGGCTTGCAGTCACTGTTATACAAGTTCATAAAAATGGATCAGAAGTCTGTAAGTACTAAATGAGCACTGTTTGTGTGGAGAGGTCCTGCCACCAAGCTGGTGAGTTTTCCCACCAACTCTGGAAATGTCACTGAACTGCTGCAGTTACATTCACTCCTGCACTTTACTTCTCCTCCTAAAATTGCTATGTGGCACAAGGCAGCTGATTCAGTTACCCTAGAGATGGCCCTATTTTACAGCAGTTGCATTGGTGTATTGTATATATTGCCTGGCATATAGCTTATACCTGTCTGTGTTTGTGCATTCTTTGAGCTAAATGGTATTTATATACAGTTAAAGCAGGAATTTATAAATGGAAGCTGACTGATAGCTGACTGAGGGCAAAACTGCCAGGAGAAGTATTAAATTGCAGTTCAGGCCGTAGTGTCTGCTGTTTACAGTGCTCAATCAGCTTTATTGTTGTTAGAATGTATTTTGCATGTGAAATACTCTATTTGCAATCTATTCTTGAAATTTTTTTTTTGGTATCTTGTATGAAAGATAACTTTTTTTTACATCTAATACATCATCCAGAACCAGAAAATTTCTGTCCATTTATTATTTTCATATACCTAGATGAGTGGACAAGAAGATTATATACATGAAATTTAAATTTTGATTTCACATAATCAGTCTTTTAATTTTTTTTTTTATTTTATTTTATTTTTTAGAAATAGAAAATTTATTTCAGTGGGGAGCATATGCTTTTGCATTCTATTTTTCTTTGAAGTCACCAAAGATCCCTCATTCTTCACTTGGGATTTTTAGTAATAAAAATAATTTTTCTCATGGCATTTAAAACTATTAATTTTCTATTTATCTTTCATATCTTAGTCATAGTATGCAAAAATATCAAAAGATAGTGTCCATGAAGAATGAGGTATAGACACAGGCAAATATTTTGCTTCACTACTCTGTGTCTGGACCATCCACAGATCATCAAAGTAGCTGTGATCTCCTAAGTTTTTAACTGGGAAACAGAAATGTTCACTTTTTCTAAATCCAAAATTCAGAAAATATTATATGGCAGCATCCATCTATTTTTCATAATTTTCTCTTAATACTCAGATTTGTCATTGTAAAAGGTCTTGTACTGAGATTTGAGAAAAAGGAATGATTTCAGACTCTACAAGTATAACACTAAAAACAAACTCCGTTATCTGTCCTTCAAACTGTCGTTGCTATCCCTCAGATTTTCCATAGTCTTAGATTTGACTGAGCTGCTGCAGTCGTGTGCACTTCTGTTAATACCTTACTTCTACAAGTTATTTAGTCAGTACTGACCTTTGTAATAAAATTCTTAAGATGAGAAATATAGCACATATTGAAATTGCAGAGCGGTTTTTTGTAACACTTCAGTTACCTTATTCAGAGATTTGTAAGGAGCATGACAGCCCTTAGATGGTCCAGCATGATTAAATAACACACGAGACTCAGAAACATTAAAACAAAAACAAAACAATGAAAAGAAAAGAAAAGAAAAGAAAAGAAAAGAAAAGAAAAGAAAAGAAAAGAAAAGAAAAGAAAAGAAAAGAAAAGAAAAGAAAAGAAAAGAAAAGAAAAGAAAAGAAAAGAAAAGAAAAGAAAAGAAAAGAAAAGAAAAGAGAAAAGAGCTTTTTCTTTGAAGGCAGCAAAGTAATATTTTACTTTCATTTGAATGTAGCGGATTTATAATCATTGTAAATAAGATAAAAATCAATGTAAATGTGAAGAAATTGAAATACAAAGAAGGGTCAATATAAAGGTAACCATGAAAATTTTAAGGTTGATTTTTCATAGATTTTTTTAAATTCCATAATTAAAAGAATGGCAATTACATGGTAGAAGTAAACTGATTAATTTAGCATAGTCCATATTCTCAAAATGTTGAATAATAACCCACTCTAAGCTTCATTAAAATTTTTTTAATGGAGGGGAAAGAGTTGCAGATCCATCTACAATTTAAAGTACTTCATTATAATACCTTGAGTGTTGTGTAATTTGCTTGAGTGTTAAATCCTTACCAAAAAAAAAAAAAAAAAAAAAGAAAAAATCAATAAAACCATTTATATGTAGTATTCTATATTCTGAGATTTTTTTCTTAATCAGTAACCTGTCCTGAAAAATCCATGTAACATGAGACCAGAAGAGAATACAAAACTATGAAACTATTTCTGAATCAGCATGAGAAAAGACAGCAGAGGAAACACATGAAGATCCTTGCTTTTGAACTCAGTAGTACTGATGAGATTTAATCTGTGCCTTCTACATGGCTTAAGCATTCCTCAGAGGCACTCTTTCAAGTGGGAATACATGCTCAGAATAAATACAAATCATACCAATAGCTCTATATAGCACAGACATATGAGAAGAATAATACAATTTAAAAGCAGAATTTTTAAGACTCCAGTGATATATAAATATTTCTCTATTAGTTTATTTCACAGGCTTACCAAAGTTTCTTTTGCTAGTGTTGCAAAAGCAGGGGGACTACAGTGTGACAAAAGAATTCATGTCTTTTACATTTAGTTATTCAGCTGAAATTGAAAATTTAAAGAATTATGACCAAGACAGGTATATTATTTTCATTTTGAAACTGTTTGATTTTCAATTTCCTGTATATATATGAAAGCACTAATGTAAAATTTTACAGTTTAAATTTGTTTATCACATAATAGGCAAAATCAAAACACAGAGGGTAAAAATGGGCAACTTTCAAGGCTTACCTGCACACATTCTAGGTAAGAAGAATTTTGTCTAGAGTTTGTCATATAGATACTCAGATATTTTATGTATTCAGTTTTTAGTTTCTGGACATGATTTGAAATTGTTGTCATTAACATTGTCTATATAAAATAGGGAGAAAGTTTAGAATTGCTTCATATAAAGATGCAGGCATAAAATTGATGACTGAGCTCAGCGTGAGATGAGGAGATAAGAGCATGCTGATTTCAAAGTTACTTGCAGTTTGCACTTAACTTACAGAATTATTTTTCTGTTTGATAGTTAGAAGACAGAAAGGATAGGAAATTCACATTGATTTTGTTTACTTTTTTAGATTTTTCAAGTTTTTTCCAGCTTAATTTCCAGACAAATTCTACCTACAATTGACATATAAGGCTCAGAGCAGGATGATCAGTCTAGTTTGGTCTGTACCTCAGTTAGTGTAGGAGAAAAAGCCTAGAACTTCCAAGAGAAAATTTAAAGCTTTCAGATTCCTATACATCCTGTGCAATTCGTTGGATTGTTTTTCTTGTTTTGTTTTGGGGTTTTTTTTGGGGTTTTTTTGGTTGTTTGTTTTTTTGGTTTTTTTTTTTTTTTCTTTTTTTTTTTTTTTTTTTTTGGGGGTTTTTTTGGGGTTTTTTTGGTTTTTTGTGTGTTTTTTTTTTTTTTTTTTTCTTTTTTGGTTTTTTGGATTTTTTTGTTGGGTTTGATTTTTTGGTTGTTTTTTTTCTCCCTCCTGGCATCAGGATTGCTGTATACTGTCATTACTCACTTGTCAATGCGAGAAGTTCTCCTGGTTTTGACTTGACAGAAGATGTCAATAATGGAGACGTGTGACAAATGAGCCTTTCTCTTTTTTATGTGCTTGGCTATTTTGTTCCACAATAAACACTATTTTTTTTTTACCAGAAATTTTCACTGCCTGAAAATTTCTTGCTGTGTAACTAGTACCACTCTTTAGTCACTGAGGATGGGTGCTTGGTTGCTTTTCCCATGCAGTGAGGTCGTAGTGGGAGAACATATGCTGTATGGTGGCTTATATGGGAATTATAGATTCAGAAATAGATTCAGAGCTAAGGAACCTGACAGATCTCAGCCTCATTCAGTTCCTGCTCAGCAGAAAAGGCACTAGCATCTGGTTTGATATCAGGCATTACAATAAGCTACATGCAAATAAGGTAAATTACCTTACTGATACCAGTGTAAATGCTATTAATGTAGCATTTCTAGAAATATGTATATATACTTTTTTTTTTAATATATATATGCACTATTTAAGCAGCAAAATATTCAGGAAAGAAGTCAATTAAACAGGTGTAACAGGATACAAAGCTCCAAAGATTCCATGAGAGTAGGGGAAGCCATTCTATTTCAGAAAATCTTCTAAGCAAGGTGCTGAAAGGAAGCATGGTGAATGCTCTGAGAAAATAGATTGTCACTGCTAACAACATAATAAGGTATAACAGGAGACTTCCATTTTTATTTACATTCATTTATGATATTATTTAAATGAAGGAGGAAGAGAGCAGGGAAAGACATAAAATTGTGCCAGCAACCAAAATGTCCCAACCAGCTCTGAGGAAAGACATTTTTACAGCTGAGATTTGTTGCAGTATATTCTCTTGTTCAGCAGACCGTAGAGGGCTGTAAATCTGGAAAGAGAGAACACAGCAAAGAAAGAAAAGCTGCCAGCAGTTTTTGACTTGATGAAAAAACTAAACAGTTTTTTTGATTTTTGGTTAAAAAACCCACAACCTTAATGTCAGCTTTCTGGTTTCCAAGATCTGTGACCTATGAAAGTGGTTTCCAAGTGGTGTCACAGACTAAAAGCAGAAATGGAATTCAGATGAACAG
The DNA here is from genome assembly GCA_013397845.1 of Melanocharis versteri. Taxonomy (NCBI): domain Eukaryota; kingdom Metazoa; phylum Chordata; class Aves; order Passeriformes; family Melanocharitidae; genus Melanocharis; species Melanocharis versteri. The sequence continues at coordinate 1,892,689 of VZTG01001100.1, forward strand.
CACAGGATCCAAACCTAACCCAATATCAGGGATGCATAGGCATAGTGTAGCAACACATTTCAAGATTCTGGCAAGAACTTCTTAATGGCACTTTTCTGTAGCTCCCTTCTTCAGAAGAAATAATAATAATTACAACAACAGTATTAAAACAGTAATTAATTTAATCTTCTAAGAATCTTACTGTCAGCGTTTCAGCATGTCTGATAGTGTTACATAGACCAATCATGACTGACAGAAATCTTGCAGCACTGACACTTGATGGCAGCTGGACCATTCACCCTGACTTGTGCCATGCGCTGGAGTTTTATTTGACTGCCATGATTGTTTCCTCCCAGTTTTCAGGTGATGCAGCCTGCCAGGATTGAGAGAAGACATCTGTAGCTGGAGGACTGCACTAGATTTCAAAGAGGGGCACAAATCTCTGCTCTCATCCCTTCAGGTCTGTACTGTGATCAGATTTCTGACTCTGGCAAGAAGCAGTAGGGCTTTGCAGAGATGACTTTGGCTGCAATGACCTCATGGTTTAATTGATCTGAGGTCATCACAATTTCTTGTCTCCTGTGTCGGCAAAGTGAGAAGACCTAATTTCATAGGCACCAATGTCTTGCCTTATAATGTTAGCGTATGTCATAAGTTTTCAAAAAATGCATGCAGCCATTGTTCATTCCAGATTTTGTAAATGTGTCTTTATTTTTAGATTCTCTCAATTCTTGAATGACATTTTTGAATGCTTTTTATTTCAGTGGTACAAGAGACTAATGGGTGACGAGGAGCAGAAAGGTAGAAATCCACCAAGCTTTTCTCATTTCAAGGAGAATTCTTTGCTCATTGTCTGTATGTGACCTGACCTGACCACAATACAAAAGGTGAGTTAGGCAGCACAGCAGTTAATGTCCAGAAAATATACAACTATAATGACTTGCATTTGAAAAAATTCTGGAATGCAGCAAAGCCATTACAACTGATTTATATGCTCAATAATATAAGTGAAAAGAATCATTACTGTGTTACACACCATGGGACAATTAAAGGCCAACTAGTAACATTTTATTTAGACGTTTTTAATCAATCAGTAAAATAGTATTATTTTCTATAGCCACAGGAGGATGAGTAGTAATATCTAGCCACTTGAAAATACTTAAATAAACCAAATGTAGAGATGTTGAATTTTCAAAGCAAGGAAAGATTTTCAGAACTACTTTATTAGTTGAACAAATATAGTTAAACAAAAAAAAAACAAACAAAAAAAAACCCAAACAAGCAATCAAACAAACAAACAAAACCAAAATCAACCAACCAAACAAACCCAAAATAAAACAAACAAACAAACAAACAAACAAACACACACCAACCAAAAATATTTTAAAAGTTCTCCTCTCCCCCAAAAAAAACACTACTGGGTTTTTTGAGCCAGTTGAAATTTAAGCCAGTTGAAAATAAGTTTTTCCTGGTTGAGGCTCAGGATTGCTATTTTTTCTTTCTTTTTGTTTTTTAATGTTATTTCCCTTTTTCCTTTATCTTATTTTCTCTTTTTTTTAATTCTCTTGACTGTCTTGTTTCTATACTTTTGGTTTTTTCTTTTTCCTATTTTTTTTTCTACTTTGGAGTGGGGAGTGGGAAACAGTGGTACTAAACCTTACATGGTGTTTTGGTGTACGTTATGTCCTATTGAATGTGACATAGGGAGTATAGTTTTATTTTGGTAACAGGAAAGATTACCTTTTCCTGATTGCATGGAAAATACAACGAAATACCCCCCCCCACCCCCCCCCCCCTATGCTGATGTACCATGAAATTCTCGAACTGTATATTGCAGGGTAGACCAAAACTCAGTCTCCTAAGTATGTGTTAACATGACAAATTTAATAGAAGCATAGGGATAATGGTCAATAGTCAAATGTGTTACTTGTCAGTTCTAAATTATTACAATATAATACAACATTTTTAGTACATTTGTACAGATATGTGTGTGCACATATGTATATGCATACCTACATATAAAAATATAATTAATGCAATTTCACTTCACTTTCTTCAAGGGGAGAACATTTCTGAAAACAATGAGTCAACAGAGATGGAGCAACACCTTTGGAAATAAACATTTTGAAAATTACATTGTGAAAGATCTTGTAACAATTATTTCCTCTCTTTATGACAATAAGGGTCTTCAAACCTACAGTTGTATTTATTACTTTCCTTTAAGCTTTTATATTTTCTCCCGTAGATTGTTTTTATTTTTATTTACTAGGAAAACACTCAAAGCTGTTTTTGAAATCAGATGATTATATTACTCAATTTTTTGCTCTACGCTGGTTTAATTCTTCAAAGTTCTGTCTTTCCACAATGTGTGACAAAAGAGAAAGAAACTCTGGTTTTTTGAAAGCTTTATCTTAAAAGGATTTAAACCCTTACTTTATATTTTGCATGAGATTAGCACACACTATAAAAGCTGTATCTCTGCCTCTACTATTGTCCCTCTGGGCTTTTACACGTGGACAATGAAATGTTGTAACTTACAAAGAATCATTTATCATATTTAAGCACAGAGTAACTTCCAAACGTTATTATAAAAGAAATAGGGTCACTGATGTAAACTCTAAAGCCTTATTTGATTTTTCAATAGCTTTATATTTAATTTCATTGTTGGAAATTTCTGGTCCATGCTTTCTGATTATTGTTCAGGATAAATGCTTACCCTCTTGAGGTTGTGTTTTTTATTTTCTATTGTGCCAATTTTCTTTTTCTAGCATGGTCTTCTGAGAATTTACATCAATGGACAGAGTGCAACATTTTCAAGTCCTTTTTCCCCATCGACTTGAATCCTTTTTTCCCTGCAGTTAAGGAGAACTGCAGATTATCTATTGGCACTTAAAACTTCCAAAAAGCTCCCAATACATTTATTCTCATTAACAGTTACCTCTGTATTCTGTGTTAGAGATGGCCCACTTCCATCCAGAATCCTTCATTCCAACTGGCAAGTTCAGTGAGAAAAAGCATCAGTTTCATCATTTTTATTCTGAACTCTACTCATTTTATTTATGAATAGTTCCCACAGAAGTCGTTTACAAATGGTATTGCCCATAGGACATGTATCCCGCTGCTGTTTTTGAGGACTCACAAATGACTTAAAGGGATCCTATTTTTACTGCCTTTCCCAGCAATTTTCATATCAAACATTTTCAAACTACATACAAAAATCTGCTTAAACTGTTTGTCTCCTGCCAGCTCTACTTCAGCTCTGAGGCTTGATCTGCCGTTCCTCTCTATTTAGTAGTACTCAATAGTAATAAAATATTAACAGTTTTTCACCACAATCTATTTTCAAAATTTAGTTGTTCTGTTCATATTTATGGATTTCAAATTAAAGTTTCTAATTTATACGAGTTCAAAGTGGAACTATTTTTAATCCAAGGTACTTGTATACTTGTGTCCACATCTTTAATAGATTTTTTCCTACTTCCTAAACTTGACACTATGAGATAATTTAACAAACAGAAGGAAAAAAAGTATAAGGAAAGATTAGTAAAAGAAGCATTTATAGAAATTCCTAATTCCAGAGAAAGAAAATAGATGCACTGGCTTGGATGTTCAAGGGCTGCAGTTGATGGTGCCTTTCAGCAAATAAGCAGGAACACAGCCACAGATACTTAGCCAACGGTATGCAAAATAAAATTAAGATTTCTGTCTGCCATTAGGCTTCAGTAATCAGTGAGTTCAAATATTACTGAAGTGTCAGAATGGGAGGAGGCAGGCAGCCTATGTTGGCTATGTTACTACATAGGTCTTATTTTCATCCAAAAACAGGTTCTTGAAATGGTTAAAGTATTTGTTGATACAGTGAAAATAAATAAAGCAACCCTCTTCAAAAGGCAAATTTGCTTGAATTGAAGAAAATAGTGGTACCCCATTGCACAAAGGGAAGGAAAAAATTTTTGTGATTGCTTGAGACATGTAGCTTGTTCTCAGTCTGCCACAAGCGTATTTTATCATCTGAATACCTCATAGTAGTCTAGTGCTCTGTAGAAGGAAAGTAAAATTCCTACCACCCTTTTTCAAAATTTGTTGTGACGGGGCTCTTTGGAAAGATTGTGGTAGTTTTTGAAAACAGAGGAAATTGTTTGAGACAGTCTTCTAACCCAAGGATATATATCAGAGGATCATAAACTTTGCTTCCATAAGGTTTTCTCCCATGTTTCATTAAATCAGACATTCCTGTCTTCTTAGAACCTGGTTTGGGTTTCTAGACAAGGATATTTTTCTTTTACCTTAAATTAAGTCCTCACCTTCCTTGTACAACTGCTAAGCCTATCTAGTTTCTGTTGCAGCAGATTACCTCCTGACAGCAGAATTTCATTGAGCTGGCTCTGAAAGCCCCTCAGAGATATAACAGAAAACATCAGTTTGACTAACAGAGATCTCTTCTCATGTTATCAGCTGGGGAAGGGAATACTTCATGGCTTCAGAGAGCTTTACAAGGGCCACTGAATGCTCAGTAAAACCTACAATACTCTTTTGCCCTAGAGAATTAACAGTTACAAAATCAACTTGAAATTCAACATCAAATTTAAACTCATAAGTTTACATGTCTACGCATAAGTTCCCATATGTGTACTAGGCATCTAAGCTCCAGTTACAGTTGTTTTAAATCTATTTTCTAATGTTTTGAGCGTGGTTCGTACAATGGAAATAGGGACTTTATTAGTGAGACTACACTGTAAGTACCCTTCATCCATTTTGCAAAGGATATGACTTCTTATTGCCCCTGGTGTTAAGATCCAGTGTTAGGATCCAATCACAATTATTATTAAGGTTCTTTGGAAATTCCTCTACCCAATTAAAATGCAGACGAGACCATATGCCAGTGACAATAGTATGGGTTTTATTGTATAGAAAATATGAAAGAAAGAGAAAAGGAGAGAGAAAGAAATGGAAAATAGGTGGGGGGGGGGATGAGGCGTGACAGAGACAGAATAAAAAGAATATCACCACTCTGTGGGTCCCACTGGTGCCTCGATGATCTTCTTCAGCAGGTCTTCNTCGGCTGGGATGGCAGCTGGAGGCTTTGGCCTGTTGTGGATGCATACCTTTCCCTTAGCCTGAGGTGATGGAACAATGGGTTTCCTTTAATCCAATCAGCAGTTTGGTTTACAGTCCAAAGTTCTTCAGGGAGATACCTGTGGCTGTAGTTTCTTAAAAACTTTATATCAATGTTTGAGACATAAACTATTTTCAGTCTCTGACACCTGATAACAACGTGTTGATCATTTTGCTAGTAATGTAATAGCTTTTGCTTTTAGTTCTGGAGTTCAATGGCTCAATTCCTATTATGTCAGCCAAATGAGCAGCTGCCATATCTGCATTTAATATGGTTCATGAATATGGGACACGAGCTAAAATTCAGCAAGATTACTGAGAGAATCTTGTATAACATAATTTAATTTAACAGAATCTCATGGTTTATTGAAAAGATAATCAACTATTACCAGAATTTCTGATTAACTGTTAGTTTAGGTATCCTAAAATTTCTAGTTTTGCTATAAAAGGGTAGTATATTACTTTAAATTCTAAATTATAGTATTTATTAAATGGGAGAACAGTATAGCCTCATTAGGATGCAGACTCAATCTCTACAAAAACTTAATGCAAACTTCTGATGTAGTTTTTACTTTGATTTTCTCTCAATATTTGTATTTCCTGGATGAACAAAGAAATAAAGACTTGTAATCAGGTTCCTAACTAGGTCTAAAAAATCTTACAAAGGTAGGGTCTCTAGTCACTTAGTTCACTGTTGGAGTATTCTCTGTTAAGTTCAGGCAGCCATTAACATTTTGAGAAGTTATTAAATCTCTATAAACTCAGTCTTGATATTGTGAGGTTCATCCAGCCTTAATCAAAGTCTTTACACTATGCAAGAGGATAATGTAGCATAGAAATTGCAGCAGTGTGTTTTTTAGAGCAGGATACAGAGAGTATGACTACCTCAAGTATCTACAGAAACAAGTTATTTTAGTGGAGCTAATAGAGGCCATGATATAGTCAGAAAAAGAATACCAAACATTTATCAGGACTTATGAAATTTAAAAAAACCCCTGTAAATACGCTTTATAATTATAAAATGTCTATTATTTGCACATATCTTTACATTTTGCCTATAAATGTTATATCAATGGATGTGTTTAATATTATTTTATAATCAGCAATTAAACAAAACAGTAACTTCTTAAAAACAGTCTACTATATTTCACATTGAATTGTAATTATGCAGTCAGAATACCACTGCACTATTTTATGAGACTGTAATTTTGTTCCAGAATGAATAAACTGTAAGACCAAGGTATAAATAGTCCCATGCAATGAAGGGATAAAAATTATTTCCTCATAAAACAGCACAGAGGAATTGGTGTCTCTACTACACTGAGAGGTTGTATTCTTTAAAAAAGTATGTCCCTGACAATGCTGGGTCCTTTGTTGGTTGTTCCAAAATAAGATGACCTACATATGTCCTGTCACAGCTTTGGTGGAAATCTTGAGCACTTACCAGGACACTGTGGTCGGTAATCCTGGTGTCTGAAAAAGAAAGCCTAAGAGCCTGAACACCTGATTGACTTCTTTCCTCACTATTATCAATAGTTTAATAAGAGATACCATTCCTTTCAAACTTGAAAAAATAGCACTAGAGTTCAGGTATACGTAAATCACAGATGTGGTTTTCTTTAGGCTAGATAATAAACAAAACTAATGCAAATCTAACCACCTAGACAATTATTTTAAAACATTAAGGTCATTTATAGAATCTATATTTTGCTGCTGCAATTTGGAAAGTAAAAATAAAGAAAAAAAAAAAAGAAAAAGAAAGAAAAAAGTGAGAACTAAAAAAAAAAAGAGAAAAATCTAGTCTTCCAATGCTGGTGTTTGCACTCTGAAGAACTGTGGGATTCAGGACATACCTCTGTATTTTATTATTGCTATGAAATAAATCATCTTATTTTGAAATACCTCTCTTTTCTTTTTATATCTTAGACAGCATTGAAATATAAATTGCTGGTTTCATTCTGGCTTCTCTTCAATGCAAGAAGAGAACCATTACAAGACGCTGTATGGTTAAATTAAAGATCCAGGGGAAAAATGCTTTGACTTCTGAGAGTCAAAATGCTTTTGAATTCTGGCTGTGATCATTCTGAAAGTGTAGATAGTTGAAATGTTCAGACAAGCAGAAATGTTTATTAGATGTAAGGCTGTTTTCTAGCAGCAGTAAGTGGATGGATTTTTCAGGAAAATCTATGAGCAAAAGTTCTGATCACTAAAAATGTTTTGAGAACTCCACTCCCATTAGCTGTATACTAAAAGTCTCAGGAGTAAAATTCACATAAATAAGAAAGAGCTGGAGCTGTATTTGCGATCATAAGCTCATATTTTCTGGACTTCATTCACAATAAATACCTTTGCATTACATTTGACCTTTTTGTTTTCCATATTTAAAGGAGAAAATCATAGGTAATATTAGCGCTTTTAAACAGACAAAAATCTCAAACTTCAGAAAACTACCAGTTTAGAGCACGTAGGGTTTATATAAGGTTCACCTTGCTCTGTATTTTCTGGTGGTCTTTATCTTCAAAAATCTGCAGAATTCTTTGATCAGATATTTGAGTGTATCTGTAGATAGGCAATTCTCTTCAACAGGGTCCCTAATTCTGCTGTAAAGCATACAGAAATCATCTCATCTACTCAGCTTTGCAGATTCTCCTACCCTTACTGCACTGCTCAAGTTTCACAGGGGTTGAGTGAAAAATCAATGGGTTTTTATAACTAAATTAAAAACAATGAAAGGCCCGCAGGAAATTCATTCTGGTGTAATTACAGCAGTGAACTGTAATTTTTAATCAACAAGATTAAAGATAAAACAGATAAAGCACCATTCATTCTATGGCAATTTTCAGTTTGGAAACTGATGGGCTACTAGAAATGTATTTCATTGCATTTATACATGACTGTCATTAATGAGAAAATTATTATTCCGAATAAAATCATGTGTAAACTGTTTGAAATTATGGAAGACAGAAGGACTTTCTTTTAGAATGTTGCCCAGAAATGCAAGTTTGCTTCTGTTTGTGTAGAATACAGGAGGAGATATAACTTTAAACAGGGTCAATCTTTCTAGTTTGAACTAGCTTAAATATATCTCAAAATTCTCAGATGCTCAAAATACCACTTGAGTGTAACCCATATTTCTAACATAGGGCAGGTAAGGAGATGGCGTACATGTAATCAGCCACTGAAGGTCTAGTCTTTCCATATAATTGTACCTACATAAATAAAATACTTGTAGTCTTTAGACTGCAATAAGTTACCCTTTCTATTCAATGTCAAAAAAATTCATCCATTAATTTATGATTTTCATATATATTTCTAAATTATTGTACTTATTTCATAAATGTTTTTTTGAGAATGGGGTGTGGGATTTTTTGTTTTGGCTTTGTTTTTTTGGGGTTTTCACTGCAGAGTTACTTGAAAATCAGGATGTGTGAAATCTAAGGAAAATTTGCCACATCTGACACAATGCAAAAGAGGAAAGAGAAACAAGAACATTTTCATCTTCACTGATTCCTTTTTTTTTTTTTCAGATGAAATTCCAAAAGATCACTCCTTTAAAATATATTTTATAAATTGAAGATCAAATCTATAAAGCACTGGTATCCCTCCAAGCTTATTTCTGTTTGTACATGATTAGAAATCTGAGCTGGCAAATCAGGGTTTCACAAAATGTCAATAGAGCCTTGTGCTTGTACTGCTTACTGAACAATCTTTTTGTCATGGCCTTCTAGTCAAAATTTATTGTTTTTCCATATGAATATATAAGGCAAGCAAAGGTAGATATAAGCTTTTGTGTTCTGCAGTTTCATGGGTGTCAACGACGTTTGACATGCTTGAGATTTGTATCAGGCTTGAGATTTAAAGTATACCCTGTGTTTTGTGAGCAGTTAACTTAAAGTGAATGATGGAATCACAGTTCTCATAGTTTCCCTAGTGTTTCAGTTTTTCTCTGATTGTGCAAGAATTATGAACTGAACAGACTTTTTTTTGAACTTGGATATCTAAATCCAAAGATTTTCTTTAGATGTTTAATACTGCCAAACTCCTATTTTTTTTTTCACTCCATATAAACAAAAGTGAGTTTTTTAATCAAAAACTATAGGCATCCTGATAGAAGCAATATTAAATGGTTTTGTTTCACTTAATTTTCAGCATATATTTTCCAGTACTGTTTTATTCTAAAGTACCATCCCAGCTAAAGTACAGATGTCCTAACCATGATGTCTTCAATTCTTACATAAACCCAGAAATTAATTTTAAAAATAATTGGTGTATAATCATAGGCCATCCTAGCTCAGATTTTATCAGTTTGCCCAAAAGAACTAGATTTGGTCTAATTTGGGATACATCGTTCTCAGCTCTGTTCTCTGTCTTTCTGTAAAGCTACTCTCTTCTAATTCACAGTAGATGTTACATTCCTTCTCCTTTTCAGTCAAATAAGCTCCTTTAGTTTGTGATATACTGTTTTCTGTCAATCAGTGAGGATTTTGTGGGGCCACTTGCCTATTTCTATTGCTTTTCCCTCCATTTCATGTGTTCAAATTTTGATTGTTCTTTCTAACTTACAAAATAAGGACTCTGTCCATCACACTGAACTCTTAATAGGTTTGCAATTCCTTGATATGTTGGAAACCCACTAGAAGGCTACATGAAGTTAAAGATGGATTTGATATGGCAGAATTTATGGAAAAGGCTGATTCATCTCTATATGCAAAGGAAATAATTTGGATTTCAAAAATAAGTAATTAGAAAAATAGAGAACTGGAAAAAAATTTGATCAAAAAAGAGGAAGGGAAGGAAGGATTGTGGCACAATCATTTAGAACATTTTATTAAAATTATTTGGATTTAGATTCAATGTGAAGGAGCAATAGAGAGGATTTAGTAATAGAATTTTATGTGTTTAAGTATCCCCCTATTTTGAACTGCACATTAAGCAAGTACAAAATTGAATATTGCGTATTAAAATGCGTATCTCTATAGGAATTTGATCTCAAGGTTGATTAGGAAAATGTATGTGCAATTATACACATTCAGATATACATACACTGAGGTTGCTTCAGTGAAATGAAAAAATATTAAATAATTAAAATAATTAAAGCCCGAAAAATGCATGATACACTAACACACAGAGAAAACAGGGAAGAACATATTCTCACCGAAAATTCTAAAAATATTATCTTACTTGACAAGGCATTATCAATCTAAAATGTAGCTATTTTAAAAATATATCTATACATTTATTTTCAGGTATTGTATATGGTAGTTAATCTCCCCTTCACCTCTTGTGATTTTGGAGTGATGATTTCCACCTAAAATAATATTCCTGCCTGTACCAAAGAAACAGGGGAGTCTGTCTAGCAGACATTACACAAGAAACTGAACCTGACTGTAAAGTGCTGTGAAATGCATATACGAAACACACTGAAAGAAATTAGATTATCCTCCCATCACCTTTCTTTATAGAAATATGGTATGTTTCTTGTAAATTATAACAAGATCAAGCACAATGTTTTCAAACTGAAGTAATTTTTTAGATGATAACATTCCTTAAGACACTGATCTATTTCATTATATTATCTAAACCAGCAAAGCAATCTGCCCCTGCTTCAGAACTGCAGATGATAAATAGAGACACTAGAAAATAAGAATAGACTCAGGAATAATAATAATAAAAATCAAAACCAAAACACAACCTATTTTTCTATGTGGGGAAATCCACAGGAGGCCACAAAAACTGCGTTGCAGCACAGAAAATACATGTATACTCCACTTCTTTCTCCTAATAACAGAAATCTAATACAATTGAAGAAGAAATCAACCTGTTCTTCTTTCAGAAAGAGAGTTAGCAGGACCTATATAAAATAAATGTTTTAAAGCATTTTTACTGCTTGAGAATGTTTTAGAATGTTGTTTTTTTAAAAAAAAGTAGTGCAGATGGAAAAAGTACAAGTAGACAAAAAATTCTGAAAATCAAAAACAATGCTTTCTTTCAAGCCTTTAATTCCCAGAACCAGATTCTATCTGCCTATGTGACCACAATTACTTGTACAGAAAATGAGAATTATAAGTTCATTTACTGGAAGTGATGTCAGCCTCATTTGCTGTCATGAAACAGAATGACCAGAAAATAAGGTCATCTAGAACTGAAAACAAGTTTTTTTCTTCTCTACTTTGCTGTTAACTCCTAAATGCTGAACCAATGTGTGAGCAATGCTAGAAAAATGAGGCATTTGTCATTAATAAGTGAAGGCCCAAAGTTTAGGAAGCTGAGAGAAAGGAAGAAACTTTGAAATATGGAGGGGGAGGGGGCGGGGCGTGGAAATGGTGTAGAAATCTTTCTGGAACTATGAGAAAACATTAACAGTAGAGGATAGAAAACTGTGAGACTATTACACTTTGCGACTTCTGACACATGGAACTGGTGTGGGCAGTGTAGATACATAAAGTGATAACACTTGTGAACTGCAAGAAAATAAAAATAGAGTAAATAGTGCACTATTTTTGCAAGATAATCTATACTCTAAGAGTTTGAGAATTAAGGTCAGGATCTTATTTTCAAACAGTGCACATATCTTTAACTATGCACACAGCCTCATGTTCTATAATTTATAATAAAATCAGAGAAAAAAAGTGAAGAAAATTTGTTCTACTACACTTTTAGTTTATGACCATTTTTTAAAGCACATTTAGGCAATTCTGTGGAATCTGTATAAATGACTGGGGTGTCTAGGCAATCTGACAGCATTATTTATAAACAGCAACAGCTGGGGACCAAGCTATCTTTCTTGATGTGTCTCTGTCTTCTACTGCTCTGAGTGGTGACTAATAACTAGGGTTAGTGAAGTTGCAAATGCACTGACATTAAACAAGAGAAATTACAAAAGGAAGGGGAAAGGCATACAACAAAAGAAAACAAAATAAAATGAAATTAAATGTGTTCTGTAGGAAAACCAGAACACAGCACAGTACATTGTAGCTACTCTCTCTGAACATTCTGAGTATTGCATTTTCCGTGCAAAGTGTTTGCAGCCTCAGGATCATGCTGCTTTCAGCTTCACTAGGGAACTCTGCAAAATTTACTGTACATAAGCATTTAAATTTTTTTTCAGTTTTTAGCAAGAAAGGTTCTTCTGGAATTTTTGTCATGGTGGCTGTGTATCACTACCTGAAAGGATGTATCTGTTGTCAAATTTGTGTTACAAAATGAGGAAGCCTAAACATAAGAAGCAGTGAAATTCCAAAACAGTATAAAATATATTGCGTAGTGCTGTCAATGGTTTATCACTAGTTTCCTCCATTTGAATTTATAGGGAAAAAGATAATCTAATAAAAGATAAACTTCCATCAGACAAAAATCCCCCAAGAGAGAAATCAGGGACAAAAATTACTGTATGAAAACTTTAGGTAGGAATTAATATTTTACAGTGATTGTATCTTTAGCTCTTTCAGAAAATTTTCAAATTAGTAAAATATTGTTATTTTGTGAAGAACACATGAATACACGTAGTGTAGTGGAAAAAGAAAGGTCAGGGATTTTTCAAATTTATTATTAGTCTCAAGGGTCAACATGAGCAGACCTAGCAAAATCACAGCAAAAAAATCCAAATTGCAGAGTGACTGACAGGTGTCTGGATCAGTATGAAGTTTGAATCTTAATATCTGCTTTTTCTAGCAGCTTTACCACAGTTCCTGTGCAGACAAGAAATCTGCTGCCCTTTGAATATGACATTAAATATCACAGGAAGCAAGTTGGCATTTTGTTAGTTCTCTTCTTATCCCTCCTGGATGTTTGCTAATGGACTGAAATCCTCATGACAACAGCAGTAGGAGAAGCTACTGTTCTCCAGATCTCAATCCAGGGACTTTTGCAATTATTTAAGCAGTTTGAAACACTCAGTGTGCGCAGTCTGTGGGAGATATTATAAAAAACTGACGTCTTCTGAGAACTTCAGGCGTCTAACAGTGATCTGTATGCTGAAGGCAAGTTAAAGAGAAAAAAAAGCAGAAGTTAAGTTACGGCATGTAAGTTTAACTGTTAGATAGAATGGCATGGCATTTTATAGAATGAGGGTAAGAAGATTTTCTCAATTTTTTTTCTTAATCTAAAACTTTCCTCAGGCAGTAAAGTATCCTTACTTAAGCTGTAGATTTTAGGGCTATAAGAAGTTATATTCTCCTTTCTGAAATCTGACATATTTAATTGTTTTGGAAGACCAGTCTTGAAGAATATTTTTACTAAGATCCTTACATTTGTTTATGCCAGTGTAGTGCTTCTACCCTGACATATCCTGAGATGTTGGTGGAGAAGAGTGGTATATTTTCCTTCTAAATAATAAAAAGGGTAGAGATTCATGTGGTTTTATACATACATATGTGTGTGTCTGTGTGTTTTGCTCAGTATATCTCGAAATTTAACTGAGTGTTGAAGTGTCAGTTATTGAGCGTGGAAGAATCACCACTGAAAAGGCTGGATTTTCAGAGAATTCCAGGAAATAAGTCACAATCTTTCCTGTCCTGACAGTTGATTCTATTATTATTGCTGTGAAACGCAGTAAAATTTTCTGTGTTCAGAAATCAATATTATTTGCCTTTTTTTAATGTGCACAAACCATAATTTTAAGCCCTCACACTGATTTTTTTTTTTTTTTTTCAGAAGAAAAATTTCCATTTTTAGTCTGAAAATGCTACTCTGGAAAATAACTCTGCAAGGTAAATATATGCACAGAAATTTAAAAATTAGAAATTTATTAAATCAGACGAAAATGAAATTGCTCATTAATTTTCCTTCCTTTTTTTCAGTATTGGCCACAATATAGTTAAACATTAAAATGGCTTTGTATACTTGGGATAAATTAGGAAGAAGAAAAAATATGAAGAACTTTGTGAAAGTACTTACTGTGTTTGATGCACTGCAGTAGTACTTACATTGGATTTTAAGCATATTGTTAAACTTGTCTACAGTGGTCATTATCCCATTAAATTACTACAAAATATCATATCCCATTAATCACTATAAAAAGAGAAAGAAACGCCTTTAAAATTTTCTTTTCGTATGGAAGTACTGGACAGATGCAGATGTTGAGAAGGATTGACTATTGTGTCATATTTTCTACTTCATACATACATTCATACATACATAACTACCATTAGTTTCTAAGATTATTTTTGGGGTTAAAAATAAATATCAGCACTTTGATGAGACTTTGGAAGATTTCTATAGGTTTCCATGAATTTTAAGAGCCATCAGAGTGGTCTCTTGGTGAGAAAGGTGTAAAAGAGCAAGTCAGAAGCAATGGGCCATGGGAAACGGGAGGTAGGAGTTTTCAAGAAGCCCTTGCTTGGTGTTAGCGTAGTGTTGCAGCAGCACCTGAGTGCCCTGGAATCTCTGAAGGAGAGATCAGATAAAGGGGGGAATGGATCTGTGAGCTAATAAATCCAGAGAAAAGGCAGAAAAACTAGAGCCAAACTGCTCAGAATAAAACCATAATTACTCTCAAAACATCATATCTGTGTCCAGTGCAGCATTATCTATGACAACTCCCAGCTGCTCCTTAGTTTATCATGATATTTATAGTGGTTTTAGGTGCCAGACTCACATACAATATGTTATATAAAATGGAAGACTGTGATAATTCTTTAGATACAGCATAATAAACTACATGGGATTGAAAAAAAAAAAAAATTAGGGGTGAGAAGCTTATAAATAGCACAAGAAAACAAATATTCAGGGTTCATTGTGCCTTTGAGCATAGCATGCTCCCTGCTGAAACAGCTCCCATTTAGTGTTTCAGTTGGAAGGCAGCATATTGCAATTCCTATTTTGCTGTTTTCTTGTTTGTTAGCTTTTCTCAGTCTAGAATAAAAGTAAAGTGGTCTGAATAAAAGAGCGGTTTGCTCTATATGTATAGCAACAAAACCATGACAAGAGAGATTGATGTGTCTATTAAAGAAGTAAGTGAGGGAAATCATATCTTAGTTTTGCTAAGAATGGGTTTGCTGTTCTTTTACTAAATGCTTTGGAGTACAATTTTGTGTTTAAAAAAAAAAAATAACCCATTCATCCAGCAAAATCAGGCAAATAATAATTTAGCTTCCAGGATAATATTGAAAATAATAAAGTATTCATGTCAACACCCAGATTCCCAGCAGATTATTGGCTCCATGATCAGAAACTTTCCATACAATTACCTGACAGATTCTTTGAGACATAGCAGACCATAAAATAGGCTTGTCAGGTTTGTTTGTTTTGGGTTGTATTTTTTTTCAGTGAAGAAGACTAGGATTGCCACACAGAAAGCTGCAGCATCTGGCATAATAAACAACTGAAAGATTCTAGTATCAAAAAATTTTAAAACTACTGATAAGTACATTAGGAAACACCATGGTGCAGTTTAGTTGGTTATAGATACTCCTCCTCTTTTTGTCACTGTTTCAGTTTTGCAACAGCCACTTGTTTACTATCAATCCCCATCAAGTCAGAGAAGTTATTTGACTGTGCAAAAATTGGTGTGTTATGAAGCAGTGTTAGGGCCACAAAGGATCATTGGAAGCTGATGAATGCCAATATAACTTAGAAATAATACAGACAGGTGAAAGCCTATAGATATTTTCACAGTTTTCATTTTCACAGTGTTTCATTCTACATTTTAATTATACTACTGGTCACCAAAATCCATTTCTGTGCAATGGGTTTAGAATGTTGCATATTGGAATAACTTCTCAATGTCTATGATGGTGGTGTGATCGTAAGCTTCTTATTTAAGTATTTCAACCTAACCCTGCATAAACCCCTATCTGCCTGTTATTTATCTCATCTGATCATATAAATGATAATCACAGGGCTTCCCACTGCACTTAGCATTAATAAACCTCTTGAGAGTGCCTGAAATAAATCAAATTTCAAATGAACCTGAAACCTTAACTAACCTGTCAAGACTTAAGACAAAGCACATAGTACTTTCCTCAGAAGTGGAGGACAGGGAAACTTCATTGGGTTGCAGAACTTGGTATTACTTCTCAGTTGTGCCCTGGCAACACCTCAGGGCAAGGCTAAAGTGACTAGAGCCTTGTCTTTTCATCCTTGTGCATGGAAAGAAAATAAAAAGGGACAATCCAGATCTAGCAGCAAACCAGCATATGACAGATGACTGATATACCTATGTCTCAGCAAATATACAGAGATACAGTGCAAGAATGATAAATAGAATGTAGTGAAGCAGAAAATCAGTTCTCCTTGACAATCTCCGTTTTTGTGATTACAGAATAGCTATTGAAGTCCAAGGAAATAACAAAATCAACTCATAAGAAAAAAATCGTAGCAAGTATTTTGATGGCACGGTAAAATTGGAAACAATTTAAGGAAAAAGGACTAATTTCGTTGGACTTGCAACCATCGTTATTTTCTCGTTGACTTTCAGACTTTCAGATTAATAGAAAGCCTTGGTTTTGGACAGATTCTTCTGCAGTAGGAGTGTCTTTGAGCAACTGTGAAGCCAACCAGTACGTCAGGTCCCCATCATCTCATCTATGAAGATAATAATAAGCTCCAGAGTGTCAATGAGAAAAGGTAAGTTGCTCAAAAAATAAGTCAGAGTGAAAGCCCTTAAATTAGATGCTACAGCACAATTTTTGTGATATCATCCTAGCTTGAGTTTCATTATAATACTTTAGTCTTATTATCCAAATCATTCATGCAACCATATGTATTTGAGGAGTCATGGGATCCCACCACTGGACAGAGACCAGGGTGTTGGTCTCTGTCCTCCACAACTGCCACTGAAAAGGTAAAGGTGAACACAGCACCTCTGTGAACTTTTGTGCCAAAATGTAGCTTTGTAATTTCCTATCTGAAGGATACCTCCAGAAAATCTCCATGTCAAGGTTAGAATGGAAATTGAGAAATGATTCCATCTTGTAAACTTTGAATGCATGTGACTTCCAAACAGGGGACACAGAGATCCTGAGGCAGTCTCCTTCCTACAGATCTCAGCTGTTTTTCTTGCTATCACAGCAGCTTGCTTGGACACCACCGTGAGAGATGAGTCAGACCTCTCTATGCATCATAAAGTTTCCTCATGCCCAATGCTTCTGAAGACTGGGCTGAATGATGCAGATAGGGTGGTTTTTACCAGAGGAGACATCATATTGTGACACAAAACTCTGTAGATATTTTTGAAGGAAGAAATTGCTTCTACCAAAATGTGGTGTGGATGGAATTGCTGTCAGTACCACGTACCTAAAATGCGAGAGCCTCCAGGGTCTGGGATATCAAGTTTGAGTTCAATATCTTGAATCAGAAATGCCTGACTCTTTTTATTCACTAAAAAGCATAGGACAGTAACAGTTTTACCTTAGACACCTTCTGACAATTAAGAAAGTACACTCCTAATTTAGACACTGATAAAGAATTTAAAATCTACCATGTTACACACAGTTTAAAATACCATTCATGCAAAACTTATATATAGTTTGTTTGCTGTCTGCCTAATATTTATTCCAAACCCTCTCCCACTGCAGCTGGGAATGCTGTTTCTAACCACCGAAGACAAGTGCAGAACACTGGGGACGTAAAACAATTGGCATTGTTAAAGGCAACAGGGAGAGCTTTCATCCAAAACATACTACGCATCTCACAGATGCTGGTTATCTCCCAGAGCTGGTACTGATAAATGATGTACAACACGAATGAATGCTGAGACACAGCCAAGCAGAGAAAAGGGTGTCTAGGAGGAATTTCTTCACAGAAAGAGGCAACTCATTAAATGAAGAGAGCAGGTATAGCGTTTATTTTTCCTTTGCACATCTGTCTTCCATCTTTCTTAAACTTGGGACTTGTTTGCTTGCATGCTCTGTTTCAAGACAGAATCTTGGTCATGACCGTGGCAAAACATTTATTTCTTTGTGCTTAGGATGGGTTTATATAGTTATAGATGGTGATCAAGAGCATATAAAGATGGTCTTGAAAAGGTGTTCCACTCTTCTGAGAAAGCAGTGTGCACACTTAAAAGAGGCTCTGTGATTCTATATGCCTTACTGTTATGCCCACATAATGGAAAGTAGGTTTCTAGTTTTCCTCCTTTCACTTTATTTTTCATGTTTCTTTGCCAGTTTCAGAATGTCTGAGTTGTTGTAAAGAGCATCTCTATTGTTTGAAAGGTTGTACAGTTTTTTTCTAGATGTCCTGGTTTTAGCTGAAGAAGAGTTATTTTTTTTTCACTGTGGCTGGTATGGGACTGTGTTTTGGATTTGTGCTGAACTCAGGGTTGACAATAGAAATGTTTTTGTAATTGCTGAGCAGGGCTTACACAGAGACAAAGTCCTTTCTGCTTTCTGTACTGCCACACTGGCCAGGAAGTTGGGGGTGCATGGGAGGCTGGGAGGAGACACAGGTGACCCCAGGATGGGGGACCTCAAATAACCAAAGGGATATTCCAGACCATATGACATCATGCTCATTGTATAAAATGAGGGAATAAGGAGGAAGGAGGTGAAGTTTGGAGAGATGGTGTTTGTCTTCCCAAGTCACCATTACACGTGTTGGGGCCCCACTCTGCTGGAGATGACTGAACACCTGCCTGCCCTTGGGATGCAGTGAACAAATTCCTTGTTTTACATTGCTTGTGTGCTCAGCTTTTGCTTTCCCTATTAAAATGTCTCTATCTCAACCCATGAGTTTTCCAGCTTTCAGCCCTCCGATTCTCTTTCTGATCCCACTGGAGGGGGAGTGAGTGAGTGGCTGCATCAGGCTTCATTCCTAGCTGGAGTTAAACCACAACTCCAGTCTAACCTGTCTCATATATTAAACTGTGTAAAGAACATTTGCAACTAATTGAAAACACGCATACACTTCACAGATGAATGCCTCAGTCATTATCTTTCAATTATGAATCTTGGCTCTATCTATTCTTCAATATCTGGTTTTGAAACCACCTTCAAATTCTGACCTATAAGCTCAGTGGCTTGTGTAAGATCTGGGAGACAAAGAACACTTTGAGTTTTGGCTCTGCATTATGTCAGATCCTATTTATGGGGCAATATAAAAATTACAGTCTATAGTGACTACGGAGTGGCACATATTTGATAGAATAGGCATAATTTTCTCAGAAACACCAGCGTTTGAAAGCAGAAATCAAAGAATTTGCAATATGTTATACCAGGCTCTGATCCACTTCCAGCAATAATAGGAGAGTTTTTAAAAGAAATTGTAGACTTTTATCCACTCTGCTCTCAGCTTCAGAACCAAACAGTGCTGAGTATTAAAGTGTGACTCACTGACACTGATTCGGGAGTCACTGAGGACATTTTAAACTCACCCCAGTGTAGATGTAGATCCACTTGAAGTGGTATGATCCTGCAACCATGAGAACATACAGATTTCAAAACCTTCAAAAATAACTTGTTTTAATTTGCTGTTGATGCTAAAATGTTTTCTTTAAAAACTGTTTCTCTTTTGGCAATTGCTAACAGATATGGGGGAATGTTCTAATGAAATTTTACTTTTTTAAAAAAAAAAATGTTAAAAGCAATATGAATAAGTGAAGAAACGTAAGTATTCATAACTTGCTTTTTCTTACACAGGAAGGGAAAAAAGACTTTTAATTTATTAAAGTAGCATGTTTTAACATTTTTAAGTCTGCACTGCTAGTCCAATTTTTAGTTATTTGATTGAAATGACCTTCCATTTTGGAATTTATTTCATTTTAGCAAAAAAGTAGACAAATTTTTAAATTAATTATTAATTGATGAGATAAAATAAGCTGGAGATTAACAAGTTATTACCTTTTATGTTTCATTTTTATGTTCATTTAATTCAGAAATCTTATGGGCCGAGGAAATTATATACATATAATTTTTTAATGGTTTACAGCTAGGAATAGAAAAGTGAATAAATTGGGCAAAATTTTTCCATTTATTTTCATAGACTTTATTTCTCAGTTCAACTTTATATTATAAACACAGAAAATGTTACAAGTCATGTCGTGCCTCCTTTGATCATTATCACTATATTCAGTTCAAAACAAGATTAAATAGGTACAAACTGGTCAGAAAGTAATTTGGCTGGTCACTGGAAGAACAATATTAATCATCAGAAGATAATATATTCTTTTAGCCCTATTCATTCTCTCAGAATTAGTTCCAGAGCTTAAAATTATTCCATGGCGAAAGTAGTCTGGATTTAAGCAACAAAATCAATTAACCTGATTAATCATAGATCCATTTGATCAATGGAAGGCGTGATATAACAGCAGGCTATGGTACTGAATGATTAATGAATTTTCTTTCAGTCCTGAGAAGACACAAATAGGAGTATGATTTTTCTGTGCCACTTCTTACAATAATTATAGGCTTCTATGCAAAATGTCACACTAGTTTTATAATAATTGACACTTTTTGCTCCTCTAATGCATGCTGAGATTGAGAAGAGACTCAGGTATTTACCCATTCCCTTCTTTCACTCCAGTAGTAGTAAAGCTGACTAAACAAAGGGATTTTGCGTTCTGGGTTTGGTTCATGACATGATGGATGGCTGGGTCCAATTACCTCTCCTAACCTGGCCTGCTGCAAGAAGAGTCATGTTTTAAAATGTTAAAGAAAGGAGTAAAAACTCCTCTTCTCCCCAGGAAAAGAGCATGAAGGAACCTGGGAAGAGTAATCAGTATCCATGTCCAGTCTTTCTCTTCCTTACAGCAAAATCATATTTTTATCCTTGCGTCCTACAGAGGATAGAGGTTTGCAGATATTTTTAAGTCTGGGATACGTTTAACTCTTTTTCTTCCACAATGGTGGTACAAAGTCCACATCACCACAGTAATTGTTTATGATATCCTAAAGAAAATCAAACAATGAGTGAAAGTTTTATGGCTTCTGTGAAGGATGAAATCTTTGTATGCAGGCAGCATGGGGTGAGAAACGTTGTTCGGATATTTTCCTATGGACTATGCTATGACATTGCAAATCTAACGGAATAATCAATGAAACTTATGTTTCACAGTCTAACAGTTGTCTTCTGTAGTCTGAACCCAGAGTTATCCCTCCCATGGAAGCAAACTGAGTTGCATTTTCCTTTGAAAAAGTGGTTTTCTTCACACTACCTGCCTAGCCATGCGTGGTCTTCGGCTGGATGACTCAATTTACTTGTTTATGAGATACATACCAGCCACAAATATTCATTCCTTGTGCCTCTTCAGGAGTGTAAAGAAATACCCACATTCCCCTTTATCAATTTGTTAAAGAACAAGATGGCTTAGTTGCCCCACTGCAAAGCTTATTTGCCTGTAAACTTTAGTATATTACAGTACAAAAAAATTGTACAACTGGTTCTACAGCTGCTTTTAGGAACAATGCATCCAGCAACACTGCACACAGTGGATGGGATATAATCCCAGTCTTCCTAGAGAACACAAACCCTGCCATTAGCAGAAGAGTTCAATCTGATTCTGGTGCCTACAAATCTGAACGCTTTGTCTGTTTTCCTTGCAATAGACAGATAAGTCACCAAAAGAGATAGAAGTCATTGCCTTTTCAGTCTGTCAGGTCAATGATCCACGAATAAAGAAGTATTCATGCCAAGAATTAGAATAGATTGGAGATCTGTTACTTTTATCTTCAGTGTCATTGAGAAATTAAGCCCATTATGAAGATTTGTGTATGCGCTGGTTTTCTTGTTGTGTTTTGCTTTTTTTCTGATTATAAATCCATTTTTTCAAGACTTTCTTGCATGAAAACGTGGAATTAATACACCAATGCATCTGTAAAGGAGATATCGAGCTATGCCAAATGTACACAACAATTTAAATATTAAATGCATTTTTACTAAGTTTATAGGTAAAGTTTTACAGTTATTTCAGTGATTTATTGCAAATCAGATCTTATACTTACACAACATATTTATATAAATATAACTGAGGGTATAACTGAGGATAACCAAGTGAAATGAGAGAAGAGGAAAACTCTCAGCTAAGATAAGACGGTCTTCCATTAAGTTGGTTGCGGCTGTTATTCTGCTGTGCAGTAACCCATTCAGGACACTGAAGATCACTCCCTGATGGTATAAGTCAGTAAAGTGAAGTCTGGTATTCCTTTAGTATAACTAGTTATATTGACAAAAGGTCATGAGTATATCCATATCAGAGGTGGATAACAAGGAGCATGGAGAAGTTCTCGTCGGAGATTTTGATCAAAGCATTAATGACAAATTTCTTAAGTTATATTTAAAAAAAGGAAATACTCGAGATGAAAAAAAAAAAAAGCAAACAGAGCTATTCAGGCCTTTTCTTCAAGTCCACCAAAACATTTCCAGCGCAATATTACCCCTCTTCCATTCTTCCACAGCTATCCTGCTTGTGTGCTGCAACAGAGAAATGACGAAGCTGTTTGAACAAACATAGACTATAGGCCTTGCACGATTCTGTCATTCCACATTTAAACAAAATAAAAAATGATGATTTACCTTTTAGACAGTGACAACAAATTTTAACTGAAACAGTTCGCCATATTTGACTCTGTTAACTTTCAGTCACCAATTGAAGATTACTGCAAAATCATATTTCTGTATTAGAAGCGGTTTTCTTCTTGGAAAGAAAGTTTGCAAATTCCATTTTCTGATATGTAACTTATTCAGACCTTACTAGCTCATTCTAAATTCACAGACTCATGGAAGAGATGTGAAAAATTCAATAAAAGAAAAGCATAGAAGAACTGAAAGATCTTGTTTTAATAGAACAATGCATCTTATCCCAGGTAACTAGCAGGCCAAATTGCTTGAAATATCTCCTTTATTGAAATATGTACTGCTTTATTGAAATACATACAACACCTTCATTGTGTTCTATGAAATGTTTAGGGAACATAGTTTTTGTTTTTGTTTTTGTTTTTTTTAAACACTGAGTCTATATATGTGTGTATATGTTGGGGGTAGGTGAATATATTCTTTAATTTTATCAGTCCTACTCACACAGAGAAATATTTTGGACTCGTGATGTTGTAAGGGAAAGAAAGGTACTTCTACCCCTCCCAACTTGTTCAATTCTTTCAAATTTTAATTTTTTATCTAACAATGTTATCTAAGCATCTCTCGTTAGGCTAAAAGCAAAATAGATATAATCAACGTAGGATTTGAGGCTTTTTTTTTCATAAAATTCATGAAGTTTGTCTGAAAACACAAAAGAAAAATCCATAGGTTAAAAAAAAAGTGAGGTGTCAAGGTTCGGAATATCCAGGACAGGCAAGGTGGTAATGAATAAAGCAGACTGACTGGGACTTTTCTTGGATTCTGGATTTCAGAGGAGCTCTTGGTTTGTGTGGTCTCTGTTACATCAGATGGAAAATTTTTCTCATCATGAGACACTTACTTACCAAATCTAGGGAAAAGAATAGTCTTAAGGATACTTATATATGGCTGTTTCAGTGTCCTGTCCTTTTAATTTGCAAATATGCAATGAATAACCAAAAGTGGTGACAGGTAGAGTCCAAACATTCATGATTAATAAGTTTGTTTAAAATCCAACTATAATTTCCTGTGAATATAAAAAAAAAACTAACTTATTTTTTCTCTTTGAGTTCAAGGCTTTGAAAATTTTACTACTTTTTTTTTTTTAAATTGTAACACCAGGGGATCATAGAATATTCAATTGAAGTCAAGGAGCACTACAGAAGGAGAAAAAGGTGAAGCAAAAATTTGATACATGTAATATTGATAGTCAGCAGAGCTTTATGTGTGTGAAACACAATAATCTTTATGGCAAAAAGCATCAAGCTACAGTAAAACAATGTTGATGACTTGCTTTGGCTGCTGTAGGACATTTATTATCTCATTCCCATGAGTGCTGTGGTAGACTCACTGGGATTTTAAATTTAGTTACTCCTATTTAAATATAATTGAAAGAAAAAAAGGTGGCAGGAAATAATAAAAATACGTTTAAAGACCACACGTGAAATAGATGATTGTGAGGCTGATATTAGTCTTTAAATTGTACAATGTATTTTAAATTAATTGTATTTAATAGATTTTTTCATGCTTTAAATTTTTCAGAATGTTTCTGAGTGACTTTTTTTACTAAAGATAGCAAATATTATTTCATATGTGTGTGTGTGTATAAATATACCTATACATAACAAAAAAATATGCTTTATGAATTTGGGCTGCTGACCATAAGTAGAAGTTAATTAACTGGACTGACAACTGTAAATGGAAGATATTTCAGCTCAAAGGTACAAATGCAGTGCTTAAGTTAGCGTGCAACTTCTAAAATTACGGATTAATTCCACAGCATAAAAAATATTTTATACATACATTTTTGAAGATGCATATTAGACCAAAATGATGCATCATTCTGTTCACCCTTCAGTATTTATTATTTAATTTTTATAGCGGTATGAAAAATGGGGTTTAGACATCATGACTGAGATGAGTCAAAGTTAATATAGTTCTATTTTAAATTTTATTTCAGTTACTTATATTCACTATTTATTCCTCTAATTGCTGTGATCTTAATTCTTGAAGAAAATCCCAAACTCTGGTGGATTTAGAAATCAGACCTTCACACTAGTCCCTAAGTGATTCATTGAAATGGCTGCAAAAATTTGAATGTGAAACTTTTATCTACATGATAGATTCACACATTTTGGTATAGTTGATAATGTGATGTCTATAAGAATCTCTCTGTTGGCAGACACTGGTTATATCACTGAAAATAACCTTATTTTCACTGATATGAAGAGAGCACTGTATCACTGAGCCACAGACTAACGGTGAATGTTTTCACCACAAATCTATAACATTTCTTACAGATGCTGATGTGTGTATGCTTAGTATCCAGAAAAAAAAGAAGAAAATTATCTGTCACACCCATGCTTTAAATGTAATGGTCAAGTACTCTTGATTTCTCTCAAGGAATGTAAAGTATGATTTTTATTGCAGATCATCAAACTTCAGTCTTGATCTTCAGTTTAAAGGAAGGCATGTAATGTCAGGAACATGATATTATTATGGAAAGATCATTATGTCCTCTGGTACATGTAAATCTGCCTACAATCAAAAGAACAGACAACCTGGAAAGTGAGATCACTTGTAATGAACCACTGTTAACATTGATAGCTGCTTTCAATTCTCACTCTTGCAGAAAGACTGTAATTAACATTTCTTCAACATAAGAACTACCTCAAAACAATCAAATATCATTTTACAGTTAACTAAGTATGATATTGAGAAAGAAATGATATAGTTGGAAAACTAGTTGGCAGCATTTTAACATTACCTATCAAGATTTTTGCCATGGTGTAACCAAATCAATGTGCAAACAAGGACTGGATTGGAGTTTCAAATATTTGTTTTTGGAAAAGCCCCTGTGTGTGTCTGAGGCAATCTAGAAGACTGTGTCCATCTATTTAGGTGATAATTTTGTGGAAGCCCGTGTTGCAACCAAGACATGAGAGCAGGCCATGTAAATATTATTCATCTATTTTTGACTAAATACCTTGAACATTGGATAAAGCAGCTAAAACAGCAAACTCAGGTATGTAGGCCTCCAAAGCACAAACAAGTAGCTGTTTCCCAGAAATCTCAGTGCTGTTGAAACTAGACTGCCACCAAGACATACAGTTTAATTTTTATGTATTTGTGTGGCCCATATCACAGAATCTGATACAAATAACCTTGAGGTCCTGTGGTTATTCTACCAGTACAATACTGATGATATCTCATAGTATGCATGACTCGGGCTTTCTTTAATGGTAGAAAAAGAAATAGAGGAAAACAGAGCAACTATGATCAGCACTTGAAAATGCAGAAGAGAAATATTTGCTTCATCGAAAACTTGGTGCAAAATTTGAATTAAGACATAGTTTATTATAGAAACTGAAACAATATAACTGTGTTGTAGTTTTAATATAATGTAATTTTACTTATTTGTTCTGCATTTTTTCTTTCTTTGTTTAGAATGCAAAATCCTGAGATGTCAGTGTATTAAACAGTATGAATGTGCACAGCTATGTCATGCAAATGAAAGAAACAAACCAATTTCCATAGCTAATATTCATAAGCTTCCCATAGCATAATTTCAGTTACATAAAAAGGAGATTTTGTTTACTAAGTTTTCTTTGACATTTGAGTTCAGTTACTGCCATGGCAGAAGACAAGTTGATTAGGTCATTTGCATCATCTAAATGGAATTCTGAGTAATGTCATCATTCATTGGGTCATTGAGAACAGAAAAGTGATTGTATCCCATCAAACCAGGCTTTATAATCAAGTGAATAATACTTGGAATGTATCATTAGTCTGTACAGATACAAAGTCTGATTGGCTGATATTCAGATAAGGAATATGGACTTTGAATTGTAAAAGGGTGCTTAAGAGTGGGAAAAAAAGAAAACATTAAAAAGAAGGAGAAGAAAAACACCTTTCAAGTGAATCCATGTTTGCATCCAAACTTATTCACATTATTCGGATTTGAAATCACCTTTAAATATGCTGTGATGCAGCCAATAAAAAAAATTATTTTCAGTAACAATATAGTTTTATTTATAGGCATGGTTTAATCTGATGAAACAGTTTTTCTGTGGTGGATTGCATATTTTATGATGTACAAATGTTCAAGATATCTACACATTTCAAGAGGAACAGTAGGTCTTACTATCCAAATCAGCCTTAAACAAACTTGTAAAGAAACATTTAACTTCAGCTGCCTGAAGCACTTGACATTCAATCAGCCCCAAATGGCTCAAGTTAGTCCAAGCTGTAAAAAGCACTTTCATTTAAAACGCATACCACCACCAGAGAGGTGTTGAATCTGTTGCGTATTAAGTTAGCCTTTGTCAGCAGAACATTGCAGGGATTTAAACGTGTGTTAACAAATTACCTT
The DNA here is from genome assembly GCA_013397845.1 of Melanocharis versteri. Classification (NCBI taxonomy): domain Eukaryota; kingdom Metazoa; phylum Chordata; class Aves; order Passeriformes; family Melanocharitidae; genus Melanocharis; species Melanocharis versteri. The sequence continues at coordinate 1,919,642 of VZTG01001100.1, forward strand.
CATTCAGAACACCAACTTGACCTGAATCTCCTGAGCTATAAAATTCAGCATGATCAAAAAAGAGAAAGGAAAGTGACAGTCTAGGTTAGACTCTTTTGGAATTGTAATGTTTTCGCTTTCAATACAACTGGCAAGAGTTTTAAGAAAGTGGAGAATATCTTCTATTCAGTGGAATATGAAAGAATCTGAGAATAATACTCTGTTTAACCTCTATACTATAAGGAACATATATTAACATGTGTCTGTATATCTTGCCTTAGGCCAGTGTCAAAGGAAAGAGAGTGTTCAATCCTGTAAGGTACTGAGTACTCTGGCAGTGATCCAGCAAAGCACTCAACTATGTGTTTAAATTTAAGTACATGGATCATGCCACTAACTTCAATGGGATTATGCTTAAAGATAAACTAACCTTAAATGCTTTGCTGGATCACAGCCACAGTGCTCAGTATGGGGTGAATACAAATCCAATCTGAGAGGAGCGTTTTCTTCTCTGTGTCCAGTGAGAGCTCACAAAATACATAAAAAAGTTCTTTTCAGGAAAGGAAGTTCATATGATAACCAGACTGAATAGCTTCCGAAGGGTGGGATGATTAATAAATCTTGGGGTGCTTGTGTTCAAACAAATAGGCAAAGCAACAAACAAAAACAAAGCTCTGACTTTCCCAGGCTCAGATATTAATTCTTTTCATGTAACATAATGACTGAGCATGGACTGGGATATAGATAAAGCAATCAAGTGAAAGAGTAGAGATAGAGGCAGACAATGTTTCCTTTTATCCATTGCCAAATTTCTCTCCTGATTTTAGCTGTGGCCTTTCTTAATTCTGTAATTGGAAAGAACAAGAAGTCTCTAAGTTTAAGCATGTATGAATACCCTCACAAAATACACGTCAATTGAAATCAGACAATACAGTCTATATAATTAGGGGCAAGTGACATTCTTATGGGTCTGATGTTGTTCCAGATGAAAACAACATGAGAGTAAGCTTAGGAAACAAATAATATTTCAAAAAGCAAAAGCAAACCTGTGTTTTTCAGCATTACATATAAAGACTACTAACTGTCATTTGGTATACATGTTTTGCACTTCCCTTGGCTCCTGTCAGTGTAAAGAGGACTTGGTTAGAGCACTGGAGCCCACTGAAAGAAGTCAGATGAACCATACTTGTCTTTCAAAAAGTGAAGCAAGTGAGACGAGAAAGAACCTTTCATGTATACACTTCCACCACTCACCTATTCTTCGTGGGCAGCAAGAAAAGGTTGACACCAATTTTTCTTTTATTATTATCAGGTCAGGTTGCCAAATCCTTGGGCAAACCTGCAAGTTTGTCTTCAAACAGTAGCTGTCTCAACAACTCAGATGGTGAAACTGGACTGTACAGCACTGTTTACCAGGGTGATGATATGACTTGGACATGTAACATTGCGAAATCCTGGGCAGCCTGACTGACAAAATGACAACCAAGTCACATTAATCTTCCTGTAAAAGAGAAAAAGAGAACACATTCCCTAAAATAGCATACAAAAACCTAGGACTGCCTCAGAAAACTGGTCCACATGTGGTTTTCTCAAAAGCTTGAATCTTATTTAAAAATAATGCACAATACATACAATAGGGCTTCATATTTCAAGAGAAATAATTAAAGACAGCATCACACTTTCTAGCTAACAGCTCTTGCTGAAGCAATGGGCAGCTCTGGCAAAAGTCTGCCACAGAGCACCCTGAAGTACAATCAAATCAAACTGATAAAGAATTCTGTAAGAGGTTAGTGAACATGAAACACTTTTGAACTACAAAGCGCCCAAGCAACTCAGCATGTGTATTTTTTTGCCCTAGGTTTATCTTATTCCCACAATTCAACTTCTCACCTTTTCATCATATCCATCAATTTCTTCCTTGTTGAGAAACAATTATACCCTAGGAATCTCTTGAACTCATTTATACTCTATTCTTGAACCTTGAACCTTTTTCTATGGTTTTATTATATTTTTATAGAAGGCCTGCTCTAATTTTCTATTTACTCCTAGATGCTTAATGCCACAAAATATTCTTCAGATTCAAAATTTGTCACCAACACCTATCAGTTTCTTTCACAAACTGAAAAGCTTTTGATTCAACTCTTAAAATTTGAAGAATGTTTTCTATTTGTGCTGGTATGTTTTATGTTTTGACCATTATGCACAATGTTTTAAAGGAGGACACATTCTCTTAACTATATTCCGATAGATCTACCTCTTTAACTACATAATCAAGTTAGGAAAAAAGCCCATAAACATGGAACTGCTTGATAACTCTTTCCCATCATACACAGATTTTTCTCTCTCAACTTATGAAGAGAATAGATAAGAGTTTACTAGCTGTATGCAGTATAGGAACTCATTGCAGTGTCTTTTGAAATTCTTTTGCAATTTTTCACAAAAATTTAATTTTGTTTTACTGAAAGTTCCACTTGGCTCCAATATGAGAAAATATTTCTATCTGTACTTCATTGATGCTTATCTAATTCAAATCAAGAGATACTTACACTTTCAAAGTCCAGTATCTCTTCCATAACACCTGTAAAAATCACTGCAATACCTGTAGCAGCTCTTTTCCTGGGAGGCAAGTGTCCATTAGGAAAGTTATCATCAGAACTAGAATTCTTTGGGGATGTCATCAAAGAGACTGAGAATTAAAGGCATTTGGAAAAATAATTTTTTCCAGGGTTAGGCTTAGTTCTGTAATAAGGCTTTTTGGTGAAATTCTCCACTGGTTTTTCACTACTGAGATGCCCTGCTGAGGCCCTGGTAGAGTTTAGGATGATCTCGAGGTCGTTTCTTTATCCAAGCTCTTGGTTTGTTTTCACACTGATGCTAACTCATCAAGGTTTTCAACACTTAGGCGAATTCCTTTGTAAAGTCACTGCTCAGTGTTCACAATATCGGCACACAACAACTGAGCTCTTGATTTTGAACCTAGAATAACACATTGGCAGACTAGCTCAATCTTAAGGTGCTTATTAGCTCTAGGGAGAAGTGTCCTGCTTTGAATATGAATGAAGTTAAGATATAAATGAAAGCTAAAGCTTGAGTTTACACTTCAGCAGGAAAAGAGGCATTCAGAATTTTTTACTGTTTATCTTTTAGATTCCCAAGGGAAATGAAAAAAACAAATCTCACATAGAGAATGGAAGCACGTTTAGGCAGAGAAAAGTAGAATTTTTCTTTTGTTTTATTGGCATATGAATATGTTTAATACAGACCTCTCTGTGTCAGTCTTGTTGGGTTAGGAATCTATTATTGCAGTGTAGTTCCTCTAACCCCAGAAGCACAACTAAAATAAAGCTCCATTTTCAAGAAAACCAGAAAATGCCATCCATTCCGGGAGGCTGTGGAGTTATTTACATTTAACCTCTGTTTTGAATTAGCGACTAAGCGTAAGCACTATTCAGACTTCCTTCTGTTGGTAGATAAGTGCTTTAAAAACTTGGGAAATGGTAACTTACATAGTAATTATGATGTGTTACTTATTTAATCAAAATTACCACATATTTAAAACTGAAAGTGGGAGAAAATACATATGACATAAAATAGGATTTAATCCCTTCTTTGGATATAGCTCAATGAGACAACATTTCTGCTTCAAATGGTTGAAGTACCTCCCTCTTCTTCCTGTTTCAATCATTCCTCTCTCTTCTCCAGCTCCTTCTTTCCCACTTCATATTTGCATTCATCTCTGTGTAGCAATCTCAGTTCTCTTGTGTCCACTCTGACACATCTGCTCTTGAAGGCAAATGCACATAAGAGTCTGTGAAAGCAACGGGTTCAAAAACCTATTCTACTTGTCATCACAATGCGAAAATACTTTCTTGTTTTTCCTTGGGAGTTTTGTGGTTTCTGGTTTGTTATTGGGTTTTTTTCTCAGCCAGATTTAGTTTATTGAATTGATTTACCACACAGAAAATGTTTTGGTGACTCAAGGTTGGGAAGGGTTGTACAGTGAGAAGTGTTGAAGCAGCAGAAGTAGAGGAGTGGAATATTGCTCTTTCCCATTTGAAGGTAAAAAAGTCTAAAGTCATCTCAGGTTGCTACATAACTTCATCACTAGGACATGATATTTTGGAAGGGATAACAGGGAAATTTGATGTTGTATTGCCACATAAAAACCTAACTTATGGTCAGACTTTGTAAACCTACCTTAAAAGACTGAAAATTTAATTTTGCCTTCAAATGTGTTAACAATTTTTTTGAAGAATGATTTGACATTCAGCAAAGAATCTAAGAGCCATTCAACTTCTAAATCAGATGTCCAAAGTTAAATGGGGTTAATGCATGAATATTCATCCTAGGACAGCCCTGAGGGCCCAGTGCAGAAACAGGGATCTTGAAGTTTCTCCCAGAGCCCATGTTTTGTAGCCTATGAAGAAGTCGAAGAGATTATTTTTGACCTTGTAGAGCAAACAGCTGCAGAGGTAGGAGTCTCTTAGAGAGAATATTATGCCAGCAACCAACATGTTTTTTCTGAGAGATGAACTCTTTTGCCACAAACAAAATGTGATGCAGCCACTGTCCATCTATACTCTGTGATAGCATAGGATTTAATGGAGCTTTGCTGACACAGAACTTGGATAATGTAGTACAAATCAGTCCTGTCCTGAAAATGAGTGTCAGCTTTTGCCAACACACTTTCTCATATTATTCTTTACCCTCTCATAATTAAATAAAAAATTGTTAGCTTTTCTGAGCACTTATTTGCATTGAGAAACCAAGTTCGACATGCAGCCTGTGTTGACACATAGATCTTATTCCTTTTAGATTAAAACAAATTCTGAATTTATTAATTTGTATGGATTTGCCTTCCTCCCTGCAAGGTATATTACATTGCTCTAGACTACAATGAATATAATTTCCTGTCAAGTGTCTTCATTTTTGTTTTCACATAGTCCCTCTGCTTTTCATTAACGTGAACATGGGCTAAGCTCATGACATTCTTTGACTAAGCTCATGAGTTTCTTTGACTTCTACTCATGCTCTTCAAACCTCCTAATTGTTTTTCATCTCTGCTTTAATTGAATAGTTCCACAAAAACATTTCTCTCTTCTTTCCTCTGTAGTCAAAGGGGCTCCTCTTTTTGAGCTACCCTCAGTTTGTTGGTGCAGTTGCTGGGTAGAGCTATTTGACATGCCTCTCAGTAAGACCCTTTGAATTTTGTTTTGTACACAATTGGTTTTCCTTTGTTAGGAGAAAACAAAGGAAACAATTGTGCGTTATGTGTCAGAGCAGTTTTTACACTCTTACACCATCCTTGCACTTGCTGTCTAGGCCCAGTAGCACTGCTATCAGGAATGTTATACCTTGCAATTTTATCTAAAAGGCAAATCATTCAAGTAAATGTTTTGATACTGCGCAATCTGAGGGTACGATTGCATTAGCTCCGGTTTGGAAATAGATTGGCATTCAAGACCACCTCTTAAGAAAAAAATGTATGTATTTCTGTGTAAGTAAAAGCTCAGATATTTATGGTTTGAGGGGACAAAGGAGTTGATCTCTAGCTTGATCTAAAGCCTACTGAATCAATGAAAACACTTCCACTGGCAGCAGATAATTTTGTAGCCAGTCCCCTGCGCAGTATCTGTCCTCCATTATTGGCCTTGTTCTGTGACTCTCTCAGCAAAGAAAAGGAAAGAGCATCTTACTTAACAGCTGACACAGGATGCATCCCTGCTAATCAGAGAAAAAATAGCGCTTCAGTAGAAGATGTAAATGTATTTATAAAAGCGAGAGTAAAATTACAGACCTTTACAACTAATTTATCACTGTTCACAGTTTCCAGTCCATGGCAAAAGAAATAACAATAAATATTTACCAAAGGAAAGTGGATCAGCATTTAGAGCATTTTAATAAATGTTTAAAAGAAAATCAGCATAGATCACTTGGCTTTGGCAATCACTTTTATCTTCTATCTGTCTGTCTTTGATGGATGTTGTTCATGCTCTTTAGTTTACAGTAACAAGCAGGTTTTTAATTTTTCTATCTTCCTTCTCTCTAGTGCCAGGCTATGATGGATGATGTGACAAAAATATTCATCAGTAAATCCTAAATCCTGAATACAAATTAAATTAGTAATATAAGAAACAGATTTGCATTCTCCTTTGACAATGTTGTACGTGCATCTGCTACTCTCTAGTTTTTCTCCTCTACTTGTTTAATCTTGATAATAATACTAAATCAGAATTGGGATATCTTGTATTTTGTCTTAAGTACATGAGCGTACAATATTGTTCTAATATCCTTTGTGTCATTTGATCTGCGGTGTCTGGATTTTGAATTGAAGCAGCACTATCTGAATGATTGACAGCTATCAAGGATTGCATTTCCAACCAACCATGTCCTGCTCCCTAAACAGCATGGGTAAAAAACTCTACTGGGTAAAAAAACTGGCTGTCTGGCCAGGCCCAGAGAGTGGTGGTGAATGGAACTATGCTCAGCTGGTGACTGGTCACTAGCAGGTTTCCCCTGGGCTCAGTGTTGAAGCTGGTCCTGTGTAATACCCAGTATCTAGAAGCTGGATGAGGGGACTGAGTGCACCCTCAGCCAGTTTGTAGATTACAGCAAACTGGGTGAGAGTGTTGACCTGATGGAGCGTAGGAGGGGTCTGCAAAAGGATTTGAACAGACTGGATTGATGGGCCAAGGCAAATTCCTGGAGTAATTTAAAATATATGTATACAGTTGGGCACATGGTTTAGTGGTGGGCTTGTCAGTGTTAGGTTAATGGCTGGACTCAGTGGCCCTAAAGTTTTTTTCTAACCAGAATGAAACTATGATTCTGTGATTCTATTCTATGTTCCAAGTGTTTTTATTTCACTCTCCTGAAGGGCCATGTTCACTTTAACAATTGCTTTCCTCAAGTTTAGGGGTGTCTGAGTCCCTAAAGGTCTGCTGCATTAAAATGGTTGCTTGGAGTCTTTCTGAGATCTATCCTCCATGTAGAGAAAAAATAATTCCTCATAGACAAAAAGAACAGTGATAGAAGAACTAAGGAAAATTTTGATCTCCCTTTTCAAATGTGTTTTCACACACACACACACACACACACACACACACACACACACACAGACACAAAGAAGATTGTGATGTTGATGTTTTCCCGAGAGAAGAAATAACTCTTCAGGAACTTAAAAATTGATTCTTATTGAAGTCACAGAGGACTAAAATAAATTTATACAACTCAAAATATTACTAGTTAAAAATCAAGAGTGAGAAGAAAGCTGGATGAATTTAAAATGTTCCTTCTTACATATACCATATTTTTAGTATTGTTATCTTAGCATTGCAGTTATTTACTCTCGCCGAAAACCTACTTTGAGGTCAATCCCAACAGAAGCTCAGATAGACTCCAAATAAAGGATTATTTTTACACTGTGGAGTGCATCTTCTGCAGTCTCTTTTACAGTTCTCTTCAAAAGTAAGACTGACCAGGTTGAAAAGAGATGTCAAGGCATCTTTATTCTTTAATCAATTTCCAGACACAGGGTTAGACTTTTTGGTCATCTAATTTAACCTTTTCAGGTGACAGATTTTATCCCATAATTCTTGTATCTATCTTAAGGCTTTACAGTTTTACAGAGTATTTCAGTATATGAGCATAAATAACATCTGGTTGAGCTACAAAATTTATTTTAGAAATGTTCTTAGTCTAATGTTAAAGACTTGCAGTTGCAGAGCTCAACAGCATATTGATGAAAGGATTTCAGTGTTTAGTTACTATAAGTGTGAAAATTAAGACTGATTTCTAGCATGAACTTTCCTCCTCTGGCTAGCTGATTTTGTGATAAGCACAAATAAATTAAAAGTCCTTTACAAACAACAAAAAAATTCTAGCTGCATGGTTTGTGTTTGGATGGCTAGAAATGAGCTAGAAATACGCCCCTGATGGCATATTTTGAGACATTGAATTCCATGTAACCCGAACATCTAAGACAACAAAGCAGCCAGCAATCAAAACTTCAGATCACACTCAGCTTCCCCTGCAAAGCAAATAAAACCAATATACCAGCACAGTTTATTAGATCAGATACAGGCTGTGAAGTTCCATTCATTTATGTTATACCTGTTGTATCATTGAATGTTTCAGAAAGTATGGAAGTTCCTGTTGGCAAAGAGAAGCTGAAACAAATCTTTCTGGGACCAGGAACAAAAAGATCATCACGCCTGTGTTCTCATCAGGCAGCGGTGATGCCCTTGGGAGTCAGTGCACTCTCAAAGGGATTATTACACTTTCTGTCTCAGAGGGAATATAACTTTTGTGAGACTAGAACTTGAGCAGTGGAAACTTGTAGGACACAGAATGGCAGAAATGCATTACTGGGGAAATGAGACAAAATGGGTAAAATCTACTAATTCACAGAGAATGCTTTGGAAAGGAAAGAGAATTATTGATTTCTTGCATTTGGGAAATTATCCACTTAAGGCAGAGAAGGGGTAGAATGATTATCTGGTTTAATTATGAGAGCAAAGATGACAAGAGAAAAAAAGGGTAAAGAGGTGATTGAGAGCAGCTCTGTAGAGAAAGATTTGAGTGTGATGAAAAACTCACCATGACCTGGCAGAATGAACTCACATCCCAGAAAGTCAATGGAATCCTGGGCTGCATCCAAAGGAGCATGGCCAGCAGGTTGAGGGAGGTGATTCTTCCCTTCTACTCTGCATTTGTGAGACACCGCCTGGAGTACTGGGTACACTTCTGATGTTCCCAGCCTAAGAAGGAGAGGTAACTATCAGAGCAAGCCAGAAGGAGGGCCACAAAGTTGATAAGATAACTGGGGCGCCTCCCCTAAAAGCATGGGCTGAGAAAGTCGGGGCTGCTCAGCCTGGAGAAGAGAAGGTTGCATGGAGACCTCACAGAAACCTTCCAGTATTTTCCAGTATTGCCCGCCCTGAAGGGGGCCTACAGGGAAGCTGGAGAGGAGCTTTTCATCAGGAACTGCAGTGATGAAACAAGGAGTAATGGATAAAACTTAAAAAAGAGAAAATTTAAGTTAGATATTAAGAAGAAATTTTTCACTCTGAGGGTGTCTGGACATTAGAACAGGTCACGCAGGCAGGCTGTGGATGCCCCAACCCTGTCAGTGTTCAAAGCCAGGCTGGAGAAGGCCTTGAGCAATCTGGTCTAGTGGGAGATGTCCCTGCCCATGGCAAGACGTTGAGACTACATGATCTTTAAGATTCATTTCAACCCCTTAACATTGCGTGATTGTATGATTCTATGAAGTTCAGAAGACATTTTATTTTAGATAATCCATGAAATGCAGAGGATATGTAAGAGTATGCTCTCAGAAGTATCCCAGAACACCTCAGAGCAGAGACTGCTAAGTCAGGAAGGGTGTTTTGTTGTTTATTGTTTTTGTCTGATTCTTCTAATGTAGTCTGACATATAGTCTGACTGCAATTTGCTTTCAAGTATGAGCAGAATGCCCATATATGTAATACTCACACCTGTCACAAATTCTTAAAAATATTTATTGTAAAGGAAGAATTTCATCTTCAGCTAGAGCTCCTGGAGGTGTCTAGGGAAGACAAACCTTATTTCCAAGACCTAGTCATTCTGGGCACTTTGGTGCCAAAGGATTATCAGAGTACTAGGGGAAGCTCATATCTTATGTACCTCAGGCAGAGGCAGAGAATGTCCATAAACAGAACCAGAAAACTCATGACATATGGGGTTCAAAGCCCACAAAAGCTCTTTCAGCAATTCTGCAGTGTTCAAGCAGGGGTGCTTAGTCATATCCATGACATAATTTGTTTTCTTTGTGCCGAGTTTGTACAATTCACAGTTGAGAATTTATTCTAACTTGAACAAAACTTACAGACGATATGCATTCTAATAAAATTTACATTCTGATTGTAAATATAATTAAAACGTATGCATTTTTCTTTTTTTCACCATATGTATCACATGGTCATAAAGGACACCTATATATATATCTCCTTTTTCACTTTCTTTGGAATCTTCTCCCCTCTAAGATGTACCATAAGTGTGATTCTACAATTTTACCAAGTGTTTCTCAGTCCACAAAGCAAATTAGCAGCGTTTTTGCCTTCTGCTCTATGTCTTCATCACTGATGCCTCTTGATAGTGTGCAATGTGAGTGACGGAAACTGGGATATCCAATCTGAAAGCACATTCAGATGTTCCAGTTTGACTGGAAAATAGACATCATTTCAAGTAATGCTCAGAAAAAAAAACCCAAACAAACAACCTTTTTGTTTCACAGTAATTCTGAAGACTTAGCATCAACACTTACTATAAATAGCAGCAGATACTTAAAATGCTGTGGAGTATATTGAGTTACTGTACCAGTGCTGTGTAAAAGGCCATATGAATATGCAAAAAACCATGATGGATAATTAAAACCAGATGAAAACTAGTGGGATGCAAAACAAGCTGTAAACACCAATTCACCCTTTTCTGCCCCTTGAAGTTAAGAGCTTCTCATGGAGGTGAAGCTAAATAAATATTAGAAAATGAGAAGAGAGAAAACCAAGTAACATGCTAAAATGAAAACTTACAAAGGAAACGTAATGTTCTATTGAAATTTACGTTTATTCTTTCTCTAAATGAAAGATAAGGAAAAAAGGGAGAATACATGAAACTCTTCAGCTAAGCACTACAGGTTACTTCTACAAACCTGAGGAGATAAAACATACCCACTTATTAAGACTAATCTCAGCTCTGTGTTAGAAACACATTTAGGATATCAAATCACGGTTTCAGTCTTTGTCACCAAACCAGGTAGGAAACATCTAACCGTCAAACACTGGGACACAGTTCATAGCTACATACCTCTTTTTTTTTCATATAGACTTAAAGAAATTGGGAAGAAAATTTTATCTATGAAATATTATTACAAAAGTTATACCCTTATTTGCTAAAACCAGAACTATTTTGGGAGGCTGAAGTTGTTCCTTAAAGAAAAAGCTGTCATACTTCTGAATTTTCCAGCATTCCCGGGATACGCAGATTTAAAACAAGAGCAAACTAAACCCCCTGAAAGGATGGAAACACCCTCCCAACAATGCAAATCTTTTTGATGAAAATCTTTATTAGGTTCCTATTGTATCTGATAGCCAATCTCAAAAAGGTTTGCATTGCCCACTTTTTAGGCATTTGAAATTTTCACCTCACCCCTGTCAGTATAAAATATACATCATGCACTACTTCCCAGTTCCGACACATGGAATTAAAACAGAGAAATGAATTTGCAAGAAAAAGGATTCTCATTTTTCTTTAGATGTATGAGCCTGCTGCGTACAATGAGTGGCTCTCTGGATCCCTAAGATATCCATGAGAAGCTTCCCCCAGCCCCGTGACTCTGACCAGGCCGTACACAGCTCCTAGATTTAGGAAGCAGTGAAGAACACTTTTGCGACACATAAAAGAGGCAACTTCTAGCATGTATCACATTAGAAGAACAAGTGCCTGAGTCCTTGGCTAATGCTTTAATAGCTGGAAAATCCCACTCTTCATTTTACTTTTCTTGAAGTGAAGAAAGACAATCTCTTCCAGTAACAGCTCCCAGTCGTGTCTGAGTAGTGGGACCTGTGTGACTCACCACTGCATCCATGTATAGGTGCTGTCAGGTGAGAATTGAAGTTTTAGGAGAGTTCTTCATGGCACCCAACACCTGCACTACAGTCTACAGCTGCAATCCAAAGGCTAAACCTCATTTAAAAGAAGTAGGCTCTTGTACACAGAAAATTATTTTGAAGAAGCTACCATATTTTATCCTAGTATACAAATTCATGGTATATTATGTTGGGTCTCAGAATTCCAATTTTTCATACTGAGGTTTCAACGGGGTATTTAAAGGCACTGAAAATCTGTCAATTGCAGGCAAGAGAGAACTTCATATAAATATCAAATTTAGTCAGGATGGTTTGTGTTCTGTATGTCAATGAAGGGCACAAGAGGGAAAGGGCAGAGTGGAACAGGGAGCTTGCATGAATGACTTTAAGCCTCTGGGTGAGCTCAGGGCAGACCCTGTGCCTATGAAATCATTTTCTATTGTTAGCCTGTACAAAATGTTTGACTGTAAGACCAGAGGGAGACTAGGTTGGTTTTGTGCCAGACTACTGTTATCAGGACAGTGTATGACCGCTGCACTGCACATAGAGAACAAAGAATTACAGATTTATTCCTTCTTCTCTGTGAGAGTCAGCTTAATGACCATTATTGTGATTTTCTACAACAAATCAGTAAAAAAAAACTTGTGTTCAGACAGATGTGTTTCTCATGCATTAGAGAAGGGAAACCTTGACTCTCTGTGTACTGAGGGTGAAAGGAGAGTTATTTCTACCCTTGGTAAGGTGACCTGCCCCAGAATATCTCAGTTGAGATTTGCTGCCCTGTCTTTATACAAACCTTTAACTTTACACACACAATTATCCTGGTTATCCACCCTGGTGAATAAGAAAAATTTTTCTGCATGTAAAGGCATATAGCTTGGGTTTTCCCTGGGAGAACCAATGCACTCAGAGTACATACTGGAGGGGAAAGGAGAAAAACAAAATGGAAAACTCTTTTAGAACTATTTCTAGTAATAAGCAATGAGATAATTATATACCTGAAAACATCTTATGATCCCATATCTCGGTAAGCTCTGCAGTAAAGTGTTCTAGTAAGCATGAGTAAGAGATTAGTGTAGAAGTTAATTTAAAATAATTTTATTTTAATACATCATATGCATTCCTTTCGATCCCTGCATTTTAACATTATTATCTGAATGTGATTTATCTGTTGAGTTGTTTTTCTGGTTTACTGGTTGCAATAACTACTCAGTTTGGGAATCTTAGTTTTGGATATTGATGAACAGGCCATTTCATTTTAGATGCCGGTTATACTTTCTGCTCACTGTCTTCAGATATGAAGGTGTTAGGCTATAAAAATAGAAAGTACTTTTCACAGGTCATTTGATTCAGCTTTGGAGAATAGAGTGTTGTGATATCGATCATGTCAGGATCTCTTCCTCTGCTTTAACTAGACCAGCTTAACATTAATTACAGTGCATTTAAAAGTCATCTGTTTAAAGGAGAATAGCTGGGAGGAAGGCTAGATGAAAGAACTTAATAAATTTCTATTTTGGTTGGCAGGTATTTTGAACAGCAAAGTGTGTTATCAACCTTGAATATGATTCCCATTCTGTCAGCATGCTCAGGAAGTATAAGTTCCTTTGCAGCAAAAGTAGAATGAATGTCATTTTGAATGTGAAACAAATACATAAAACAAATATCCTGAAACATAGTTTCTCTATGGAAGTTGTCACTGTCAAAAGTCATGAAGTGATTTAGTGTCAAGAAGACTCTAGGTAGTTTTGCTTCTCTCCTCAGAGCTCACTGATATTAATTATTTGCAGAAATCTGTATATTCCTGTGAAACTACAAAGAGAAGGAATATTGACTCTGAAATAAATAGTTTCATAAAGTAAATGCCTCTAGGTAAAAATATGCTCCGTGAAATGCAACTGTCTCCAAGTCCTATATACACTTGTGCTGCCACAGATCCTGAACTCTGTTTACCTACTTCCAAAGAGGTAAGGTATGCACCAGTAAATAAGCCATGTGGCATATCTACTATGTTAAGATGTTTTTTAGTTAGATTAAGCTGATAGACATATGGCATAGGGTTTTCCTTTACCTGTCACCTGAAACTAAAACTTTTGGTTGCTATAAACAAGTTGTGCTACAGCTTGTACTAAGTAAAACACAAACTTCTCAACTTGGTGACTGCTTTACTCAGCTCAAGTCCCTTTTAGTGGGACAGCGCCCTTTTAAAAGCCATTAGGTGATTGCCAAATTCTGAATAAAGAATATTCATAGGCTCTTTTTGATTATTCAGATGGCTCATCATAGTAATCCCATGTGTTGGCAAGGGCCAAACGCAGCCATATATTGGCCTGTAAAATAATCTTAGTAACATAGTAACATCCTTTGCATAGGATGAAGGGACAAACAAATCATATCTGGGTAAATTCAGTCTTTGTATTTGCAAGTGTATGGTCAGCTTGACTTATTCTGGCGAGTGAATATTAGATTATACCTAATGGTGAAACTCTTGGTTTGTCTTTTCTGCTATTATTCTTGTGAGAAAATAAATGCTGCACTTCATGTTAACTAGGTCTCAAATATCATCTCTGGTAGTTTTTTTTATGGATTAGCTTGTAAAATAGTGGACTTATGATAAAATTCCACCAGAACAGTCTTGAATTCATCTTTCTAGGTGTTATGTCCACCTCTATTAAAAGCAAACAAACAAAACAAAAAACTGGTTACAGTGATTCAACTTGCAAGTTATGCAAAGTATAATTTCTTCTTAGAATCACAGAATATCTCAAGTTGGAAAGGACCTGTAAGGAACATTGAGTCCAACTCCCTGCTCCTCAGAAGAGTAGCTTACCTCTTACAGAGAAAAAACTTGTTTTATCCAGTGCTACTCTTATACCTATGGGTCCTACTGAACACAAGACACTCCATAAACAAGACAGACACCACATTCTGATGGTAGATAACCGTGGATCATCTCTGTGTAAAGAGGTCTTCATCTTAAAAGGATGTTTGAAGTCCTCTGGATAAGCAGTAATGATTTTTTTTTTCCTATCAAACTAGATTATAGGGAAACATTTAGCAGTTTCCCAACAGTTTTTCAAAATGCTTCGGCCTCTTTGATGACTGAAGTCCTTCAGTATCAAGGGTTCTGTTGAGAAAACAGCATGTCTTCTTGAAGATGACGCAGTGAGAAAACACAGGCAGATAAGAAGTAATACACAGCAGGGTGAAAACTTTGCACCATGCCCCTATGAACTAAGACAGTAACATATGTCATTTTCGTGAGATCACAATTCTGGAAAATTAAAAATTGTAAGTGAGAATTTAAATGTCAGTGGAAAAAAAGTTGCTATTATTGGTAGATTTAGAAGGGTTATTCCATGATTAATTTTAGTGTCACTGGAACTCAACTTTTAGATCCTTCAATCCTGCTCAATCTGCACTGAGCACAGTTTTTCCTAATAATAAAGCATAAACAAATGGATCCTCTCTATTTAGAGGGTGTCTGTGTTTTTCTAAAAGATGTACTTTCAATTGCTTACTTTTATACTCTATGTCTATTTAGGAACCCTCTATAAGTATAGTAGCTGGTCAAATAATCTGCAGTTTGAGAGAAAGAGTACATTGAAGAGGAGGGCCATGGAGATGATCAGAGGGCTGGAATACCTCTCCTATGAAGACAAGCTGAGAGAGCTGGGGCAGTTCAGCCCGGAGAAGAGAAGCCCCAAGGGGGACCTGACTGTGGCCTTCCAGTACTTAGAGGTCCTATGAAAAAAACTGGAGACAGGCTTTTTACCAGAGCATGTAGTGATAGAACAAGGGAGAATAGCTCCTAAATGCAAGAGGGCAGGTTTGGATTAGATTTTAGCAAGAAATGTTTTACTGTGGGGGTGGTGAGACACTGGAATAAGTTGCCAGAGAAGTTTCACCATCCCTGGAAGTGTTCAAGGCCAGGCTGAATGAGGCTCCAAGATACCTGGTCTATTGGAAGCTGTCTCTCTGCCCATGGCAGGGGGATTGGAACGAAATTATCTTTAAGGTCCTTTCAAAACCAAACCATTCTGTGTGTCTATAGTCTGAGTCCCCCAAGTCCCCTCAGCACTACAAGTAAAAGGCATTATCTGCTGGCCTTCAGCCCAAAATCGAGATGTCAGAGACATATCAGAACAGGCTCTCAGCCTGGAGGTGAGATTGGTGCCTGAAGGGAACATTTTTACAAATGCTGAGCTAACAGAGGGCAGCATAATACCTTTCATAGTCAGATATTTCCTATTAATAGAGCAGGGACCTTGGTACTGCACATACAATTCTGCTCAACCTCATCAAGATGCATTTCTTTCTGCTTGAATCACAGCAAGGCATGTTTTGCAGAAAAAAGCTTATACCATCAAAATGAAAATTGAGTTCTAACAGGGGAAAGATTTTAACAATAAAAGCTGTGAAAGTCTCCTGAAAGTGAGATTCAGACCAATCTGACACAATAAATTGTTTTACTGTTGAACAGAGCCCCACTAACAAGTATAGATTACACGTGTAAGACCCAGTTTTGCCTGCAGCTAATGTACCTAGAAGATGTATTAACTGCGCAGCTCTCCTATTTGCAGGCAGCAGAAAAAATTCGTTTGTATTTAAGCATAGGGTAAAATGGAAAAGAATAGGAACACTAAAGCTTAAAGTCAGCCAAATATTCAAAATATTTAACACCAGTAACTGTCTTAATGTTCTAAATAGTCTAAGGAGTCTACATCCATACCTACAAGTAAAATATGCATTATTATTTACTGTAATATGGAATTAAAAGAAATACATTTGTCACTGATATTAAAATGCCAGATGGGAAGAGGAGGTGTGCTCTGTATTCTGCTGCATGCCTTCTTGGAACTATTAGTACTTCATGCTGTAACAGGCTGAAAATGAAGTGCAAACTCATCAGTGTAATTATTTCTTCTCTTCCTTTCATGAAGGCTGTGCTGTAGGATGGACATCTTTAGCTTAATCACTGATTGCATTTGTTGCCATGTGAATCTGTAAAAGAAGTGTAGCAAATCTATTGTATGCTGAGTTGTTGGGAGTCCCAGTTCCTGTTCTCAAATTTGTAGCTCTGCTGTATGAAAAACAGAAAACCCGCTTTTTCCTGCTGGTGGTTTGAATTGCTCTAATTTGTTCTGGTAATGGCTCCAGATGTCACGGTATAAAACGAAGCCTGGCCCCGCAAAAAAGATTGCCATTCTGACCTTCTATTGAATTCTAGAGCTGTTGCCCTTTTTTGTCTTCTGAACAAACCCAGCACTCACAAACATGCTGAATGGAGTAGAAAAAGCAGCTTGACTCTTGTGAAAGAAGTTACAAGCAGAGCTGAGATGGCCACTTGCCACTTTCCCTGTCAGGGTGACATCTGCCACAGTTTGCTGAGCTGCTTTTTTTTGGGGAAAATGAACCTTCACCTCAGCGGGGCTGATCCTCTCCCCCCACCCCTGCACCTTTGTTCTGTTTCTTTTTTTCAGAAACATTTGTGGTTTTCCTTCTGTTTCTGGAGTCCATCTTCTAGGAGAGATGAAAGCTCTATCTTATGGGGTTTTTACTTCTTCAGCAAGATCCTGATACTATTTCTCTTCTCATACAGAAAAAAAATATAGTTTATTACATTTATCACTCTATTTGTCTTGGCAAAAAAAAGGCCAGCAGAGTAATTCAGAATGAATACAGACAGATTCTGCACGCATTGATAACCGTCCACTTATATGATACAGGCAGGCAACATGATTCATGAATCTTTGCCTTTAATCCATATATTTGGTGGGCTGATCTTTGCCATGTTCAAGACCAAATGTGTGAAATTCTGTTTTCCTTTTTACGGGAGGAAGGTACAAATCTTAACAATACTGATTTTGGATGCAAATATGTGTGCATATGTGTATGCACATGGGTGTGCATTTGTGTGTGCCTATATATTACCAAGGTCTTGTCACTTACTTTATTTCCATAACTGTTTTTTAAATAAGCCTAAACATAGCTCTGCCACAAAACCGGATACAGAGCATGATATAATTGCAGCTTTCACAGGCAGAGAAAGGGTCATTAAAAGAAAAATAAGAGCACATATTCAAAACAGTCATCTGCTTGGTGAGGGGGTAAGTACCCTTGGCAACCCAACAAGAGCACAGATTTTGATCTGTCCTCCTAACTGTCTCAGATGTACTATTCAGCATCCTCCAGGGCAGAGACATGCTGCTTGGCAGAGGCCATAATCTCCCAGTGCTACATGAGGCTGTCTCTATTCAATGAGTGCAGAAAGAGAGGGAATAACCACCAAAGACGAGACCAAGTGACAGTCAAAGCCATAATGTGCAAACCACCCATAAGAACATTTTAGAAGAAGACTATAGCCCTTGCCTATCCAAAATCATATTTTCTCAATTAAGGAAACCCAACAAGCATGTACAGTACTTCATGATTATATTCAGGAAGCAGAATTACATGGATATGTATTTTGTTCAATATAAAGTGTTCAAGTGGGAAACCATTCTTTTTGCTGAAATAAAATAATCTTTTTGAGCATCATGTTCAAGAGAGTGGAAAGCAAGGAAGAATTAGAGACTAATGTTAAAGGAGGGTGAAAATATAAAGGATTTTAGAATATTAACATTAGAACCCTTCTTGGACATTAAAATAGTGCTAATGATCTTCCCCATGAGATTTCTCATAGGATACACATGGAAGAAGAAAACTCTCTTGTGTAGAAGAGGTGTCATTTTTATATTTATCTTTATAACTTTACATCTATCTTCATATCTTTATTCTTTATGTCTTTATCACTATCTTTATCAATAACATATTTTTATTAAATTTTATCACCACTGTATGCTTCATTAAGCTAGATTGCTCCTTTTGGGGTTGCTTTCAATTTACATACAAGAAGCAATTAAATATTCACATAGTGAATTGTTCCTTGGTTTCTGTTCTTGATTTAAAATGGAATTCATGTAAAAAGTATGCTAATTATTAGGTTTCTACTTTGGATCAAGCCCACAATGGACAGATTAGACAATGTAGAAAATTGGGACAAGTTTATTATTCACTTATCTGCAAGACTGTACTGGAGTTCAAAAACACCCACCGTCTACTGAAACCCAGAATAAGAGTTTCGCTATTTCATCTTGTATCTGTTACGATCTTTAGTCACTTTGCAAAGCAAGTTTCCTTTTCTTTGCAGAGTATTGTGGTACATTGCCAAACTATTCCTTTGTTTGACTTTTGTGTTAGAGACATGTAAGCGCTGAATTCAATTATTCTTTCATCAGAATAATTCTTATTTTTTACAATTCTGAAAGCATGGTAAGTTGTACACAGATGTGAAATATGCTTATTTTCAGAAAAAAACAAAGCCTCATGAGAAAGAAAGAAAGAGAGAAAGAGAGAGAGAAAGAAAGAAAGAATGAAAGAAAGAAAGAGAAAGAAAAAGAGAAAGAAAGAAAGAGAAACCCTCAGCAAATATGACACTTACTGGGCCAACCACCCTCCTCCATGGATTTATGCTGTCTGGGGATTTCTATCTGACTGTTTTCTTTTTTCTCCCTCCATTCTCTGTTATTTATCATCAGTCCACCTCTTTTTTTGTTCTTTGCAGTAGTAACTGACTCCCACCAGCACTAGCAAGTTGAGGTCACTAAGGCAAGTGCCTGTGTCCTGCTAGAATTGATCATTGATCCGGGAGTATGACACACATATGACAGAGCAAGGTCACTCAACTTCTTTCCCCCCATGTTTCATTTCTATTCAGGTAGCTATCACTTCAAGGTTCTTCCTCCCTGCCTGTCATGTTGTTTCTTATTATACTACCACATGAAAAATCGAGGGTACTCCAACCTTTATGAGATATTATCTCCTAAGTATTTCTCTGCTAACAGTTCAGAAACACTTTTCACTAGAAAATATATCGGTGAGGTATACTATTTTAAAAAGACAGTTTTTATCTAGTAACAAGCTTTACTACAGGGAAAAAGCTGCAAAGAAAGAAGGAAGCCAACTCATTAAGAATAACCTATTAAATCTTAATGAAAATGCGTTGTAGAGGAGTCACGTATCTTCAGGGATGACATAAATAATAATTCAATGTGAAGTAAAAATTCACTCAAATACCTATGATAGTAACTTTTTTTGATGTAAAGCACTTTAGGATATTCCATAAGTGCCATTAGGCTATTTATCTTTGAGCAAAAAAGCATTTGGGAGTAGCGCAAGGTCTTTTGTTTAAAATGGATAAACTTACTTGCATATTAAAAATCAGCCCCATGCTCTGACATCACTACTCCACTCTCAAATATTTAGTGGTGTAAAAATAGATGTATTTTTGTAAATATGTGCAGCAAATTTCCCAGCTTTTTCTTTTGTTTGGTTGACTTGTCATAGTTACTTAATTCTGTGTAGGAGTGAATGGCATACACATTGAGAGATTCCTAAAACTGTAATTTTTATCTGACAGACAGCATCTGAAGCCTCAGGAATGTTTTTAAATTAATCTTAATCCAGTTCTGAATTAAATTCTCTGAAACAAGACAAATTATTAATTGTTCTATTTCACTGATTTTCAAAAACAAAGATTGGATGTAAACATAAAACTTGAGATTAGTCCTTGCTAGACTGTCTTCATGATCTAGCAAGAACTGAAAGTGTCATGTTTTTACAGATTTTATAATCAAGTCAGAATGGGAACAGAGTTTCATGTGAGGTCCAGCTGTTCTAGTCACTAGTGCAAATCAAAATCACTGTCTTTATACCAGTTCTGGTGCCAGGCTATCTGATGCTGATGGGAGCTTACAATGGCACAAGAACGGGGGAAAAAAGACACATTCTGAGGCCAATGACATAAGAAGATGTAAAAGATTTCAGAGAAGTATAGAGAAATAAATTTTGAAAGAAAAGATCCTTTCTCACAAATTTCGTTCATTGGTTTAAAAACTACTGAAGACTGAAAATATGTTCATCCATGCAGTATAAATCAATCTCTAACTCTTGGATAATAGGTAGAAAGATTGGCTAAGGACAATTATTACATGGTTGAAAACTGCCTTTGGAACAAATTGTTACAGCAGCTGTTTGACTTTTAAAGACATGATGTTAAGATAACCTCACATCCCAGGCCCCGGGTATCATAGAAAATAAAACTGAGATGGACCTTAAGGCATCATTAGATCATTCCTTTACCAAAAGGCAAAATCATCTGAACTTGAAACATTGCTGACAGATGTTTTTGTAGTTTGTTCTAAAAGCTAAATGCTATTACGTATCTCCTATCCTTCATCTAGAACTCCATCACCCTCAAACCCTTTTTTTTGCTACATCACATTGTAAACTCCTGTATAAATAATTCCTAACTCAATGCCTAACAGCTTATAATCAGGAAATAACACTTAGCTATTCTCACTGCTAGATTTATTACTCTGATATCTGTCCTTATGCTTTCTCGTATAGAATGACATTCATTTTTTTTGTCCTGCTTATGAATGTCACATCACATATTTTATCCTATTCCTTCATATATTGCTTCTCCTTTTTTCATATGTTCTCAGCAGATTTCAGTATTTAAAAAAAGTCATATTTTGTAATAGTCTGCCCTTTCATGATTAAGCTTTTCTTTATTAAACGCCACAATAACTGTGTAGGCTTTTCAAAATATTCTGCATGGTGAGATTTTCCTCAGTTCTGTGGATCTATAGCCTTTTCCATAGCATAATCTTATTGCTTGGGTGGTTCAAAAGTATTCAGATGTAATGATCTGCATCCATCCCTATCAATTTACTTGAAATGTTACCCTCATTTTGATCTTTAAATTTCCTTAAAAAAACTTGCATTTTCTCTCCATTCAAGGAGTCTGCTTCTAATATTTGCTCTCAATCACATTTTGCCACTCTGCCAACTTATATCTAAATCATTACATTGTTTATCCCTGGGATTGTGTAAATGACCAAAATTAATACTGATATTAGTTAATTTGATGAAGCTCCCAAAACAAGCAGAAAAATACATGTTTGCTTTATATGTTGAAATAATAAAGTGTAACCAAAGCAAAATGATGTAACTACACTGGCTATGATAAACTACAGATTAAAAGGTCTATGCATATGTGCAGTTATAAGAAAGCAAATATGCATGTGTGACCTGGTCTTTTCTCCGGAGAAAGATATCTATAGTACACAGAAACAGGATGTGTACATGGAGACCTCCATATGCTCATGTTTTCTTCGGCTTTTCATGAGTGTTTAATTTTTGACAGTTCTGTCTCCAGATGATAATATATCCAAGCATGTCATCACATACTTATAATTTGTCATGTTGCTCTCTAAATTTGTAAACTTCTCCAGTATCACTGTAAAAATACTGCGCTCCATCCCTCCCTCCCCCAACATCCCTTGAGCTCCCTGCCAAAGACACCATCACTTTAAAACACCAGCAATGCCCATTGCAAGCTGAATGGCTTACAAGATGACTAGAAATTATGTGAATATTTCAACTTGATAAATTTTAGTGAAAAGATGTATTTGTCAAATCTGAAACTCTTTAAAGACAGATATAAATGTATATTGTCATTGGAAGTTGCTGAAGGCCATGGCCCACCTTCCCTGTCCAAAGCAGCTTCCTCCATCATTTGCCAAGTTTCAGACTAAGGACCCTTTGGCTCACAAATGGTACTCTGAAAGTAGGGCATATTGTGTCTGGTTTACTTCTATTGATATAATTTCTCTTTTCTGCTTCCTGTCTTTTAAATATCAGAAAGATGACAAATTCCAACAGCGTGCAAAAGAGAACTGGGAAAAGAATTAATGAGGAAAATTATAAAGACTTGAAGACACAGAGAAGCTAGACAATAAGTGAGAGCATTCTAGAAACCTCAGAAAGAGTGTTATAGTAAATGTCATATAAATTAATAATCAGAAAGTACCATGTGTATGATAAGTATCAAGAAGGAAAACAAAAAAAATGCACCCTAGAACTGTAGTTATCGGAGACACCAGATAAATTAAGTAAAAATACAGAAAACTTCATTGGAGTCTAGGACACTGCCAAAAGTGGTAGAACATGCTTAGCTGGGTTGTCTTAGAAGTAATTAAAAATATCGTAACAAGAAAAAGTGTTCATACAAGTAGATCAAAGAAATTATCTTAATATTTTGCATTATTCATATTTGTCTAATGAAGAAAAAAAGAAAATAATTCCTGCTCTTTGAGGAGCTAAATGGCAGCTCACTAATCAAAGATGACATGGTAAGTATCACACGTACCTTTTGTAAAGCAGAACTATACATCGGTTTTGAATGTCAGTGTTAAAGTCACCACCCCCATAAGTAATATAAATAATCACAACACCTCATCAGTTTTTCCTCTGTGAGCATGAAATAAAACTGCTGAAGCCTGAAATGAATAATTTATCTCAGAAGATGGCAATAGCGGTAACATCAACAGTTACAGGAAAGGAAATAAAAACTTCTGTTGTCTTAATCATTTTGTGGTGAAACACACAGCGCTGTGTCCTGTTGCACAGTTCCCCTCCTCCCTGGAAGGAAAACTGATGCAGCAGTGCTAGTGAATGAGGCAGGGCCCTGCCCCTGCCTGCCTCTCTCTGCCTTTCCTGTTCCCGCAGGGGTGCCCGCTGTGCCACTGCTCTGCCATCCCTCTGCAGGCCAGCTCCTCTTGCAGGAGCAGCAGCCTGGGAGGCAGGCAGGCCCTGCTTGGGGCAGAGACCAGAAGCCATCCCCTCATCCTGAGGATTCATGCCTTGCTGATAGATGCCTCTTTTTTACTTCAGGAGCAGGGAGCCATATGTGAACACATGGGGCTTGGAAGGATTAACCTTTTTTTTTTGTATCTCTAGTCCTGCTTTACCTCTGTGTTGGCAATTTAAGAGACTTTCAATTATCCTCATCAGAGTGCTCACTCAAGCAGCTTCAACAAGTAAAATAACTGGGTCTAAGCATGTTTTTTTTCTTGATGGATGTTGTGGTTAAGAGGACATGACAGTGAGCTGCAAGAGTCATTATCTATTAATTTTGCTGGTTTATTTTAGTAAGCAATTTATAGCTTTTCCAGAATGTCTTTTACATTTTCCGCTCATTAATTGAGTCCCATTTATACTATTTCTTTTGCATTAAAAGATGTATTGCACTATTTAAAGTCTTAATTTAGCCCATATGTCAAAACTATATCTAAATGAGCCACTTAGAGCACTTTTGTATGAATTACATTATGTATGTCTTTCCCTCTCTGTCTTTTTTATCCTTGCAGTTTCAGTTTCCTTATTAGATGGTAGGAAAGGAGCAAATAAAATATAAGTATAATAAGCAGCAACATTAAAACACAACTTGGGACTACCAAGTCAAGTTCAAGCTGTAGAAGATATTTTTAGTGCCTGAAAATTCCTGGCTTTTCATTTATCTGTTTTCCTAATCTGTGTACTGAAGTTATTGCTGCTATCCTTAACAAAAAGAAGGTGCATACATTCTCAAGATAATCTCTTCTTTGTAAACCCACGTTAGCGAGATAAGAAAGAAAAAAACAGAAAGGAGGATCAAGGTGAACAAATATCAGAACATCTTTCTCAAAGCTCATCTAGTCTTCCATCTTTTGACAGTCCTTTTACTCCAGGAAAGAAAGACGAAAAGAAATCAAAACCAACCACCTCTGCCCTACGATCTACCCCAGTATTACTGAGGCTAGGAAACATTCTGTGCTTAAACAGGGTTGTTTGGGTTTTTTTCTGGAAACTCTTCTGGAGGTTTTGTATGCATATTTGATTTCTGGCAAGTAATTTCTTCCCGTTTCATATATTAGCTGCCTAACCTGTGAGCTAGATGGTTTACTGGTTTAAATCTTTATATCTTTCCTTTAAGGTCTCCATTGAGTGTCCCATGGACTCCAAAATACTATCTTTACACCAGGGTACAAGAAACATTGTTCTTTTCCATGGTTGGAAGCAGGCAGCGACATCTCCCTTTGGGAGTAGTACATTTGCACTGTTCAAATGTGTGTGTAACTTAGATGCTGATATGGATGTTCACAGTAATGATGTTTGTCATCTGCTTCATTTCGGATGTGAGAAGCTCTTTTCCACTTATCACTACATAAGGTGTCACTCCAGATGTTCTTTATGCCTCTTTCTTTATTCAGAGAGTTTGGTGAACTTTTTTTCTACTTTGTCTTTTCATAAGCAAAGTATGACTTTTTTAGATTATTTAAGGCATCTACTATGTTTTTAGGATCTCAATTAATACTAACCAAGACAGTTTTTTGCCCATAAAACTGTAATTTCAACAGAGGTTTACTTTTCCTTCTATGCTATTTTGTACTAATATATTGCATATTATGAGATGCAATATTGCCAGTGGTTATAATAATGATCTTTAACATCTGTTCTTTGCAAATACCAACTGTTTCTTAATTTGGTGCCATATTTTAAAATAATTACCAGCTTTCTGCCTTCCGATTTAATGTCAAGCCATATTTCCTTTCAATGTATTTTACTATGTAGCTGATTTTGTTTCCTTTATTATATAGTTGATTTTTAGCTTATAACAGATTGCTATTTCTCTCACCTGGGATACATTTGATGATATGAATAGCACTCCTCTTTTGCTTGTTCCGTTGACTACTTTCTTTCAAACCTGGTAAAAAATACTCAAAAAATTATCACCACCGTTTTATCAAGTTCCCCATTTTATCCTGAGCAAGAATTTGAATTTGAATGTTACTAGTCTGGAGACATCTCTACTAACATGTAATGCCTAGCAGTGTTTGGTTTGGGTTTTTGTTTGGTTGGTTGTTTTTTTTTTTTTCCTAGGAACTACTTTCCACAGGGATCTGAGTATTTATTTATTTATTTATTTATTTATTTATCTATGCTATACTTTGGAAGACTTTTTGTTTTGGGCCAAATGCCTTTATGATACTTGTATGGGGAATCACTCCAGCTCCTGGACTGCTAATGCACCTTCTCCGAAAACAAGAAATAGAACAATTCGGAACCCAAATCTTCAATGTTAATCAAGAACTGAGTACAAAGCAAGCAAAGATACACAAGTTTTTACTTTCAAAAATATCTGTGAATATATAGTTTTGATTTGTGCTTGGAGCTATGCTTCCTGAATGGCAATACACAGAAGCTGAGGTCTCAGAACGTTTTCTACCTGTTCCTGATCTGCTAGGGTCACTGAACAGAATATTCAAATTCTTATGCAACCATAAGCTCTTAGAAAATCTTCAGCTTTTCAGACTCACAGACACTGGTAAATTCAAAGATGATAATTTTTTTTTGTACTGGAAGTACTCTGGTATGGACATACAAATTTTTCCAAGCTTTTTTTTGCTGTTAAAAGAAAAACCCATTTTCTGATATTTTCCCGATTATGCTTAAAACAAACAGATCACATACAGATGATGAATTATTGTTTTTAATTTATTAATATCAGACTTTACCTTTAAAAAGAGCATCAGAACCTCTGTTTTTTAATTAAAATATTTAGGGTATATATATTTTTGGATGAAGGAACTTTATTCTCTGTTTGTACAGTACCTCACACAATGCAAGTACTATTTGTTAGAGTTTTGTAGACATTACTGTTTATAGTATGAAAAACTAGTAATATTATTAACCTTCTGGGATAACACTTCAGAATAAATGTATTTCTTGAGCAGTGCCCTTATTTTTTTACAGAATTACATTTCTAGTAGTTTGAAGGTTTTATGAAATAAAATCAAATTGTAAAGATGTAATAAGAAAGAGTGAATTAGTTTGTGGCAACGTATTTGCATTTGAATCAAAAAGGGCAGAAAGTCAAATACAACTAAAAATGAAATGTCTTATCATTGACCTCTAGAGAATGAATATTATTCCTTGTAATATTTCTGTGTTAATTTTATTAGCTACAAATTACATTTTGAACAGCTCTACATTCCCTTTCTATATTTCTTATTTTAAGAATGATTGTAAAAGTTTATGTATAAATGTACTAAGCTATAATTTGTAAATATTATATTATGTCACACTAAAAAAGGAAAATTAGAAAGCCTTATTACCTTCTTTGATGAATCTTAGGATGTTATTCTGTATGCTTTGGTTCTACTTTTGTTAAAGATGATCTTTTGGAAAAATCCTAATGGCATATAATATTTTATAAACCCATTGTATCTGGTTGGTCAGATAAATTGATTGACAAAAATTAATCTGTGATGTGTGATCAACTAATTTCCTCTGGAAATATCATTACTAGACTAAAAACTTAATTTTATTTATTGTGTTGAAGAAGAAAGATTTGAATGCTCATGTTCCTAGAAATGTAGGATCCAGAAGGTTTTGTGATCCAGGAGAAACTACCAATTTACACATCAGCCAATTGATGTGATATGTTGTTTGCATAAAATTTTTTTGAGAACTTAGTTTATTGTTTATAATAATAAAATTGAAGTTATTAAATTAATGAAAATTAATTTTTTTCATTCCAATACTTGAACATGCAGAATATATGCTTTGACCTAGGAAGAGATTGCAAAATTAAAGTTATAAACATCCTCTTAAATATTCTTCTTTAATCTCTTAACTGAAATGAGAAGGCAACATTGTCTTTTTCATTTATTATCTGTATTGTGTTTTTCTGTGTGTGAACTAAATAATTTTTTACTATGTTTAGAATGCTGAACAAAGACTTATAAATAACTACTTATAAGCATTTACCTTTTTTTCTTGAATACCCCAAAAACTTTGTGCTATAGGTCAAATATTAGTTTGTCTGATGAACAAAGAATCTCAAATTCCAAAACACCGTGGTAATGCTTACTTGTGCTACCAGTTTGGTGCATCTGATTTGTAGAATGGGTTGCTTAAATTCCTTTGGATTTAATTGGTCTCAAATCATGTTATAAACAAAGGGCAACAAAACCATTCTTTTCAAAATCAAGAACTTTTTATTCAAATTATAGTATCAAGAGCAAAATGAAATAATAACTTATATTATCCCAATTACCATATTAATAAGTCATAGTTCAAAATATGGACAATTAAAATTACTATGCTTGAATTTCCCAGCATGCTGCCTTTATTTTTCTGTTGAAATGTTCATTCTTTCTAGTGCCCTGCTGTGTGCTGAAGTCAGTAGCTTCAGTGAGGGTTGAAGGAAATTTTGCATTGAAGCATCAGCATCTGTAGCCCTTCACTGGAAGCAGCTAACTCTTGGTATGGATGACATCTTCCCCCTTGCTGCCTGAGGCCCTCTTTTAAATTTTTTTCATTTGTAGTACCTTGATCTTTCTTCATCGGTCTGCAGGACCATATCAGATCCAAATGCACTATATATGGCATGTTTTACATATTTACCCAGGTTACCAGGTTACGTTCTTCTCATAAACATTGGCGTGTCATCTCTGGTACCATCCCATGCCCATAATTTTAAGGCCTCTGCTCTTATCCGATACCTCCCCTCCTCTATGCAGCATTTCAGTCCAGGGTCATAGAGAGTTCATTCTGCACCAAACCCAGCTGCTGAATATAGATATCAAGCAGCTACCAAAGTGCGTAAGCTATACACACTAATGCATGTCTATACGAAGTTACACAATTTTACAAAGCCAAAGAAAGATAAAAAAAAAAAATCAGATAAATATTAAACTGATCATTGAATAACCTTTTTTATTATTAAACAAGCTAAAAAAGATTTTCGGACATGAATCCAGGCAAAGTGTGGTAAATCCTAGAGCATGTGATGTTTCCTCAGCACAAAACCTGTAGCCCATAACCAGCAATGACCTTATTCTGCAGAGCTTGAAGGCTGAGCTTGCTTTCTTGAAAAAGGTGGTCATAAGCTGTAGTCCGTTTATAAGACATTTATAGCATCACTCACTGACTGAGAATTCTAAAGTCAGGCACTAAGTCATTGGCAATGGAAATCTGATACATCTGATAAACCGATTGTCTTGTTAGACACAGGCATTGTAGATTTTTTCTTTTTTTAGTTATTATAGAGCCACGTGAGAGACTATGCAGAAATTATTCCCTGAAGGTCAGGCCCGGAGCATACTTTTAGTACAGAATTTGCAATGGCACATGCCATTTGATTTTGCTTTCTGTAACATAGTTTAAACTAACAACTGTAAATCTTGAACCTGCTACTTTCTTCATACAATCCTGACTGATGGTAGCAAAGACCTGAAGCACTGTTTGGATTTTAAGAGTTTACTTCATTGGGAAACTACAATTCTATAGAGGTTGTAAAATGGAGATATCAATGGCTGAAGGAAAAATTTCCAAGTTCATATAATGTAGTGCAGAACTAGATAGCTATGGCTACACTTTTAATTAAATTTAGTTCTGATATTCCTTTTCATACCAGTTTCAGTGACCTTCCATACTCTGACCATATAGCTGCCACTACTAGAGAATCCTCCACAGCATATATGGGCCCTGCATGCCAAGACGTGTTTAGCTTTCTAGCACATACAGCACTAATGACTGAAATTAAGATGAGAGATAAGATAAAGAGCTCTACTCATCACCACTCCAGTATGTGCCATTTTATTGCAAAGCAGATCAATTTCATGAGGTTGTACACAATCACAGAAGATCAGAAGTGCAACCAAACAGATACACCCTGCTTTTAGGTACCTTTAGTATACCTGTAAAAGAAGCTACATATATATATATATCATCCATTTACTTTAGTTTGTAGATTACTAACTCAGTTTTCCTCTGTCACATGCATTTTTGCAGAGTTTTATGGTGCAAACTTTCAGATTTCAAATCTGCATTTGCATACAGGTACGGAATTTTGTTAAGGAGAAAGGATGATTTACAGCTTATAAAATATTCACATATAAAAAACATGATGCAGAGAAAACTTTTGTCAAAATGGTCAAATTTGAGACTGGGCCTAAAATCAATGTTACTGTTGATCTTGAAAACCCTGGGAAATTTGAATTTCCACTTCAGAAAGCATGTTATCTGGCCAAGGTGAAAAATAAAAAGTCGATCTTAAGCGTCTTGCATGAAACAACAGAATCCAAGCACCCCATTTCATCCTTGCTAGATTTAGCTTCCTGATTCTCTAAACCTTCTCTAAAGAGTAGAGTCATCCAGAGACAATAATAGTTGCTTCTCCTATCAACATCCTTCCCTGTGTGAAACCCCATAGCCTTGCCATTGACGCGGGAGGTGGGCTGGCTCCTGAAGGCAGCAGCCTGACCGCTGCACAAGCTGTTCTCCATCTTGCTGCGGGTGAGCTGGCCAGCACCCAAGGCAGGGCTGACCTTGCTCCTGGGCTACTCATATCTTCATCTGTCTGGGACCTTGCTGTGCTTCTCGTAGGTTGCTCTCCCCTTTCTCCTGGCTGCCAGAATAACTGGTCCTCCATCTGGCTAGTGTCCAAACCAATCCAGTCACAGTTTCCCCATCTGGTTTATTCTTGGAAAGATGAACTGGATGTTTTAATTTAGAATAGTCAATCTCTTCCTACCCTCTCTCCACAGCCTACTTACTTCATCTACACGTATTTAATTTTGGCTAGACTTCTGCATAACTGTGGAGAGGAGATGTGGCTGCCTCCCCTGCACCCCTCCCCAAATTTTTTTCCCTTGATTCTTTCATGTCTTCCCGTGGCAGAAAGTTTCCTAAATACTGTGAAATTGTCACCCACAAGATCACTTCAGCATCATTACACAACTTTCCTGTTTATTCTCTGCTGTTTTGTAAAAAGAACCTCCCCTTCCAAAAAAATTGAACAGTTTAAAATCTCTATTTTATATTTTTACTATATTTTAATTGTCCTTTTGATACTCCACTATCAACTACATACATATATCCATTTCTCCCTCTCCAGTGGGTAAAGATATTTACAATACAAATTCATAGAAAAATTCCATATTAACATCTTATATCTTTGGTACCAAAGAGTAAAACATATGAAGAGATAATGTTTTTAAAAGAAAGAGGCTTTGTGAATATTTTCAGTTTACCATGAAATATCTCATTAAACAGGCTGATTTTTCTCCTCAGATTTTGTCACACAAGGTCTTGTTTGTTGCTTGACTCTGACTCTTCGAGGTCAGTGCATTTCCATGCTGTTACTCATGTAGGATTCACATCAAGGCATCAGCTGGTCTAATTGGCAGACTCCACACAGTGTCCAATGATGCGAGGTACATTTGCATTTGCCCGTCCTGCTCATAGATCAAATAGGAGCATTTTGCAAACAGCAGTTACTCGGTGCTATCTTTCATGTCTTCGATATTTAAAGACCATAGAATCATAGAAGAGAATCCCAGAGCAGTTTGGGCTGGAAGGGACCTCTAAGGTCACCCAGTTCCAGCTCCCCTGACATGGGCAGGGACACCTTTCACTAAACCAGGCCCCCATCCAACCTGGTCTTAAATACTTCGGAGGATGGAGCATCCACAACTTCTCTGGGCAACCTGTTCCAGTGTCTCAACATCTTCACAGTAAATAATTTCATCCTGAAATTTTATCTAAATCCACCCTCTTTCAGTTTAAAGCTATTACCCCTCTTTGCTGTCCATCCCTACCCCAAGAGAAAGATCTTGGCACTTCCTGCAGTCTGAGGTCTGCACTGGAGACTCTTCCTTCATCAGCTCCATTTGGGTGGAGGGACTGGCCCACCACACAAGGCAGATGGTGCAGACCCAGTCACAGGTTCCTCCAGGTAAAAAAGCAAGTTGAAAGCAAGCAAGTTAGTATAATTGTCATTATAATCACAGTTTAGGTTAAATTGTTGTGCCCAGAATGCAACTGTAAACTGTATTAAATTCTCTTCGGTTAAGAGTCTACCTCTGAACCTCAATGTGAAAAAAAAGACAACATTTTTCCCTCTGAATTGGAAAAACAAATAAAAGGAGGGGAATTCTTAGGAAATAACAAAACAAAACAAAACAAAAACAACAAAAACAAATAAAATGGGAGGTGGTATTGGGGTTGAACAAAGCAAGGTTCTTCTCCTTTAATTTTTGCTGGCTGAAAAACTTTTTCTCAGGGTGTAATACAAAAGCTCAGTTTTTTCATTCTAAGGAATCAGAGAACTCAAAAAAATTGCTCTACTCCTTTCCTCTATTTCCTACCTAGAAATCAAAATAAGGTAGAGGTTTAGGGTGATACACTGAGCATAGATTGAGGGTACTTTGTCCTATGTAATCTTTTTAGCACCCATTAACAAAAATAAGAAAATATTTGGCATTCTGTTTTCATCTTCCTCGTGGCAAAAGTGATGAGAGTTGGATCCTTACCCAGCAGCTCATCTCAAAGGATTTTACCTTTACACAATTATCTTCCAAGCTATCATTTAAGCTTTGCTGGTCGGACATGGGATGAAGTGTTGACATTACAGAATTCTTCAGATGAGAATCCTTCATTTTATTTTGCTCTATTTGATTTCATTCATTTTTCAGAATTGAAATGTCATGAGGATTAATTAAAACAAAGTGAAACAAAACAAACAAACCAAAACACATTGACATTTCTGAAATTGGAATATTTAATTTAGTTTTTCTGAAATCCAACACAGTTACTTTTCTGCCACTGAAATTTGTGTATAAATGTCTGTTCCATGAATGCCCCAGCCTTGTAGTCCCTATTCTAGTTCTTGTACTAATTTCTACCCTTATTTTCAAACTGGGACATTATAATGCAGCAGGATACTGGGCTGATCAGACACAGTTATATTTTTTCTTCATAAACATACATTTGATATTTCTAATATTTCTTCTGTCTTCATGCTTAATTTTTTTCTACATGTAAATGGGTGTGCTAAAACTTATACTGCTACTTACATAGAAGTAGAAAAGCTCTGACATTTGTAGGCAACTGATCATGTATGTGAAAAAGTGTATGCGGGTTATGTAAGCAAATGGAAAAAAATATTTGTCTTGTTATTCTTCAACATATTTTGTTATTCACTACTGAATTCTGACTTGCACTACATATGATCTCTATCTCGTGACAGGCACTGTCCTCTCTGCGGGAGACAGGTGGGAGAATATGAACTAGTTACTTACCAGCCCAATTCAGGCTCTTAGGATCTGATCATCAGCATGAGACCTCAGGCTAGAGATAGAGATGAGATGACATCCCCTATTTCATCCAATTTCTATCTAAACACTGTTTAATAGTAAGACAATAGGAGAGCTCCATTCCTTCAGGGGATCATCTCAAAAACTTTCCTGCTCTGAATTCATTCCTATTTGATTCTATCTTGTGATGGGAATAGAAACAGAGGGGAAAAAGACAATCAGGTGCCTGCATATTATTTTCCAAATACAGTGTGTTATTCTATCATAACAGTATTCAGTGAGAAAAAAAAAAAAAAGGAAATGGGAAAGGAAAATAAAAGAAAAAGGAAACATCTTTGGAAACATCTGATTACTCTGAGATATTAAAATTCTTTTAATGAATGGCTATGCACCATTTCCACAGACTTTTCACACAAACCACTAAGTACATACATAAAACATATATTATATGTTGCAATTGGTTAAACTTTTTTCCCTCTGGAAAAAAAAATCATTACACTGAGAGCAAAAAAATGCACAAGATTATCATTAAATAATATTAAAAAAGACACAAAATTATTTTTAAACTGATTCCAGATAATTCAATGAAAAATACTGTCATTAGTGTTGCAGATTAATCCATGCATTTTTGTATTTACAGTGACTCATGTGTAACTTCTATCCTCTCTTCCAGAAGCTGTGACTTATAGGATATTTTTTAGTGGGAATGGAATTCTAGTTGCAAAGTAATTAAAGATGAAAGGAAGGGAAAAAAATGATGCATTGAAAAAAAAAGACATTCTTTCATTCAGCGCTGGATATTTATTTTGTATAGTGACAAGAGTCTGCTCAGAAATGAAAGAAAATATTATTGCATTTCAGCCTATGAAGCCCTCTAGGCCTCTTCTCTGTTCTGTCTTGGTTTCGCTTGACTCCTCTTGAACCTTATGTGGTTATAAGTAAGACTAACTTTAGGAAAAGCTGCATATCAGAATCCCCATTAAAAAGTCCATCTAGAAATGGCAAAGATCCCAACAACAACAAAACAAAACAAAACAAAACAAAACAAAACAAAACAAAACAAAACAAAACAAACAGCACAAATCCCACAAATTCAGTATTGAGTCTCCAGAGATACAGATATTGTGAATGGCTTCACTGCTATTGTGAGCAATGAGACTCCTATTTTCACAGCACTTTCACCTTCCAGCAGTGTTGTGCTGGCTATTTACCTAGCTTGGTGTAATTCTGCTGAGCTTGATGAAAATTCCAAATGCAAATTCCAAGCACAAGAGCCATGATTTGGACAGAGGTAATATGGGAGAATCATCCCCCTTGAAAACATGGGTTCTGTCCCTCTCCCCCCCACACTTCCCTTCCTTCGCTGACTAAATTCAACTTGCTCTGATATCAGACCACTGAGTGAACCCAAGTGAGTCAAATCTTTTGAGATCAGTCCAATTAGGCAAATGTCAAAGATCGCATCTCCGTGAATGAAAAATTATCCCTTTAAAAATTTTTACAGTGTTCTTTATTTTTTTAACATCCAAGCAATTCTCTTGGGTTTTTCCATCCTTATTTTTTTTTGTTCAGTTTCTGAAAAATGGAACACATTTTCTTTAAAACAAAACAAAACAAAACAAAACAAAACAAAACAAAACAAAACAAAACACAAAAACATAATTAACTCTACTGAATTCTTAGGACTGTCTGTTCAAGTCATTATAGCATGTACAGATATATCCGTAAAATACGGTTGATCACTGTATTTCAGGTTTAAATTTAAAAGAAGTTAACAAATATCATGTTATAATTGGCTGATCAGTAACCAAGTTTTAAATTATATAGATATTTTAATCCCACATTTATTATGCTCTTACGCCTAAGCAAATACCTAATTTAAGTTCTAGGTTTTGGATGGATAAAATTCCTATTTTAAATTACAAAAAAGACAGTGAAAGAAAATACTCCAAACAGTTTAACTGGATTTTTTTATTCTCCTTTGTCTATATAACAACTCGCTTATTTATTTAGGTAAAAAAAGTTCACTCAACTCTTCCAAACCTCCTGTAAGATTTTGCTCAGGTGATGAGTAGAGTTATTCTGCTGAACTCTCCCATATGGCTGAGGTCTCTCTCTGCAGGAAATATGGTCTTCAAGAGCAGGAAAGAGCTAACAGGGTAAAAGTTTTCTTTCACAGGTGGCAGTCCAAATTATTTCCTTTCAATGTTATTAGTGAAAAGCCTGCTGGTCATTAACAGGTGCCTATACAATGAGAATGGTGACTGTTTATCACATGAGAGCACTGTACTGGGAATAAGTATGTGTTTTCTTCTGAGTCGAGAAATTTTTTCTCATAATTGTGTGGATTAGCCTTCATTTTTTCTTTTTTAAGGTATAAACTATACAACTAGTTTTGAGTTTTTTTCCTCATAGCTGCATACTATCTTCACCTTGTCAAAAACCTGGCCATTGGTCTGGCCAGTTCCCCTAATCAGTTCTTCAACAAGCGTTTGCAAGAACCTTCTATTTTTGTTTGCTTCCTAGTGTTCATTTATGTTTGCTTCACATGGCACATCTTACTTAGATTATATCCTGTGACAAGATCCAGCATTCTCAGTAAATGAGGATATCTTGTTTGCCAACTGTCAACAATGGTTTTGCCCTTTTCTTACATCTACATCTAGTTAATTCTGCCTTGGTGAATGAAATGTCACCTCTTCTTTATTGGTAGAAAGTCAGTGAGAAGCATAGTTCATAAAAAAGCTGCTTTTCCAGATGGTAAGTGGTAACATATCTCTGAATTCCAATTACACTTCTTCAGTTTTCACAGACCTTAAGACAGCATCCTTCTCCCCTTCACATTTTTCTGGTTTGCACCAGCTATACCTCAACCTGTACGTAGCTGATGTCAGACCATGAATAAACAGTAAGATGCAACCATTCTTACAAAATAGCTGCTCTCACCAAACATTCCTGTTCTTTAAAACAAGCAAACAAAAAAGCAAATAAAAAACGAAGCAGGATAAAACACGTAGAAGGTATGGAAATGTGATCTTAGTTTATTTTAATCCTCTTACTCAAATCTTACTCAAGATTTAGACAAATCAAATTTTGTCTAGCACTGGGAAAAAATCCTTGAGGTAAGAGCAACAGAAATAAATATCTGTCAGCTTGTTTTTGATATATAATTTCATAACTAATTAAATAATGTGTACTAAGAACACAGCATGGTCAAAGAACCTTAAGCTGTATAATATTATGATGTTTGCTTTGACTTGAGAAAAAGAAATAGCTGATCTATCTACTTCTTAAAGCTAAAACTGCATATAAGTTGATAAATTTTATTCATTGCCAGCCTGATACAGAAAATATGTTACTTATACTAAAGTTGTTAAGATGAGATAATCCTGAAGAAGTTATCAGGTGACGATCCTCAAAAGACTGACAGGTCATTCTGGATAATCTCACAAAAATCCAGCTGCTCAGATAATTTACACTGTCCTTTCCTATAGAGAACAAGTCTTTCTGACTCTGTCAGGATGGACATGATGGGTGGACAGTTTTCCTGTGTTACTTCAAGCCCATTCAACTCAAGTTTTAAAGTCTGTGATATTAGGGGGGTTTGTATTTATTTGGAAGCACTTAATTTGGCCTTGACATCTAGACGTAAATACAGGAAACTGTGATTAAATGTTAGCCAAGGCACCAGACTTCACATCTGCATCAATCAGAACTCTTCCCTTTGCAGACCATGGTTTAATCGTGTTGTTTTACAGCATTACCCATGCTAAAGAGTCACATTTCCCCAATTGCCATCTCTTGTGTTCTGCCCATGAAATTCCTGAATATCTAAGATCTGCATAGCTAGCCATTGTGGTTTTGTTTGTTTTTTTTCTTAAGGAACAATATGTGTGACAGAAGTACAGACAAGAAGTTTTCCATTTCCACATAGAAACAGTTGTTAAATTTTCTGAGACTGGATGAGGAAGAAGAAAAGGGAGAGAGAACTCTTCTTGTTATGGGTGGCTTGGAGCTTTTTGTGGTTTTATCATTAACACGACACATTACGTCTGAAAAAATGTCATGTTTGGGTTTTTTTCCATTTATGACTTCTCAGAAATCTTCTTGGCCTGGAGTATTACTGATGTAGCACTAGGCTCTGAATTATCCCGCCATAAACATGTCTTCCATAATAATTACTGAAGTGTTACTGCTACACACAGTTCTTGTTTTTTCCAGCAAAAATCCTCATTTTTTCATAAAGGCACAATGAATAATTGAATTCTTGCTCAAAATTTCCTAAATTGACTTAAGATAAAAGCTAATGTCTATGAAAAAGTATAATCTGTTGCATAATTATTCCACAGTATACTTAGGTGATATTTGTGGGGTTTTTTAAATCATATTCTTTTTTATTATATTTTTCATTTGAATATAAAACCCTAAAACTAGCTAGTAAATAAAATTCAATTTTCACAGTGAATTATAAGAAAAGACATTTATTTAATGTCTCTAAAAATATGCAAGGGGATAAACCAGTATCTTGGGCATGTTTGTTTTTTTGGTTTTTTGTTTTTTTTTTTTTTCTCAGCGTGAAAATTTTATGATTCTTGAAACTAAATTATTTGGTGGAAAAAAAATGGCCAGAGGGCAAAACCCAGACTATAGAAACTCTCTTCTTTGACTAACTTTTGTGACTGCTCCAAATTGAGCACTTTTTTCCCTGGCTAATCTCTGAACAGAGGGCATATCCCTTTCACTTGCAAAATGCTCTCACACTAAATGAATTACCTTCCCACCACCCTGGTTACTTGCCAGGGAGTACTTTATTTTTCCACTAGGAAGAAGAAAATCAGCTTGTATTTTGCTTGCTAGAGCCTTCTGCATTTTAATTCTGAACTCTGAATGAACATCAGAGAGGCCTTATGATGTTTTGCACAAAAGTGCCTGTGTTCATAGTTTTACTCAAGGCACCCAAAATAGCATGCAGTAAGCAGCGTCATACTGTGAGTTTTCAAAAGTAAAAGCAGAAGTGACTTATACTGGCAGGAAGCTGTAACTCCTAGAGCTTTCTGAGGATCTGTGAAGTAAAACTGCACTGCTTACTTCCCTGCATCCCGTGTTTCATGCAACTTTTGCAATATCCATTCCTTTATACCTAGAAGGCCCTGAGGTTACGCAGGTAAGATACATCTCTATATTTTTTTTATTATCGATTATATTCTAAAATCAAACTTAAAACATTTATTGGGGTGCCTCCAGTGCAAAAGCAACAAAAGGCAAAGACGAATCTGGAAGCCACTCAAAACCTCTAGAAAGATAAATCTTTTTTTGTTGTTTCTTCACAGTCCACAGTCTAACTTCTATATCTGTGAAATTCCAAATTTCTAAGTTGGATTTACCAGAGGAAATACTCACTCTGCTTGTTTTGTGTTCAACTTGCACATTAAATTTTTCATGCTGATTATGAATACTTTTTTGCAAGACCCGCAGCTCTGACAGAGTGCTTGCAGTTGCTTCAGCTGTCCTTATGCAAGTGGTTGTCATGAAAGTGTGCTTACAGTTTCTGAGGGTGACATCAAGAAGAGTGAAAATTCTCTTGATTTAAAGGAACTGTGGGAAATACTTCCTGTCTTGATACTCTTCACTCTACTGTAACAGAAATAATATTTTTTTATTATTTTCATTCACATTTCTGTTCCCATTTCTCTTTATAATCCTCTACCTAGCAACTGCAAATTCTTTCAGACCACAGAAAATGAGTGCCTCAACTTTTGTCAGACCTCGAGTGTAAAACAGCAATTTGCTAATAAATGAGATTTTCAAAGAACAGTGCAGTACATACACTGGCAAAATATTTGCATCGCATGATTCTTTTTGTAACACTTCTATTAGGAGGTATAGCTACAATTTATTTTTAAAGCTCACACTCTTCAAATAGACTGTAGCCAAGAAACAGCCAGCAGAATATAGCCCAGAGATATTTAATAGCTGTTGATTTGTTATTAAAATACTGAGTGCCTGTCAGCTTGTTCATTTCTGCAAATTATTTTGCTATGAAACTGGTGGGAATTACACGGTTTTTGTGTTATAACATTATTTTTTAATAGACTGTTATTTAGAATCAGTTGTGGTTGCAAAAGCACTCCAGATAAACTACTTTGATTTTATACCTGGATAGACTTGCACTAAGGTGCAAAAATTGATCTGTGGACTCAGTTTTAGGAGTTATAAAGATGCATTTCAATGTTCAGCATTTTTCTGTTGGAAGTGTTAAACCAAGCACTTACATAAAAAATGAATATAGGGCTGTGACTGGAGTTCAGAGTTTCTACATTTTTACAGAGTAAAAAATGCATCAGTGAAAGAGCTAGACAACGAAAATCCATTCTTGGAATTATTTTTAGGTAGTGGAGAGAGGATAAAAGAGAGCCTTGCTCACAAAATGCTCTAAGAAAAGTAGCTTAAAATTAAAGAACAAAGTCAGAAATCTACTATGGAAAACCATGCATTTTTAGAAGGAAAATATAGCTACTTTTACCTAGTGTAAGGTAATTTATGAAATTATAAGGCACATTTTACATTCAAAACCAAAAAATATATAGTATCTTAAAAATAAAGTCACTATACTTCTTTCATGTGTCAGAATGTTTCAAAATTATTGATAAGAAGTAATTTTCAGACAATATCAGCACAATTTGATATTGAAATAAGAAAACAATATATGACATGCTATACAGGCATGGTTTAAGCTACTTTTTGCTTTTCATCATTACTCTTTGGATTATTTGCTTTGATACTTTATAATTCTTTTGGGTGAAATTTCAATTGAGTAGTTTTTGCATCATGTTGTCTAAAAAGATACTTGGAATCTTCTTGTTTAGCTTAATCAGAAAGATTTGTCTATTTGTTATATCAGTTTAATTTATAAGGTAATTGTCCCAACAGATCTAACAATACAATAGATAATACTGAATTAAAATATTAGATCCTTTTTTAGATGAAAAGGATTATTTTCCTTTTACTTTATAAGTCACAGAAAATTTTGATTTCTACCACAGGCAGTAGAGATAGGTTCCACTACAATCCCTTAACTTTTTTCTATTTCAACTGTGTTCCAACCTCTTCGATGCTAAAGAGAGTGAAGTGTAACACTTGTCTTTCTCATCTGTCCTTCCAATTTTTGGTATCCAACAACATATTTGTTTCTGGAAATGGGTGAATCAGAGGGCCAGAAAATGTCTATGGTAGCCTCAGCAATCCTGGTTACCCTGGATTCATTCCAGACCTTGCTACGCAGACAAGGTACACATCCATTACAGAGGAAGGTGATGTGGATCAAGACCACACAGGACAGACCAGAGAACAAAATTCTGCTTTGGATGCACACATCAAGGTCTCTTCTCCACATGTGCATTGCCTGTAGCACAAAAGAAATTGCGGTTGCTGCTGCTAACAAGATATAACTGTTAACAATGTTTGCAAAAGAACATTTCTCCCAGGCTTTCTATTAGGGACACAAACATAGTGAAGACCTTACCAATGGAAAGTGGTATTAAATTAGAATCTTTCATTCTCAGGCCACTGACCTAACTGTTAAAGCAAACTCCTTTAGAGACAACATAATTAAGGAAAAAGGGATATTTGATTAGGATAAAAGTAGAAAAAAAAGAAAGTAAAACCTCAGTAAAAGACTTTGTATCTGTAAATACAGTACTGGAATTAAAAATACAATACCTGAAGATTGCTAAGGCTATCTTGAGGGAAAACTCTAACAAATATATTCTGATACAATGTTAAATTTGTGAACGGCAAACTCATTTTTGCATTGGCACTGTATAAATATTTTTTTTATAACTAGTGAGTGACAGTTGTTGCAACCTTAAAATTGTTAACTAAACATTAGAGGAAGCGTAAGAAGGAAGTGTAAGTCATTTAACATTTTACTTCTTACACATAATTTTGACACCTTGGAAGCCAAAACACATCCTAGTAGAGTAAATTATAAGACATAACTAACAAAAGAATAACTGAATTAAGTGTGGCTGAATACTGTCTTTAAGTATTTAATGTGATTAAAACCTAAGCAGGTGTGTAAAATATGTCTGCAAAATTTTTCAGTACTTTACAGATCTTTTAGACAGTGTTAAATAAAATAGAAAATTAAAGTTCTTGAAGTTTTATTTTGCTAAAAAAAATTCTGCTTAAGACTGGGTTTAGAAGTATATTAAGCAATAATAGACATTGTTATTATATCAACAAATATTTCAAATGCTCTGCCCTCATTGTCATGCAGCATAAAGAAGGTTTCAGGCTTTTCATTGTTATCATTCGGATGGTGTAGTCAAAATGATGAGTTTTCTTTAACTACAAAGATTACAAAAATTAAAAGGGATTTAAGGAGACTATGCTTGTCAAGTGATAAAGACACTGTAGTTACACACTCCTTTCCTTGTAGAGAACCTTTTCAGAATGGTGAATAGGATATCTAGAGTACGTGGGGAATATCAATCTCCTGTGACTCATAAGTTGAGGTGGGATAACACAATCTGTCAAAACTGCTTAGAAAAAAAAAAAAAAGAGGATCAAAAATCTTTGCAAAGAAAGCTGTATTTCTTTAACATCTCTTTAAGGATTTTAAATTGTTAAATGAGATCTATACATCCCAAGCAGAATTTATCAGGAGATGGAACAAAGATCTATATCTGATCTTGCTTTGCAAAGAGATTGTGGTTTGCTGGATGTGGTCATAAGTGAACAGAGCTCACTTCCTAGGAGTTGTGCCCACTCCATGGGTAAAACTAAACACTGAATCCAAACCCAAAACAGATATGACTTCTTGTTAAATCATTACTCTGTGGTTTCCGGAGGATATGAAGCACTCTGAAAATTTCAATAAATCTGCCAACAAACTTCATAAACAAAATCGTAACACAGCACCTTGTAAGAATTTATACAATCAAAAATATTCTAAACATTTTCTGCATCTTTTTTAGACATTTACTGAAAATAGTCATACAGCACACATGCTGTTATACAAACCCATGCTCTGTGTTACATGCTGGCATTAGCCCGTACATGCAAACTGTCCAAGAAGCTCCGTAGTGCATTGATGCATTGTCATGTATTTTTGAGAAGATGGAAACAAGCTAAAGTTAGGAGCAGTCCTAACTTTGCTTGTCCTTTTGCTTATCCGTGACATTTAAAGCGATATGAAATAAGATTTTTTTTTTTCTCTAAATGGAGTGAAATCCTTCTCTATTTCATACTTAGGGTGAAAAACACAAGAAGAGATAATTGTCCAAGGGTCCATGAGCCATAACAATTTGTCACACTCACGACATCCTTTCCAGGCGCTTCAGCATCCAAGAGAGTCTGCAGAAAACTTCAGGGACAGAATAGAGAGGAAGGCGCGTGCCGACATAATGCAAACTATAAACCTTCCATCTTCGCTAACTAATCAGAAAACAGTGCTCTTTTCAATTACTGCCCAGTTCAACTTTGAACAGCTGATTTCTCATTCTCTCTTTCTCCATGAGATGCGGATAGTTGTTGGAGAAGATTAGGGGCATTGCTGGTTCTGTTTTTACGTACCGCTGTGATATATTTTGACTAGGCCAAAATTTACCCTTAACAGTAATTCCCAGTAGTAGATGAGCTAGAATGATTTATGCTACTTTATATCCCATGAGATACCCCTGGAAAATAAAAAGATGTTTCCAGACAAATTAAGATGACAACCAGTCTTACAGAACGAAAATGTGGTAAGTGTATTGGTTTTCCCCTAACATCAAATTTAACATATAAATTGAATTGGTTTCAAATGCCAGGTCATTAGATAGCTGGCATACATGGCTATTTTCATAAAAGACTGACCCAGAAATTGTATAAATAGCACTTGGAAATGTCACGTAGAGATAAACTGTGATGATTGCCTGGCTTTTCATATGCACTCTTTCAGGAGTGTGTAAATGTTACAAAATTAGACCCATTTTCTGGTGCCTTGCATGTAATTTTCGTCTACTCAATTCTTTATCTCAGCTATTTTTTAAAGCAATCATATTATGAAAAAAAATTTCCAGTTAAAGATTACAGGAAAACAGAGCCTAGACTCAAAGACTGTAACAGCTTAAGGCCAATTTGACAGTGTGGAGAATAAATGGGCTCAGTTACCTGAATATTTTAATCAGACTTATATAAAATTTTATGAATGACACTACCTACCCGTCTGGCCTGCAGCCTGCAGCAGCAGCAGTGTTGCTGCCCTCCAGGAAGAAGCTCAGGCAGGTCAACAGAGCATTCTCCACCACTTAGTGCACAGCTTTGGATGAGCGTCTCTGATTCCCTCCTAGAGTCCTCCCACAAATACACAAGGAGTTTCTCCCCGCGCATCCTGTGGAGTCCCTCCCCCATGTACCTCTCTGAGCACCTCTCCCCCCATCGATTACTGGTTCCACGGGTGGGTTTCTGACAGGGATTCCCCGTTCAAATACTCGCTCCACACCTGCCTGTGACTGTGGCTGTGACTGGGCTTTTCAGAGCTTTTCTCCTCCGCCTGCAGCTCCTGCAGAGCAGCACCACAAACTGCTGACGGTGGGAGCCCAGGCCACCCTCAGGTGACAGTCCAAGGCCGGATCATGAAGGATCTTCATTTGGTGGGCAGAGCTAGTTAGTTCCACCACCACCATCTGAAGGACCCAGAGATGTAACTGAGTGCTCTTAGCAATCCAGCACTAAAAAAAAAAAAATTTCCATTGCACCAAGTCCTTAAAGACCAAACCTAAGAATAATTAACCTAAACCTGCCATAAATAATTACATATTAAAAAAAAAAAAGAAGGTATTTTCAGTAGATAATATTGCTTATTTCCCCCAAATGAAATTACTCTCTCAGAAGAGAATTTAAAGCAAGAACTTACTCCCAAATGTAGTGTGTACAAGCATGGTATTGTTGCATGCATGAAACATTCAAAGAAACTCTGAAATATAAATTTATATTCACATTTGCCATCTATATTATACAAACTGCGAAAATAAATAATTCAGAGACGTGAATAACTGCTAAGTTGTCATAAATCATGGATTTTTGCTTTTTCCTCCATTGGATTTTTGTTGTGCAATTTGCCTGTTTATTCCTTCTTTCTTTTCCTTTTTTTCCCTGATAGATAGCCTCTTCAGAATAATACTTGATTTCTAAGTGGAGAAATACTGCTTAAGTCTGAGCTACTACAATCTGATTCAGCCCATTTTGTTTCGAATGAAAACTAGACAGCACAGCAAAAACTGTTGCATCATAAAAATGATAGAGTGTATTCCTGAGTATTACTAATCATAAATGCCAGAGAGGGTAAAAAGCACACTATTTCAGCAGGATATCTGAAGATAAACTCAGTTGGAACAATTTCAGTGTCCTTTCACTAGCAACTTTAGATTTCTAGGAATTTATAATTGTTGCCTTTAGGCTTTCTTTGTTTATGTCTGGCTATGCTGGAGCAATGTTCACTATACCTAAACCAGGGAAATGAGGTGATCCTGCAGGCTGATACAGCAGAACGCACTAGAGAATGAATTAATGTCAGTAAAAGACTGAACTTGTATTTGCCTCCAATGCATGAAAAATGAGAGAATTTTAATGTATGTGTGACAAAATTGCAGGAAACTATAATGTGAGGTAATAAAACTTTGTTGTGCTTTGATGTTTTCTCATATGCAAAAGAAAGATTTTTTTTTCTTTCTACATGAAATAGTGGTTAGGATTTATATGTTAGTATGATATCATAATACTATCCCATTATGATCATATTGATCATAAATCTTAGTAATCATATGGAGAAAAAGTATTCTGGCAATCAGCTGTGTTAA
Source organism: Melanocharis versteri (assembly GCA_013397845.1). Taxonomy (NCBI): domain Eukaryota; kingdom Metazoa; phylum Chordata; class Aves; order Passeriformes; family Melanocharitidae; genus Melanocharis; species Melanocharis versteri. The sequence goes on from VZTG01001100.1 coordinate 1,964,120, forward strand.
ATAGGGATTAAAATATGGGAGAAAAAGTTTTCTGGAGTTTTTTGTTTATCTTTTTTTAAATATACTGGAAAAAAAAAAGAAGAAATGTCAACTTCTTTGGATAACATTATTCCTTTTGTTCAATCTAGAAAAAATTGGTTTAAAAAAAGGGCTTATATTATAATCCAAAGTAGTTCATACCAAGGAGATAAATAACATATCTATTAAGAATTTTAAACATTATTTTAAACTTGTAATCTGTGAAACGTCTTTGTTCTGGTTTAATTTCCTTTACTGGAATTGTCTTTTGCTACCTGAAATGAAAACATTCATAATAGAGGAACATGTGACCTGTCTGTAGATGTCTTTAACTTACTACCTTAGATTAATTGCCAAGATTCTTGCTGGACAGAAAGATGGTGTTTTAGACTCTACATGCTACTTGCCTTTCTTACAAGGCTATAAAGCACAGATACTTTTGTCTTTCCATTGACTATTTAGGGAAGCTGCATAGGACATTACACTAGGTCTTTAATTTTCAGGTGTTTAAATTAATAAATACCATCTCAAGAAAACACAGGAGCCTCAGGCTCTGTATTATTAAAAGCAAAAATGTTATCTATGCCGTAAAGAGTAAACATTCACTTGCATGAAAAAAATTAGATAAGCTCTTAGGTTATTACCAGGCCTATGATATCTATAAGTTCGCAATAAGCACTGTAGTATTTCATCTTGTAGTCGCTGTTTTTTCAATAAAAGAACTTTATTCCATATTACGTTCTGTTCTTCTGCTGAGAAAATTAATTTTATACCTCATTTAGCAGCTGTATTTAGTAGACAATGATTCTAGGAGTAGAAAGAATTTACACAAATAATACTAATAAAGGTAAAGTAATAAAATAGTAAAAAGGTAACAAGAAAAGCTAAAAAGAGGGGGAAAAAAGCAAAATTAATCATTTTGGACAGTGTAGCTTTGGCCAAGGCTCTGATAGATCTTGTTAAAATGACAGTGGGTACTGAGGAGAAGCACTGGATATTTTTTACTCAGCAGAAACTGTGAATAAGTTTGATTTAACTGAGGCTGAGAGGTTGCAAATTGATTTCTTGATTCATTTAGGACACAGCCAGGGGCAGCATATAGAAAACCCTGGAGGGAAGAGGACAGCATTATTGTTTCCTTCCTTAATAGGTGTAAAAAGTTGGAACTCTGTCAAGTGGCAGCAAGTTCATCTGTGTAAAAGACACTGCAAGGTATTTGCCCATCAGACACATCGATTGCTCGGTGCGAGGTTGAACCGTGGGCGACAGCCCCTGCAGCCGCCAGTGGCATGCTGCTTCCCGGAGCTGGGGGAAGGAGATAACCGGGGATAACCGGGATGCTGAGCCAGCACAGCACCCAGCCCACAGCTGCGCTGCTGACAAACTGTGAGGGGGTTACCAGTCACAACCTGCTCTGTCGTGCCCGGCACTGCTTCATGAACTTAAGGGTTAGTTAAAGATTGGTTTGAAATTACTTCACAATTAGTGAAAAATCAGTTATTAAAAAAAAAATCAAATTTAAGTTTGTATATTCTCACATCCCTCTCTCAAGAGAGGAAATGGATTCGAAGAAAACAAGTTTTGAAAACCTGAGATGCTAAACTACATGGTTTTCCCATAGGAAACCCACCATTTTTATTTTTAAATACCAAGATATTTATTAAAAATGGTCATAAACTATCATTGAAACAACATTCTGTATTTAAAAAATTAATTCAAGAATCTGGCACTGAAGACACAAAACCTTAAAGATTTTTAAAGGGCATACCTCAACAGTAATTTTTTTATGTCTTCAGGTCTACCCCATTAAGTAGTTAGTTATTGATATATAATAACAGTTTACCACTATTTAGCATTTTTAAAAAGTTACAGATAGATAGACAGATAGATAGATAGATAGAAAATATAAGCAATTTGATAGCATTTCCATTAAATCACATATAAGCTCCTTAGTTTTCAAACATAAATTGGAGTTGGTTTTGGTCATTTAAGGGCTACAACCTGTATGTACAGAAATAGTCCACCAGTGATGCTAATGTATTAAAAAATACCCCTTCTCATGTTGGAAGCTATTTTATACTTTGAACTTCTGAACTATTTCTAAAATATAGAATATTTCTGTGTAGACATTTAAATGTTCATGTTTGGTTTTCCAGTAGTCATAACACCCTCTAACTCTTCCATTTCTACTTCGGCGATAAAGAAAACAGGTTACAATTACAGCAGGGGAATTTTTTGCCATGGTTTGAGATTAGTCTGCCATTTTCTGATAGCAGTAAGCACAGCCTATAGAGTTCAATTTATTCCATTGAACTCAACCTAATCAAAGACCTCTTTCTATAAGGAAAGAGAAAATCAAGAAGGATGTTGGTTATCAGGCGGATAAAGGGCTTAAACTCCAAGTACTTTCTATTTTGCATAGTATTGTGCCAATCTTTGTGATATCTGTATATCACTTAATAAAATGTGCTAAAATAATCAAATATTATATTATCTTGAAATAATAATTTTCTTTCCATTCTTTTGATCCCTCTGCTTTCTCAGCAGAAATAAATCCCATAGTTTCGGTGATATTCTGCAGGCATTCTAAAGAGGAATGAGCATTTGGATTTATACATAGTGATGTTGGAAGTAGTTCTTAGACCTTGTATTAAAATGCTCAACAAACTCAACACCATACAAGAAAACGTCCTGTGACAAGAGATTAACCTTAGCCTTCAAAAGAAACCATCTTTACAAAGGAGTTGAAGCCATAAAACATGCTGTAAACATGACAGTCACTCTCCTACCTTACCAGGCATTTTCTTCCTTCAAACCTTCTCTTCTATTGTACAAGTAGAAAATAACCTGGCAAAAACAAGATCAAATTGGGTTTTCATTCTGGTAGGTTTTCTTGGTTTTTTGTTTGTTTGTTTTCTGGTTTGTTCAACTCACAACCTACAATTTCTCCATTCAAAGAACAAGAGGGGCTGACCAGGGGCAGCAAAAGTGTCTGGTGTAAGAAGAGAGAGAAAAGACAGCCTACTGAAAACAGCTGTTAAACTATAAGCTATAAACTGCAAACTATTCTTTAAGAGGATTGCAGAAGAGCAACACAGTCCTCTGAGGGGATAAAAAGGGCACTCTTACAATTCATTTACCATTAAACACAATTCTCCCGCTGAATTCTCAATATAGAACAATGTTCTACTGAGAGCCAGTGGAAGTGCTCTTCAAGGTGAAGTGCTTTCATTACAGATGAATTATGTGCCCTGTATATTGAGTCAGTTTCTGTTTCCACAAAGATTATAAATCCAAATAGACTGAGCTGCAAGAATCCTGATGATAGATCATATTTTACTTTACGGTTGCCTTTTCACAAAGCCTTCTTGGTCTCTACTTGATCCTAGCTGCAAATAGTTCAGCATCCATTTTGATATCAGTATCTGAAAAAAAATCAAGTGGTGTGATTCACACATAAAAATGCTGTCCCTCTTTTTTCGTTTATATGAACTAACTGGATTTTTATGAGATTTTTTTTTCCCTTCTCATTCTCTTTCACAGAGAAATATATTCCATTGAAACATTTCAAATAATTTGATTAATTTGGAAATTTTCAACTTCAAAATAGCTCAGAGTTCAATAATTTTCCCAAGGTAAAATGTTTTGTTCAAGCATATTTCAATTTTAAACTGTAATACTTTCGTGTTTTCTTATTTTTAATATTGCTGTTTGCATTCTGTAAAACTCATTGGATATCAAGTGAAGGAAATGGCAAGATGTCCCAAAAGACAAGTTCAGATGCTCTAAAATCCTTTATCTATTCCCTGTTCTAGCTGGCACGTTACTTCTTTTCTCTTGGAGGTTGTGTGTGAATGCTTCATACATTTGCTTCTTTTAGTTTTACCTAATCCTGCTTGACACTGTTTCAGCAATAGGTAGGATCAACACACTAGATTTATTCATTACTCTACAGAGTAGAGCTTATTTTAATGTTCCACTAAGAAAACTTGAAACCCTTGTATTTATTTGTTTGGAAAATGACACTTTCTATCCAGCAGGGATTTTTTGTTTTGTTTTCACATTGGTATGCTGGCTCTCTTAGCATGGATAATGTCCCTGGCCCCTTCCCAAAGAGGGGGATTTCTGTGCTGTGTTTAAGATTTCATAGCACCATGCCAATATCCTGTCCCTGTTTCTGCTCCTTTGATACTGCACAGCGAAGGTGAAATAGTACAATAACATAATCAGCATTAGCAACATATATTTGGAGTCATATTTCAGTTAGGGGCATGGAGGTCACAAAAGTAATTTGAAGGAAAACGAGAGTGAAAATGTACAGAATTTACTTTCTTGGCTGACACGTACTGGCAATAACAGCAAGAACTCAGGACAAAAATATTATTATTGCTCTTTTGTTTGCATGTTTCTCTGTAGCAAATCCGTGAGACCAGGAAATAATCCCAGTTTATCTCTACTTGAATTTTCAGCCAGTTTTCTAGATACTTTAACTTTATTTTTGTTTAAATAAAGCCCTAGTGAAATTATGAAGCGCTACTAAATGAAGTTTCAACCCAAATTAAGTAAACACGTATCTGTATTTTGCAAATACACTCCATTCATTACGCTGGCATATACGATGGCCTTTGTTAAAGCAGTGAATTAGACACCAGGTTTTGGAGTGGTCTAATTCTGGGTGTCTAGAGAACAGATAATTTCCTTAAAACTAATGCTTACAGTGGAAGGCTAAATAAGTTATAGCACAAACAATGCAAAGTTCATATGCTCCGTAACAGACTTGGAAAGAAAAAAACACCAAAAACACATAACCAAAAGAAAACCCAAACCCATATATATATAAATATATGTAGGAAGTTCATAATTAGAGGACATTTTCTAATAAAAAGGATCTTTTCCGTAAGAGATGCCTAAAAACTCAAGTGTGTGCTGTGTAGCAGTGGAGGTTGGAAAAGGGAGATGAGGGGAAACCCATCGCTAAGAAAACTGCCTATGGTATCTCACAACTCATGAGAAATTCCTCGGCAAAGCAAAACTTACCTAAAATCATAAAAAAAAAAACAAACCAAATTTTCTGTTATCATATGGAACAAAGAAATTTATGATAGTGGCATACCTAGCTGGTCCCTGTTTTCTTTGATTACGGTTAACAATCTTCTTTTTATTTGTCTGAATAGTTCCTGTTGCCTGTCATGCCATTTATCTACTATTTACAAGTCTTGGGCAGGAAACTATAAAAGGACCCAAACCACTGGACGATAGGAGGTAGTTGGAATGACACAAAATGTAAAGGATAAAGGACAAGGATAAAGTCTGATAGCATGATGAGCTCTCATCCAGAAAGAAATACAGATGTCAGTCTGCTCTTCAAATTAAATGTGCACAGGAAACTTTCAGGCTCAATATCTTATTGAAATCTGGAATATAAATTAAAACACAAGAAAAGAATTAAATAAAGCAACATAAAATACAATAAAGCTGTAGTGGCAATTCCCACATGAGCTGTTCTTTTTGCACTTGCAGGATTAAAATAAATAACTGATGTCCTCGGGAATCTCATGAAAAAGACATACAGAATCCATTAATCAAGGGAATTAAATTATATAGAATTTGTTTTCTAAGATACTTGAAGCTATTTGTAGATTTGATGATTAAAATGTCCCTATACAATTACTAGCACAATGTTCCTAGAGAATGTTTATTATTCTTATATTTACCAATGCTATTTAGACAAGTTTCAATGCAGCAGGCTTGGTTTATGATTTCAATCTACCCAGTTGCTAAGTGTGGCATAAAGCAGAAAGCGTGGGGAAGGAGGGCAAAATTAAACAGACAAAGAAAACTGCTATTGTTCTCAGTTAGTGGGTGATCTCAAATCAATTCTAGGTAAAAGATTTTCAGTTTGTGATCAAGAAGCTGAGAAGCAGGAAATTGTCTGAACTGAGCAAATATATAATTTTTATTACTTTTGTCACATCCATCTTGACACAACCCAGCATAACTGTTGATTACACCACACTCTTAATCCAAAAGTATGTAGTGTCCCTCAGTAAACCACACTGCCCATGACAAAATTATATGGTTCATAACACATTTTTCAACTGACTTGTCTTTTGGTTTTGCTGTTTCACACCTTGTTACCTCAGTACTGCTACTGCAAATTATATTTGCGAACTGGGAACAAAAACAATTGACTCCAGTCCCAATGTTTTCACTAGGTTGCAAAATTCCAAGTGTGTCATCCTCTCTTTCTGTTAAATCCATTTGGCCTTTATGGACCTTAACGGCTCAGTTTGAGGGATTTTTTCAAAATAAATCCATAATAAGTTAATAGCATAACTCATAGCCTCTCTTAACATGGAAAGAACTACTTTCACCATACCCTGGTTTCTCTTCCTTTTCAATCCCCTTGGCTTTTTGATTGGCTTACTATCCCGCATACAAATAATTTTGAGACAGCGTGGGGCAATCAAAGCCCATTTTTCACCAACTAAGGAACTAATATATTATTAAATATATATAATCCATTGACTTTATAAACCTAAATAATGTAAGCCCACTACTGTCTGTAGGATATGAGTTCTGGCTTATATAAACAAGAGAATTAAGTCTTTGTCCATTGTGTTACTATGGCAACTTCATGGACTTCCCAGCTTCTGTTGGCTTGCAATGAATTAAAGTCAGAAACTCAGACAGACTCCTGAAAGAAAGGGAATTATGTGGATGAAGTTGCTTTTAAAAAGTGAGCTATCCATAGAAACCTATTACACTAATTTCTTTTGTAAGAACTTATTTTGGGGGCAAATTTAATCATCAGGATTTAGTGAATCATGATATCTCTGAAAGCTCATGCATAATTATCTGTTTATATGCATTGAAGTTATCCAGTTGGCTCCACAGGAACCAAATAAAACTCTACAGCCTGATGAAGGAAAGGAAAACTCTACAAAGCAGGCATGTTGATGTCCAGGTCCAGGGCCAAGAAGTGGCTTGAAAAGTATCCACTCATTAATGAACTCTGAAGTGCTATTACTTCAATACAAATTTCTGTGTGCTGCTGTGAAGGGATTAGCTTTAAAAGAAGTACCTAGAGTCTTGCACATCACTTTTTAAAAAATATATGCATGCATCCATGAAGAGGCCTCTCCTATCTCCTGTCTTGAGATTTTATTAAAACATTACTTCCCAGAGGAAATTCCCCCATGTGCCTCACAAATCTAGTAATTAAAGCAGTGAGGGGTGAGAATTACAATCCATGCTTTTTCTTCCTGCATTTCTCCATGAGTTGCTGTTTGAATTTACAGAGACATATAAAAGTTAGCAATAAAAATTGGTAATTGTCATGACAGAAACAGTCCTGGTCATGTTTTGCCAACTAAACACCATAAGTCTCTAATTTTTATATGCAAGTTTCCCAGGTCAAACATTGGTTATTATACAGTCACTTCTATTCAAGAAAAGCAATATAGATAATGGTAGGAAATTATCCATAAGTCAATTTTACCCATAATATATTTTTAAATTTCATTTAGTTTGGTATTGGTGGGTTTCCTATTTTTGATTTTTAGTTTTTTGGGGTTTTTTTTAACGTTTACATTGTTACTTTGTTTCTTTATCCAGAACTTTTTTCAGGAAATTAATATTTCACCTTTACGCATTCTTATCCTGGAGTTGTTAGCTCCTTAAATATGTATCATATGTGAATAAGTTGTCTATTTGCAACTTAGTTCAACTCCCAAGCCTTCTGCCTCCTACTTGTCAAGACAGTTCTTCATGGCTCTTTGAAATCTTCTCAGATTACTTCTGCCTTCCACCAACTCTACTCCTTTCTTGACTGCACAACTTCATTTGGTAGTACGTCTTGGGCCACTTTATTATCGAGGGCTGATAACAATAATTTCTATAGTTTTGCTAATCCTTTCTCTTACTTCCCTTCTTCTGGAGACACTACTTTGACCATTCAGTGCACCACACTGATGTCACAGCATCAGCACCAGCCTTTGTTGGTTTTAATATTCATTTGAAATAACTGAGAGAACTTCATACTTAACAGACTGCTCTGCTGATTTCTGCCAGACGTGGGTTTCTTGCACTGAATTTCAACAATCCATAAATATTTCAGATGAAAGGACACAGAACCGTCCCATAAGTAATATTTCTGAATAACTTCAATTGGGCTACACTGGACGTATCTATAGATTTTAGCTAAGTATGTTTTTTTAAAGCTGAGGAGAAAACTGAAACATGTAGAGGACTTGTCTGCTCTTTTCCAAAGTCCTGCTCAACAGAACTGTGTACCAACCAGGAAGGAAGCTGTCCTCTGAATGTCTCCTGTGGACTGAAAATCCCCTGGCTCAGCACACTTGGTGCCCCTTTCTGATGCAGGTCTGACTCCATGTACAGCTCCTTTCTTTCTTAATCACTGCATGAAAATGAAGTCTTGCATTTTAAACATCTGACTTCCAGTATTTCACTTCTTGTCACTTACCAATCACCATGATTCCTACCCTATTAAAGTCATCCTAGACAGGATTTACTTTTCCACGTGAACTCCTCCTGTTTCTGCCTGTCTCCTCCACTTGCTTCTTGGCTGAAGAAGCTTCTTCAATTGAAAGAAAAAGTAGGTGATGAAATGTAAAAATGTTGAGTCTGATTGTGCATTTTAATACTCTTACAATACATAGAGTCCTGATCTCCAATCTCAGTTGGAGATACAAAAGCTAAGGCTACAAAGTGCATAAGAGCTCTTGAAATTGGCAAAATTACCCTCTGAATGACATGCAGGGACTTTGGCTCAACAATATAATAGAGCACAATTTATTTCTTATAATAGGCTTCTATGAAGTAAAATATCAAAAGAAATCTGCACAGAGAGGTCTGTTTGAGAGATAGCATTGAGCAGAGAAGCAACAGAGGGTCACACAGGTAACGAGGGCAGAATGACACACAAGGATTATAAAGAGGGAAAAAATGCAATAAATTGTTATTGCAGATGACCTACAGCAGTAGGGACAGAACTGAGAGGTGAATAGGCAATTCATTAATCTTAGGTGCAAACAGGAAACGTTTTTAAATGAAGAAAGGAAAAAAAGTGGGGCGGAACATTCAGTGCCTCAGCTTCTCAGCGAGAAAGGAGGCTTCAATCTAGGCTAGAAAGAGGAATAATCATGTTGTAGTAAGGTAAAAACTAGTTGGAAAAGGAAAGATATTAATGAAAAGTTTAAAAAATCAGAACAAAAAATATGGAGAAATGAAAAACAACATTTTTTTCAGCTTTAAAGAAATCTGGGTGTCTGGCCTTATTCTATCAAGAGCACTATTCCAGAACCTAAGTAATCTTTACAACTAACAATAACAATTAATTGAATTCACATCATCTGAATTTTGAGGGTTACTCTGAAGTCTTTAGCTATGCTGAATTTTTAATCCAATTTCTCTTGGCTATCACACTTTTTTTTTTGTCTTTCCCCCTCTAAAACAACGTAAGACTTGAATGACTGGAATGTAAGGACCTGTGATAAAATTGTGTTGAAAAGGCAGCATGTATGGGTATTCAAGGCACCAAATAAGAGCAGGAATTTTTCAAAGGCTCTTTCCTACATAAATACCTTACAGAACTCACCCAACAACAGACTGAAACCTGACCAATGACTTTTCAAAAGGCAAATTTCAACACATATTCTAGTGATGTTCATGACTTTCTTATTAATGGATTTTTAGTCAAAGGGAATGAATAATTTATAAGTATGTCCAAAGATATCCTATTTTGATTCATTGTAAGGGCTATATTGAATGATAATGGAAGTATAAACAGTGTTTTCCCACCTCGTTAGAGGAAGAGTTGCATATACCAAGTAGCAGGGTGATAAGGGTAAACATGCAAGTAATGGACAAAAATTATGCTTTGAGATAACACAAGGCAACTTGACTATGGAGAGTGAAGTCCGAGATACTATGCAGCTTAGATCTTACTTTTGCTTAACCTGATACCATTCTTTGATGTTATGTCAGAATACAGGAATGTCAGAGTTATCTAAAGTCACACATATCCTTTAAAAATAACTTTCAAGTCACGAATTTTTTGAGACTGTAATATCAATAGTTAGAAATATCCTTCTATTTTCACAATTTTGTTTATTTCTGACTGTCATAAAACATTATTTCATTAAAAAAAAACAAAAAGAAAAGCACAGTTTGCAAATCTATTGGGCTTTGTTGGACTCTATCTGGAAAATTTTATACCACACCTAGAAACATGACAGAAAATAAATCCTTTTTGAAAAATTTTGATATGAAATTGATTGTACAACACCTTTTTGTTGCCTGGGGGACCCAATACTCTGCTCCTATGCCGTTCTGAATAGCTCGGTGCCTGAAAAGTGCTTACAATGTTTAATTGAATAAAATAAGGACCCCATCGGATTAATACATATTTGATACATGAGAGGTTAGAAAAGGATGTCAGCCTTTAATGTAATTCATATAATGAATGAAGAAAAGATATATTCTTGGTATTAAGCAGGACAATCAAATGTTAAAATCAGGAGTGAGGGAGAGACAAGCCTCTGATAATTGAGACTTGAGCAAAACTCAAACTGAGGTTATTCCATTGTAGGAGATAAAGGAAGATTCATCAACCGAGTACTAGATTAAGAGAATAAAAAGGCAAGAAAAAATATATTGTTAGAAAATTTATCAGTTAGGTATTTTCCATCTCTATTTCTCAGTATTCTGAAAAATATGCATACTCTTCAATGTGTTGTCTCTTTCAAAAACCAGCCAGATTCTACCCTTTCCTATCTGATACAACTGCAGACTCTGTGAGGCAGGCACATTCTTTCAGCATTTTTCCAACTGACTTCCACTGTGGTGGTGGTGCACAGATTTTTTCTGTCCACTAATTTAAATTATACTTTTAAATTGAATAACTGGATTACGTATCAGAGCAGATTTTCTAGCTTATGAAGAAAACTCTTCATACTGTTTAAAGTAATTGCTCTGATGCCTTAGAGTGACCACCTAGAACAGAGGCTAGACAAAGTTAGGAGAATAAAGTGCGTATTTATTAAAGGCCTTCAATAGGTACACCTTGGGCAGTCAAAAGCCTCCCAGAGGCTACACCCAAGATGGATGATGGTTACGAGTTTCTCAGATGGATATAAGTTTGGTCCACTTATATATCAGGGGTTAATTCTCCAATTACAGCTTCAGGGAATGAAGTCTTATTCCCTCTGCTCTCTCCCCCCGCAATTCACTTTTGTTTATACTTTCCAGGGCCTGAGGCAGTAGGGTGTCCTTGGGTTCCAGGCCCAGAAGAATTGTTTTGTCTGACCAAGGTGTGAAGACAGTAGTTAACACTTTATATGAAGTTTAGAGTTATGCACTAATGCAGCACAGGACTTGGAAAATATAAAGGCTAAAATTTTAAGACATCAGTTCCTTTCTTTATTTACCTAATGTGTTTTACTAATAAACAGGGAACAAAGTAAGTTAGTTAATGAAAACTTTTTTTAAAAGGCTTTTGTTTCCTCTCCTTACTATTTTTTTTCTTTTTCTTTTTCTTTTTCTTTTTCTTTTTCTTTTTCTTTTTCTTTTTCTTTTTCTTTTTCTTTTTCTTTTTCTTTTTCTTTTTCTTTTTCTTTTTCTTTTTCTTTTTCTTTTTCTTTTTCTTTTTCTTTTTTATGTTATATATGGAGGTATGATTTCCTTAACTGTTTGTAAGGGACTTCTTCACTATTTATTTACTTTACAAATGCATCCTGGTAATTTTTCTCAAATATAAGCATTAAAATCTGATTTCATTCTGGTTTTCCATTGACATGATTCAATTTCAGGGTGCTTCTGATTTACCTCATCTTATGTGGAATATTAACTCTAAAACCAAACCCAGAAGTTTAACATAAGCCAAATTCTAGAAAAGAGCATCCTATTAAATTAAATATCAAAGCTTCTTTTTATCTCATGTTTGGAGGAATTAAATCTTCTTCAAAATCATAGGAAAGGTGAGTTCACTGCACTATTAGTTTTTATGTATGCAAAGAATAATTATAAATTAAAGTGATTAAAGGAACCGAAATCCTAGAGAGAATTTTGGAGCATTTCACGAAGTGCCATCCTGAAAATCATTTGGCAAACAGATTCAAGTGTGAATCACAGAATGCGGTCCTTTACATCATTATGCTGACAAGTGGTTCTTCAGTACTGAGTGGTATCCTGCAGAGCCAAAAATGTTCCAGTAGGATTTGCCCAGTGTATCAAACATCTTATAATTGGATTTGCTACTTGCCTACAATAAAAAACAAATGCCAGAAGGCAAGAATTTCTGTTTTTACTGTGTACATGTGTTAGTCTTTTTAATCAGCAAAATATTTATGCTAAAATACATGGATTTAATCATAATTTTATATATTGGAAAGCATCTTAAAAATAAATAATTGTCCCAGTTAAGGAAAGCTACAATTAAAGTTAAATGCTTGCTTATTTTTAGTGTAGAGTGTGCAGTGTACTACAACTACTGGAATAACTGAATCTTTAACATCTCAGCATCTGTTTTCCAAATCGATTTTTACATCGGAATAAAATTGCTGAAGCTATTGAATGAATGCAGAGAATGAACATAATTTTTTATAAAGTTAAATTCTAAGGTAAACATTTCAATTTTTCTTTAGCTTGGAAGCATTTGGACTGAAGTAGCATATAGCTGCCCTGCAGAAAGTCACTGAAAAAGAACAAAATATAATCATTATTTTACGTGTTTCGACAAGAGACACAGGTATTCCTCCTGCTTCCTTTTCCTTCCCTGAAAAGAAAGTGAAGTAGGAATATCTGTGTGTCTTGTCTATGAAACTATTCACCAAATAACTCCATATCTCAGTCAATAACATGTGGAAAATCTATGCTTCCAGAAGACAAAATGGCACATCAACCAGGATTGAATCCCAAGGGTTTAATTGCCTCTAGGGAAATCCACTGCATCTCTGTGTGTGTGTCAGCGTGATGTTCTTTGCGATACCTGCTGGTCCCTTTGGGGGATGTCAGTAGACTCCAAATAAAACACTTAATTGCTTCATTACTTTCTGATGTTGCAGACAATTTTAGTATTATCTTAAAAAGCAGTAACACAAACACTCACAGAGGAAGTTTACAGAAACATTGGTTTGCCTCTGGCTCAATCTCTATGCAGTGTTTACCTCAACCAGCACTTTCATAGGTCACTTTTGTGGAGCAAAAGCTGTCTGACAGAATCCTGCCCAACAGAAGTTTATCCTTACACACACACGCTCTATTTTGTTGGTGGGAATGGTGTGGGTAACTTTCTTTGTACCTGGAGATTTTTAGGGGGATTGGGTCATCTTTTCCAGGTTCTTTCTAAAGGATCTCAAAGAAATTGCAATGACAAGACTTGGGTCTCCTGCCTTGGGCAGGACTGAAATGTTTGAGGCTGTGTTTCCAGCCCTATGTTATATGGGTGATAACAGTGACTGAAATAATGATTTTGTGTTTCTGTAATCATGAGAATCTTTGTTCACAGGATCACAGCAGTGAGTGGCAGCAATCCCCTAAGTCAAGCATGAGAATGCTGCACCACACACAGAAATATTGAGCTGGTCCTAGCTACATATATCTTCAGTAAACTTACAGGTCAGCAATCATTCAATCAGTTCTAAAAATACTGATGAATCAGAGTTGAAAAAGGCAAGAGACTGGTTACATCATTTTGTATGCTCATGGCCATCAGGAAATAGGTATTGTGAAGCCAGTTTTACATGCCAAAGGTCAAATGGAATAAAATACCATTAATAGTCACCAATTTTAATTAATTAAAGAGTTGTTTCTCATTATTGGCTTACTCATGTCTATTGGTGATTAATATTGGGAATTTTCCACTAAGGAAATGAGAGCTACCAACGATACTGCAGAATGAGGTTGTAGAACATACAGTATGTCACCACATCTTCTATACTATCTCCTTTGACTTGTGAGCTGAACAAGTAACAGCTCTACATCACATTTTCTTTAGTCACTGCTGGAAATCTCATCCTTCATCTTAGCCCTCTTTCCCCTCATTTTAAACAATTCTGCTACCTTTCCCTAGAGTTGTCATAGGTTTTTAATGGAAGACATAGGATTTCAAGAAATAAATATCATGATCTTATACTGATCTTATACTGGCAGCTGGGCTTTTTGTAGAGTGCAACAGATATTGTAGTAAAATATGGGGGATGTGTTAATATACTATGTTAATATATATAAAACACAATGAATGACATGATTTCTAGTGAGTCTGCTCTACACTGATTAAAATCCACAGCGCTAAAGGCACTAACCAACTAAAAAATTCATTTCTCTAAGCTATTTTTCCATGCATATCTGAGAGATAATTACGCTGCTAATTCTATATAATAGTTTGAAGGCCTTCCCTAATGGCACAATAGTATATTTGAAAAATGAAGAAAATAATGTACCAATTAGAATGAAGTGAAATTTAAATACAGTCATAACATCTAAGTAATTGCTCTCCATGTAAGTGAAGTTCTGGGTGACTGGTGGAGATACATTCAGCCATATTGTGTTAATATGCAGTACCAGTCAACATAGTTTGGTCAAATGTCACATCAAGATGTGCATTAAAGAAAACACCTCTCAAGGTTAAGTAGTAGCTTTTAAAGTAGCTTGTTGTGCAGCAGACTAGAAAGACAATTGTTGATATATCTCTAATTAATTGACTGAAGAGGATATGACATTTAGGTGTTAGTTCTGAAAACCACAGTATAATTAAATTCAGAATACTTGTAAGATGTAGCAGTCCAAATTTATTTTAAAAAGAAAAATATGTGAAAGACTAGAAAGTCAAAGTAGACTAAATTAAAATATTTAGATTCAATAAAAATAATAGCTAAACTAGACTAACCATAAAGAAAATAATTTCGTCAGATAAATATGAGTTGAGAGGCTCGTGGAAAAGGTGCCTTGAGCTACAGCAGGACTGGTGTCAATTTTATCCAGTCTCAAAAATCAATTAATCACTCAGTCAATCACACAACATGTATGTACGGTAAACGGCAACTGTGATTGCATTTAGTAAAAAATTAAGTTCAAATTGCAAAATAAATTCTTGTAAATTTTAGTCCTTTTTCTTCACTTCTGCTTTTTTTATAAGCTAAGTTAAACATTACTGTCACAATAGTTGGAGTTAGATATGCCATATTTATTCCTAAGTAGTTTAGCATGCCTTCTTCTAGTCTCTCCAAATAAAATAGTTAAAATACAAGAAGAATGGAAAACTTCCTTAAAAAAAAAAAAAAATTTGGTACTGATTGCAAAAGACCAAATCACAGATCAAATACATGGAAAAGATAATGCAGAGCTTTAACACACCAAACTGGAAAAATTATTATCCTACTCCATCTGAAATTCAGCAATGGTAAGAAGTAGCAAGAATTAGGATTAAACCCACTACTTTGCACATGCCAGAAGATTTTATCATTTTTCTGTAAAGATTATAAACCCAAAAAACA
The DNA here is from genome assembly GCA_013397845.1 of Melanocharis versteri. Taxonomy (NCBI): domain Eukaryota; kingdom Metazoa; phylum Chordata; class Aves; order Passeriformes; family Melanocharitidae; genus Melanocharis; species Melanocharis versteri. The sequence continues at coordinate 1,979,653 of VZTG01001100.1, forward strand.
AGCAAGCAAACTGACAATACGTATGCATTAATTAAAATAATTACTATATATATTATTATATATTATTAATTCTCTGAAAACTGCAGAAGTAATATAGTCTAGGTGTCTACCATATTGTGCAAGACCTAAACTAGTCAATGAAAATGAGTCCATGACTAGTGTTTTCTGGAAAGATAGAGCAGTAGCACTTATAATACACTAGGATCCTCAGTATTCAACCACATTAAATGCAATTAGGACAAATAGCCAGTAGATATGGAAAAAATCAACAAGTCTGTAGTGGAGAAATGTGATGGTTTCTATTCCTTTAGGCTTTTTATAACATGGTAATCTGTAGGGGTTAGTTACACATACCCTTTCTTCTTTATCCTATTAAGTGAAAATTAAAGATAGCAACATACAAGGCAGAAAAAATTCACTACAATCATAATAACACCGATGCATAAAACAGAACATGCAACTGAAGCAACATCATGTTAAGGCTATTTTTGAGATAAGAAGTGTTTCAGAAGCTGCATATTAATGAATTAGATTGGCTTACATGAATTATTCTTCTTGTTGTTTGCTTGATGTTATTAAATCAAGCAAAGACAACACCAAATTCCACAAAAGGAATGTCTTTCAGTCTGTCTTTTGTTTGTTTGTTTGTTTTGTTGTTGTTGTGTTTGTTTGTTTGTTTTGTTCGTTGGTTGGGGGTTTTGTTTGGTTTTTTGTTGTAGTTTTTTGTTTGGTTTTTTTGTGATTTTTTGTGGTTTTTGCTGAGTACCTTCAAGGACAGAGAGATTTGTTTTTCTCAGGAGTCACCGTTTCAAAATTGTGCTGTAAATAGGATCAAGCATGTATAGGAGATGGTCTTAATGGTCTCTAGCTTAGGAGTATCTACCACATCCTTTGTTACCATAATTCAGTGTTTTGCTACCTCCTAACTAAAAGACTTTACTTATATCAAATTATGGGACTTTTGTTACAAAATTAAGCTGGTTGTTCCTTACTCTTCAACTAAACAGAACTGGAACAGAATTTTTTATCCCCTGCACTCTGATCTGCTGTTTGGTTTCCATTGTTTTGTTTGGTTTTTTTGTGGGTTTTTTGGGGTTTTTTTAAATGCTTTAGAAAGCTGTAGTTTTTCTCCAGCTTCAGTCTTTTATTTTCTCCAACAAATATATAACTTCACTGTATCCCAGAAGCAGTATTATTTAGACCTCTGCTTCTTTCTATTGTTTTTTTTTTCAATGCCAGGCAGTAGCAAATATTATTTTGTAATGTAATTACCCAGTCATAATTGAAAAAAAAAATATAATTAAAAAAAAGGGAACTCAGAACCAAGTCAGACTACTAGCACACCTAAAATAACGTCCAGTTTCAAATGGAGACAGGATGTGATTTGGTGAAGATTCCAAAACAAACTTTAGGAAGGACTCATCAACTTTGTTCCAAGAAGGTAAATCTGTTTTTAGTCTGCAGGAAACTCGTGGTTTTCATTGGGTATGAAAGGAAGATGCTGCTCTATAAGCTTTAAAAGCTGTAGCCCATTTATTACAATTGCAATGGATATTCTCATTACTCTGGTCTAAGTATCAGTCTTTATTATTGCAACTCATTGTATGTGAGAAAAATTGGAGGTGTACTTCCAAAAGGACAGGGGCAGAACAATGGTTCCTATTTCTCCCTTCCCCTTGGGTAGTTTTTAGTGGTAGATCATTTATTCATCCCTGAAAATATATTTGTCTTCCTTTTTTTTTTTTTTTTTTCCGATGAGAAACTATTCTATTAAAAAATTATCTATTTGCGCATATTACTACAGTGCCCAAAAGCTCAGTGCTTTTACTAATCCTCCCTTCTGCTGCATACTATAATTATAACACGGAGTACAAGGTCATTTCATTTACAAAGACCATAGCGAATGAGTGTAAAACAAGAGACAACTGACGGATAGGGAAAGACAGGAAAGTACAAGGGAATAATGAGGCAATACTAGACACAGTGATAGGCAGCAGTCTCAGCACAGAATCATCTTAAACAGTGTGATCCCTTTTATATTTCTTTTTCTTTTAAGTAGGTGGTACTGAAGTGTAGATTTTTAAAGAAAAGACTAGAAAAAGATGAGGGAATAAGAAACTAGTTTCTGGATATTTTATGAGAATCACTTCTGAGAGTGAGCTTCAATCAGTGGAAGAGAAAGAAGGTGATTGTTTCACAAGGGAACAATTGGATTATAAAAAATGGCAACGTGCTGGTGAGGGGCTGGAGGCAGTGTCTCAATGCCAAATGAGTAGGAAGATGTTGGAAGCAAATAGGCTTTGAAAGGTCCTGAAAGTAAAGGCAAATTGAAAATGTTTGTTATAGCAGAGGAGAGAAAAACAGAGATACATACAGATTTCAATTTCATTAAATAGCTTTGTTTTTCAAAGAAATTTGCCTACCACCTGTATTTTCAAGTTATAGCCTTTTTATACAGTAACAGTGTGTGCAACATATCAGAATCTAAAAATATTTACTGCTCCAATTTGTCCGAGACGTGACGCTTATCTCCATATAACACAGGGTATTAACATCAATTAGTAAATGCTCCAAAATATTCATTGCACACTTTATACTGTTCATATGTGACTGCTGAACACACTGCAAGAAGGCGGCCAACAGCAGACCTGTGCAACCATATTCTGTACCCTCACTATATTGTTGTCTATACACGGTGTCTTCAGACAAGTTTGATAACAGCTGTTTGTTTGACATTCACTATGCATGAAACACTGCCCCAACAAGCCTGAGATATTTTGTTGAATAAGGTAAACAATGCCAGAGCAAGCATCCAAAACAACAACAAAAGCCGAGCCAGAAGTATTTGCTATCTCTGAGACTGAACACCCCTCTTTACATATAAACAGTGATTGAAATATATTTTCCTAGGATTCCTCAGAAAGATCTCCTTGACTTTTCAGCTTTTGTTGTTTGAATAGTCTGTCCTTTGGTATGTGCTGCAATAAAATGAATGTTCCTTTTCAAGGTTACTTTGTGTGCAGATTACTGCTTAGCATTGAGTACACCCGTTGCATAGAGACTCTCCAAGGTCTTTAGGCCTTTTAAACCTCACTCAAGCCTTATTTCAGAGCCAAGTCGAGCTTTGTTGGCCTTTTCTTCCATGTCACTAATATTATTCTTGCAGTTATAGGAAAATAAGCAGTTTTCTACAGAAAACTGAAACAAGAGGATACCCAAGTCACAGTCCTTCTATTCAAATCCCATTTTGCACTGTTATGACAGCTTTACAGTCAAAAACAACAAAATGTGAAGAAATTGGAATGTACACTTTAATTTCTGTGGTTCTATTTGACTTTCCGATTAGAACTCTCTCTCTCTCCCTCTCTGCAGATTACCTTTTGTCAGACTGTTGTCCAACATCATGTAAAGTTGCTGAAAGGAAGTAGTTTTCTGTATTATTTGTCTTTTTAAGCAATTATGGCACTTCCCTTTAGATAAGGATGAGTATTTAAAATATTAATACTTAAATGAAGAATTTAAAATACATAGATTCATGTTTTATCCTGGACAGCTAAAAGACTTATGGATTTTTCAGGTCTAATGTAAATGCATCCAAATGTTTTTTTCCAGTGTGTTTTTCAAACTGACTAGCATGTCACAAATTCATAAACCAGACTGTTCCTTCATAGGAAATATTATTCTTCAATGTTAAAGCCTTAAAAAGAATGGCTAATGACATTGCCAAATGGGTTTTAAGACTTGAAATGTTTATGGTAGGTATTTTCAAACTTTTCATTTTTGCCTCATAGAAGATGGCTGTTCTTAACTGAGCATAGAATTATATTTAAAATTCAGTTCCCTTCATTGTTCCAAAGATCACTGAAAAGTCAGTAATAGCTTATAGTTTGTGAAAAGCTTTCCTTTTCTGAAAACATATGTAGTGGAAATGAAACTAGCTACAGAAACCTACAGCTTTCAAGATGCATTTGTCCTTTGTCAGTTTTATTTGAGAAAATAATATCAGAAGTGGTAAAATCTGTTAAGACAAATTCTATTCACAGAATCACAGAATAACAGATTAGGTTGAGTTGAAAGGGACCCACAGGAATCACTGAGTCCAACTTTTAGCCCTGGACATGACCATCCCCAAGAGTAACACCATGTACTCATGAGCATTGTCCAAATGCTTCTTGAACCCTCTCTACAGGCTTGGTGCTCTAACCACTTCCCTGGGGAGCCTGTTCCACTGTCCAAACACTCTCTGGGTGAAAAGACTTTTCCTAATATCCAACCTAAGCTTCCCCTGACACAACTTCAGGCCATTCCCTCGGGTCCTGCCACTGGTCACCACAGAGAAGAGATCAGNCTCGGGTCCTGCCACTGGTCACCGCAGAGAAGAAATCAGTGCCCGCCCCTCCTCCTCTCCTCACAAGGAAGTTGTGACTGCAATGAGGTCTCCCCTCAGTCTCCTCTTCTTCAGGCTGAACAGACCAAGTGACCTCAGTCTCTCATACAGCTTTCCCTCAAAGCCCTTCAACATCCTCGTGGCCCCTTTTCGGATGCTCTCTGACAGCTTAATGTCTTTCCTATATTGTGGCACCCAAACCTGCACCCAGCACTCGAGGTGAGGCCGCCGCAGTGCAGAGCAGAGCGGGACAATCCCCTCCCTTGCCCGGCTGTGCCTGATGCTCCCCAGGACAGGGTTGACTGTCCTGGCTGCCAGGGCACTGCTGACTCATGTTCAACTTGCCATTGACCAGGACACCCAGGTCCTTTTCTGTGGCACTGCTTGCCAGCATCTCATTCCCCAGTCTGTCTGTACATTCAGGGTTGCCCCATCCCAGGTGTAGAATCCATCACTTTCCCTAGTTGAACTTCATACTCTTGGTGATTGCCCAGCCCCCTAATTTTTTGAGTTTTCTCTGCATGGTCTCCCTGCCTTCAAAGGCCCCACCTGGTTTTGTATCATCTGCCTACTTGCTTGATATTCTTTCCAGTCCTGAATGAAATTCAAAAAGATGTTGAAGAATATAGGGCTGAGGATGGAGCCCTGTGGAATACCACTAGTGACCGGTTCCCAATTTGATGTCCCCCCATTTACTGTAACTCTTTGTGCCAAACCCATGAGCAAGTTGCTCAACCAACACATCCAGCTGATTGCTGAAAATTTTATCGAGAAGGATACTGTGAGATAAAGTATTGAAGGTTTTGCTGAAATCCAAAAAGATTACATCAACAGGATTCCATTGATCGACTAGATGAGATACCATATCATAAAAGGAAATCAGATTTGATAAACAATACTTTCCTTTCATGAAGCCGTGCTGGTTGTGACCAACTACTGTGTTGTCTTCCAGGTGTTTTTCAATACCTCCCAGAATAAAATTATCGATAACTTTATGAGGCACTGAAGTGAGACTGACTCTCCTGTAGTTTCTGAGGTTCTTGTTCTTACCCTTCTTGAAAAGTGGGACGACATTGACCAGCTTCAAGTCAGGTGGGACCTCTCTGGATTCCCAAGACCACTCAAAAATCATCAAGAGAGGTTTTGCCATGACATCAGCAGCTCTTTGAGGATTCTCAGATGAATCCCATCAGGCCCTGTAGATTTGTAGGGATCCAGCTGGAGCAGGAGATATTGCACAATTTCAGAGTCAACTGGGAGTTGATCGTTGTTGCAGTCATGGTTCTCCAGCTCAGGGCGCTGGGAACCCCTTGGCGCATCATTCGTGTGGAAGGCACAGGCAAAGAATGCGTTTAACACCTCTGCCTTGTCCAGGTCATTGTTTGGCTGGGAAGAAGAAAGTTGTAAATTTTTGCTGCTTCGTTATGGTACCCTATCACCTTTGACATTTTTGCAGGCATTTTGCTGAGCTGGGAAAGTGGGTAAGAAGAAGTTAAAAAAAATCTGCACCACTCCATTTCAGCTGCCAGACATCAGGGCTACTAAGGCTAGATGTTCACCCTTCAGGCAGTTCTGTGACTGAAGCTCAAAATGAGTCCTGTCTAAGCAGAAACATACAATTATTCCAATCAAATTATTCCTAGACCATATAATACAATTACCCAGCTTAATTTGAAAGATGAATTAATTGGAGGATTGTTTTCCTCATTTTTTGCATAAAAAGTCCCTGTGTAGGATATGCATAAAGGAAAGTTAAGCACTTGACTTTCATGTTAGACACTCTGAAAGAATGTCTATTTTAATCAGAAACAGACTTTGTTTCAGCTCTTTACTTTTGGGAAGAGGAAGAGGTTTCTAACACTGCAAATCAGCTCTTACATTAGCGCAGAATCAATATGTAACAGTAGAAAGATAAAAGTGATACTTTGTCAAAGCTTTCTTTCTTTTTTTTTCCTCTTTCACAGATTAGGATTGATTGAAAGAACGGTTCAGCATGAATTCCTCTGCATGGCTACGTCTCATGGTGATGCTGGTTCAACTTTGGCCTTGCTCTCCCAGCACGAGCAGCTCTGGCACTCAAAACACAGTTCAGTCTTTCACAGCAGTTCGAAGAGTGAAACGTGGCTGGCTGTGGGAGCCTCTTTTTGCAACTGAGGAACAGATTTCACTGGTTCCTGTATGTATTGGACAGGTATGAGAAGTAATGATTCAAGGACAGTACAAGGTTAGATTTAACATGCTGATTAGCAGCTTCTACCCCGACTTGGAAGACCAAATATCTCCAGTAACGTGGAAATAGCAACAAACATAGAAAGAGGAGATCAGGAAGCTGTAATTAGGCGGTACTGCATCTCTCCTTTCCTATGACCTTACTCAAGGTCAGAGAAGTCCGAGAGCTGTAGGCCATGGCAGTACTAAGGAGCTTCCTTCACTGAGGACTGCTGTCAAGGAAACTTCACATGCATGCTGTTACTAAAACTAGTTTCATACATAGCAGATGAAGGTATAAAGCTGAAAAGTTCCTTTCTTTCTTCTGAATGGAAGTTAAGGACTGATCTATCAACATCTGGCAATTTACTTGTTCTATTTTTGGCATTGCATCAAAGCAGCCGTACTGAGTGTAGTGTAGTTTACAAACAGTATTTAGCATGATTTTCTATTACACTAAGTAGCAACTGATTTACCCCTCATTAATTTTTAATGAAGCTGATTAATACTAAATCCTTTTACCACTGAGAAACTACAGGAATCTGCATGGTTCGTTAGATTAACGTAGGTTCAGCACAACGAGCAATTATTTTTCACCCTCCTTTAGAAATGCGCTTTAAGATAATTCTCTTAACGAGGGTTTATCTGCCCCCTTCTCTCTCTGCTTATCATTATTATTATATTTATTATTATTATTTATTTTTGTATGCTAGAAGTAATTTTAATCTTGAGATCTGGTTTTCTTTTCTTTAAAGCCCTTTTTAGATGAATGAACCAAAATAAGTTTAACTGCTAATTAACTAGCACTAAAATTTAATTGGGCCCAAAGGGTGAAGTGCTCAAAATTCATTAATTACTTTTTCACAGCCCTTTCGAAGTAACTACTATGGAAGTGTGATGTCTCACTCCTGAAAGAACACGTGAAGACATACTGTCTATTTTTTAAAAAATTATTACTTTTCCAATACCTTGAAAACAGTTTCCTGCAAAGAAACATCATAAATGTCATGTATTTTCATTATCTCGCCTCTTTATTTCTCACAGGTTAACTGGGCATTTTATTGAAGATTATTGTTAATATGTTGCAGTGAAACCATTGTCTAATCAGACATATTTACTTGTGTCTTTTTATTGAGTAGAATATGCGCTGCTTTCAGCAAATGAAGTGGTAGTCTATGATCAACACATGAATTTTTAGTAATTAAGGCCCTGAAGAAAACTGCATCAACGAAAATTCAAAGGTAGACAGTCTCTGTTTTTAAATCACTCTTCCATATCAAAATCTTTTTACAGTCAGAACTAAATTTTCAAACTCCATTTAACATAGACTCATGACTCCTTTTCCATTATCAAGATTAGAAAAAGAAAAGTGTCCATCAGCACTGCAATGGCAGATACACAAGGATGAGTACAAAAATTCTTGTTCTCAGTTCTCATTTACAATGGTAAGACCATTTATTTTGTTCCCAGCCTGAAAAAACAAGTAAACTGAGAGTCTTTGCTATTCTTTCTCAGCAAATGTCATCTGTAACAGACCTCTCATTTAACGTGTTCAAGGTCATGAAATCTTTCCAGGATAAATGATTCTGAGTGAAATTGCTAAATACAGGTTATGTCTTAGCAGCCAGTCCAAGAAATGCTCCCAGACCCTAAGGGTTTGATTCACTCTGTGGTCACAGTTGAGCCCCCTGTTTGTTTAAAGATCTAGATATAGATCACCTCTCCCATGTCCTGGGTTTCATGATAAAGAAACCAAGATTTATGGATAACAAAGAACCTGTGTTGCCTCTTATCGAGACGCCAAATTTAGATGATGCTGAAATGAGTTTGGCCAGACCACTTATAAAGTGGATAACATGGCCCATGTTTAGCACACAACTGCTTATGTAGAAAATATTTAACTTGTTCATATTTTAAATGGTTCTAAACTCCCTTAGACTTGAAAATTCTGTCTTTTGTACTGGCAAGGATAATTAGGTCTGAATATTTTAAGCCTTAAATACCTTTACAGAACTCAGAGCAGGAACTCAAAACAGTTCCTCATATCTCATAGCAATGTTCCTGTCACATTCTGAATAAATTATCCATCTGATGCATGCAGACAATTATGCATTATGAAAATCTTAAAAGGCATTCTTCCAAAGAAAAGTTAAAACTGTTTTTGCAACTTCAGAAGTTATTACAAAATATTTGAGTAGATCCAGTAGGGAAATGGGCACTTTACACCCCATAATTACTTCTTTCCAGTTCTGTGGCCTCACAATTTACAGTGACCAGTAGAGTCAATAACCATAAGCAAAACAGTGAGATAATTAAAGTCAACAGTTAGGCATACTATTTGCATTTTAAACATGTTGTTTCATAAGAGAAGCAAGTTAAATAGTATTTTTTTTTTTAACTTCATATTTTTGAATTAGTATCCAGGGTCTCAGAGAGTTTGACATCTTTTGTTCTAAAACCAAAATAAGTAGAGAAAAAATCAATGAACTAATGATATGATAGAAATTGCTGTTCCCATAAAATTTGACCGTGATTGCCGGACATGCTGGGAAATTAAGTTGTTGCTTTTAAAACATTGCTCTACTATATATCGCTAACATTAACAGAACTATTTTTGTTGTCATGAACAAATGCAGCTGGACCAAAATTGTCTCCAAGGTTCAGCTTCATCAAAGTTCATCTTAACAATACAACAGGGGATGTAGATCTTCCTGGAAGGAAATGGAAAATGTCTATCAATTTGTTTTGGAATAAATAATACAGACTTCCACCACAGAATGTCTTTTCACCTCTTCAATATTGCAACAGAAACAAAACATCACTGTTGCACACATTTACGCTTAGCATTCCTGAGTACAAAAAAAAACCAAAACAAAAACTTAAAAAGTACATGTGCCATCTGCAATAATAAAAAAATTTAAATAGTGTTTAATGATCTTTTCATTGTTTTCAGCAGAATTGTAGGGGAGCTGATAAAGCAATGAACTAAAGTAGGTACTCAGATGCATTCCCTTTGCTTCAAAGCAGCTGAAGCATCTCTTTTCAGCTTTATCATGCATTCATAAGTCTGTTATACCAATATTTAAAAATTAAATATTTTTAAATATTTTGAAATTAAAATGATTGTCTGAAAATGTAACAGTACCTCCTTTCAAATACTAGTATCCAAGAAGGCTCATTAGTGACACAGTTCACTGTAGAATCAAAACAAAGTATAGAATTAATATTTCAAAACTTTATTCCTCCCAAAGTGTGACTTATTTTTGTCTTTTGTACTTTCAGCTGAAATCGGATTTAGACAAGCAAGATGGCAACTTAGAATACAGTTTGACTGGGGAGGGAGCTGGAAGCATTTTTGTAATAGATGAATATAACGGCAAAATTTATGTTACACAAAAGCTGGATCGAGAAAAGAAACCTTTCTACACTCTAAAAGCACAAGCAATTAACAGGAGCACTCAGCTTCCTGTTGAACCTGAATCGGAATTTATCATCAAGGTTCGAGATGTCAACGACAATGAACCGCAGTTCTTGGATGGACCTTATGTGGCCACTGTCCCAGAGATGTCGCCTGAAGGTAAGATATGCTGTGAACCAAGCTCTTTATTTCCTGATTTTTTCTAGACAGCTGCATTGATATAAAATCTTAATAGCATATTTTACAGACTGCTGCTCAGTAAGAAGGAAGCAAACTCTTTTACAGGTTTGGAAATTTGCAAAGGTATATTCTTAACTTGAAGGCTGTAAATACCTCTACTTAACATTCTTGTTTTTAAATATTTAGGTACCTACATCTATCCAAGTCCTTTTACAGATTCTGGATACGTGTTTGGATTGACTACAGACATTTGTCTTTCCCATCAGTTATTCAGCCTTGAAATTTTCACTTGTTTGAAAATATAACATTCCCAGTTGAAATAGGTAGAGTATTACAGCCAGTTGTGAGGAAAATGTGATGACCACACTCACTCTCTGTACTTTGCCTACCTATTTACACTGCCAAGCCTCTTTCTTATGAGTCAGCTTCTCCCTGTTTGGGTTAGATAGAGTGCAGTGAAGGACTGCCTTTCGATTTCCTAAGTTCATGAATTGTAACTTTCCTGTCAAGAGGAACAGCTTTATCTCTGTACCTCTTCTTTCCCACTTTCACGTTATCAGACAGACCTGTACTAGGATCTGTCATGTATCTGGAAACTTAATACAGCAAATGCAAGGCAAAGTCAACATCTGACAAATATAGGTGTATATATACGTCTATATGTACATACACATATGCATTCATAATGTGTACATATATGTTTAAAGACTTCAAAAACCCCAAAGTGTGAATACAGTTGATGTAAACAGGCATGCCATAGATAATATCTCCAAATAACTGTCTTCAAAATCAAAGGAAAATGGGATTCTTCAAGTCTTACAGAAAAGATCCCAGTAATCTTTTCAATTTATACATCTACCTCTTTTGCTTATTTCCATTGCAATTGATATTGAAAAGAAATTCAAATATTGTGCTGCTTTAAATGGTATGAATCAATCAGGTCATTAATGCAATTGCATAAGTTATCATAAAAAAATATAAAAACTATGTCTCATTAAGCTTTATCTGCTCAGCTTTTAGGGCAGAATCAGTGAATATTTGACAGCAAACCATAAATTTTATCTTCTTCTTCCAGCTGGATAGCAGTTGAAAAAAAAAGATACTTATGCCTGATGTTTAATCGAAAGCGGGGTTTGTAGCCTAATTTCTGCCAGGAAGCAGCAGCTCACCATCACTTCCAGCAATAGCTACAAAAGACATGCATTTGATCAATTTACTTGCTAGTGACCCTGCTTATCCCACCTTCTACCAGGGAAATCACTTTTGATTGTTTCTTCACTGCCACTTTCTTCTGTGCAGACAGACTTAATTCTGCATCTGACCTCTTGGTCAAATAACTTTTTCTAGCATAATCAGTTGTTTGTTCAGAGGGTTCTTCCAGCTTTTACATCTTGCCCATTCACTCAGATTTGGAGAAAAGAAGATGGGTGTCTTGTCAAAGACCTTTGCATTTTTATTTTTTATGTGCTCACAGTAAAAATTAGTATAGTCCATTGTCTAGAATTATCTGGGATTGCATAGATTTAGGACTTTGATAATTAATTTCTTTTTTTTTTTTTTTTCCCTGTGGTAAAGCATTGCTTTATAGGCCAATTAGTCTCTTATAAAAATGTTTTTTTTAAGTGACTGATTATTTAGCATGTCTTCCTTTATACTTGCAGAGGCTTGTAACCATTCACATAAGTGCACGAACAACTGAATTTCTTCCACTTTGTCTTTCTGTCTTTGTGATGGCTATATGAAAAAAAAAAAAGAAAGAAAAAAAAAGAAAAAAGAAAAATAGTCAGGTAGGGTGATATTTAAGACCGAAAACAACAAGATTACAGTTGTAATCTTTTCCTATATGCCTCTGTTTCTCACCTGAAATCATCAATAAGCAGTTGACAATTGGGAAGTTTCACTCTATACTGCCTTGGGTTTACTATGAAGAGATACATTAAAAATTAAAGGAGCAGCTGTCTTTGTCCACTCTCCTGTGTCATCTGTTATATATTTAGATTCCTAAAATACAGCATCATTTCAGCATAAGATTAATTAAGCTGAGGAAAATGTAATATACATAGTGATATTCCTGTAATATTATAAATAAAAAAATATTCTAGTGAAATATAGAAATACATGAAATGATTAGAAAAAGGTTAAAAAATCAGAAGTAACACCATCTCCTGTTTGTCAGAATGGGTGAAAGATGAAGATCCCTATTTGCCTTCTCTCTCAGATATGGACCGCCTGAAATAGTAAATTCACAGATTTATGATCATCCAGTGTATGATACATGAATCCAGGTCATCCAGGATCTTGAAATATTTTCTGCATTACTGCTTCTACATTTGACCTCTCTAGCACTAATACCATAGCTATTCCTGAGATCATTCTTCCATCTACTTCTCCCAATGAGACACTACTGGAATACTAGTGTGTATGTCTGGAATATACAACGCAAATGGAGTGCATACCTTGGGAGCGGTCAGCTCCAAAACGTCAAACAGCTGAGCCACACACCATGAGTACTTCTCTGAGCTCACTTACCCCGCTTCTCAAAAGGTAGGGACTGCACTACTGAGGGGAAACCTGTTTCAGTGTGCATTCTAAACCAAGCTTACAAGAAAATTTATGACCTCATAGCAGAGAGAAAGAGTAACCCACTAAAATTTGCAGCATCGATACCATAGTTGTTGATTGTATCAGTGCTTTTCTCCCAGTAAACTAAAACAGTCTCTTGCATAGTATGCGGTGAAGAACAGAGTTAATTTAGGTGATACAGTGCAATAGATAGGCTTGTCCTTCGCTGTGTTTCAGTGTTCTCTAGCTTCAGTTCAGCTCACTGATGCTCGGTGTCCTAATAATTTCCTCACAGAAAACACTCTTAGAAAGCATAGTCAATACTCGGGAAAGCAGGTGACTGCTAGTGCACATTTTGTCTAGAACTAAGAAAGCAGGTAGAGAATAATTCAGAGCTGGTCACTTGCCTCATAACCACAGCGAAAACAGAAAATAGACACAAATAACTTTGTCTGAAGTTAGTTACAAGTACCAATATATATACTAATGTGCCAACAAATTAGAATGCATTTTAATTCTTTATTAGCTCTCTTTTATCTTCAGTACTAAATTTTATTAGCGTTTTATATGCAAGTGTCACAGTAAATGAAAAGTGTGTCAGCAAATGGACTCTCTGAGAACACACGACTCTGCTTTACCCTCAGGCATTTGGTACGATTTTATACTGTCTTCCTTATAGCTGTTAAACTTGTACAAATGCAGTATATCTGATGGAGTGGTTAAGAGTCAGATGCAATAATCTATCAGTACTTAATGTCTTTATAGATCTCAAGCTCTAGTGAGAAAAATGAATAGCTATTTGCCATATGAGGGCCCCACAGGATACCTAATGGGCTACAGCATATAAATGGCAGTACAGTGTTTTGACCCAGAAGGGTAAAACCAAGGCTGCAGAGATACAAAGTAGCAGTTTGCCTTAAATAAAGCTAATCAAAAAGTTCAATTGTCAGTTATATCATGCCATGTTTGCAATGTCAGGACAAGGTCTTTGGGTTTTCTTAATTTTTGGGGGTGTGTGCAGTTATTTGCTAAGTGATAGTTTTAAAAGATATGATTTGTATCTGTTCAATTATTCTTCTCACGATCATGTAGTTACAAATAATGGCTTTGGGGAGTTTTTGAGTACAGAATATTAACATCGCTATTTCTGTCAATCAAATACAAATGCTAGATAAATATGACTCCATTCTGCAAATGGTTTGAGTTGGGTTTTGGATTTTTTTGTGGGTTTTGTTTGGTTGGTTGGTTGGCTGGTTTGGGTTTTTTAGGGGGGAGGTGGGTTTTTTTGTTGGGTTTTGTTTCAGTTTTTGTTTAGTTCATTTTGGTGTATTGCTTTTTCTGATGGGTAAACGTATAAAGAAATACAGTTTTCATGGAAGTAAAAAATTAAAAACTGAGGAAGTACTCTAAAGACAGGGTAACATTTTTCTTCTTACTACTACATAGTCCATACTTAATGTAGAGGTTGGTGTAGTTATCACACAATCTTTGTTCTAAAAAAATGTGAGAAATTATAGCCTGCTCTTTACATGGTCTCCTGTCACCCCAATTTAGAAATAAATAGTCTTGCTCCAGAGAGTGCAGGATATCTGTTATTTTTTCCCTCCAGGTCAGCTTCCTCTTTACTAGACTCCTTTTGACTATTCACATTTCCATTAATTACACCCACCAGCTGCATTTCGCTGACTCCACCTGGACAAAGTCCTTACTGCTACATTCTGAAATACTCCAGGAGAGTTAACAGACAACAAGGAAAGTGTATTTGGGTCCCACGGAAGAAGGAAATGCTGGTTTAGATTTAACATTTCTTTATAATTCTTAGAAACTGTGCAGAAAATAAGTCTTCCTTTAAATGTGAGATGCACAAAAGTTGTAATGATAACTTTGAAGTCCTATATATGTTGGATTTTATTCCTGATTTACTAAATATGGTGCTGTAAATAAGTCAATTTCCAAACTTAGTTGTGGATACTTGAGTTTGTTTAGTAGAAAATGGCATTAATGACAGACTAAACCTGTTGGAGCATCCATAGTTCTTGATCCCTTCCTAACCAGATTTTTTTTTTTTTTTTCAAAGCAACTGTGTTCTAGTCATGCTAGATTTTCTTAGAGTAGGAATTTTCTGTGATTGTGAGAGCAATTTTCATAGATCACAGCTGATAAGAAGTTAAAAGTTGTGTTGCTGATGATTCCATTTCCTCTTCAGTCTTATTAAAGAATTCTGTTATTTCTGAGGCATATCTGTGCCCTGATTAAATGTGAATCTGTAATTATATCTTTAACATTTCTCCATAGCAATAGGATCTGTATATATATTTATACATCTATACACACATCTAAAACACACATAAATGTCAGATATTTTATATTGTAGGTACATTTTGAAGGACATATAGGTCCAAAATTTGGTGGGAATTAATAACAGTTTAGTTTACTCTCTGCCTGAGAGAAGATAATATGCATTATAGAATCACTTCTAGAGCTGCTGAATAAATGGAGAGAAAATTAAAAAAAAAAAATATTTCATGAACCTATTCTTATATGAGAAAACCTTTTTCATTTCTATATAGAAATGAAACTATTTAACTCATAGAAAACTCAGCAATGAATACATTTGTTTTATTTGGGAAAAATATCAACTTTGCTTTTGTCATTAAAAAAAGGTGTTTCTGGTCTAGCTCCTTTCATTCCACCTTTTCTTATTCTTCTTTTCTCCTTCAGCATAACTATACTGCTGAATTGATAAGCAGGTGCAATCGTGTGAACATATGCCAGAATTTTTTAGAAAGTAGCTTGATTTCCTGCTGTTCCTCAAAAGAAGTGATATTTATATTCTAATGCAGAATCTAGGTGAGGAAAAAAAGATAAAAATAATGATTACCTTAGAAAATTATGTTACTGTGGATATTTTTTTTAAAGGACAGTCATTAGTGATGGTGCCATGAGACTGCTGTCAATCTTCTATCTAGGATATAAACAGCTTCCTATCAAAGAAGAAATCAAGCCCTGCAGATTGATTCCACTGTGTTTTTGCACTGGGATTTCTGCCACAAGTTTTGCACTGGGACAAGCTCATTAAAGACTCAAGGATAAAAAATTTTATCAGAGCCTTGTTATGCTTCTTGGCTGCTTTGCTTGTTAACAATTAACTTCTTTATCACCAGTGGGCCTACTGGTGATAAAGTGACTGTGTTTTCTTATTCCTATGGGAAACTTTCATAAAATACTTTGAAGAATATACAAGAGGAGGAGAAAGAATTTGCTTTACTCCATAGATATATTAGAAAATAGGCATGTATATGTAGTTTTTTAAGAAACGAAAACATAGTGCTAAAAATTCATATACTATTTATTCTTATTTTAATTGAAAATTTGAATGCAACAAGAATAGCTGCTGGGGAAATATTTTCCCTTTTTAGTGATAACTTTTAGTAGGTGCCATTTGCTCCTGTAAATTTTTAGGACTGTTTATTAATATAACTGGTATGTTAAAAGGTTTTTAAAGAGTTTATGTCTTGTAATTATGAGACAATTTATACAAGAAGAAAACAAACATAATCTATTTTATTTTTCCTTGAGGCACTTCGGTTACACAGGTAACAGCTACAGATGCCGATGATCCTTCTTATGGGAATAGTGCTCGTCTGCTTTACAGTCTCATTCAGGGACAGCCTTATTTCTCTGTGGAGCCAAAGACAGGTACTAAAAGTAAATTTGTAACTTGAAAACATTCATAAACTAATAAAATGGATGCAAGCAAAATGGTCTTTCTTGATTTCAACACAAAGATCAGCTGATATCACCCTACCCTCTTACATCTCTGCATGGTTCCTAGATATGAAGAAAATAAATTTTTTCTTTCCTATAGGAAGATGAAAATCTTGCTCTCTAGCAAATCCAAACTTAGAAAATTATCTTGTTAAAGAGTTGAATTCTGAATATTCCATTTAATAAAATATTCTAGGAGCATTTCTCAATTAACAGCTCTATGAAACATCATGTGATATTTCTATCTGTATGTTGCAGAAACCACAGATATGTGACATCCCTCCAAAAACCTAATTTCTGAGTAAAAGAGATGGTTGTATATGGTAGAGGAAATATATGGAATATTCTTCTCCCTGGAATTCTAAATATGCAGAATGGATTTGACATACAGCATGCTTGCTACCGTGAGGATTAATTCCCAGTATTAGGACAGTTGTGCTATGCACAGTCTAGAATGTAAATTCGTAACTGGGTCCAGTGATACATAATATACCCATATTATGCTATATACCCGCGTCAGACGTTAAGAAAAAAATGAGACTTATATGCTATTATATTATACTTTTTATTTTTAGGGGTCATCAGAATGGCTTCCCAAATGGATAGGGAAACAAAAGATCAGTATTTGGTCATCATCCAAGCCAAAGATATGGTTGGGCAACCAGGAGCATTTTCTGCAACAGCCACTGTTACCATCAACCTCTCTGACATCAATGACAATCCACCTAAATTTCAACAGCGTGAGTAGAGACTGCTTGCAGTAATGGAGGTTTTGAGGAAATTTAGATCCACTGTAGCTCTGTTCAGTTTGCTGGTAGGTCTTTTTAGAACAGGGCTGTGCTTTGACTTCAGCATACAGCTGTAAAAAAGCAAAATAATGGAGAAAAAAATTCCTATAAAAGCTCAAAAACCAAGAGGAAAAGAAATTCTATCATTGCAAAAGATCTCAAGCCTGCTGGTTTTACTTACCACTGGACTATGGAGACAAATCACTAAACTGTGTTCCCTATAATTTGCACTACCTCAGCCTAAAATCTGGAAAATGGGATATTTAGCACCATTTTCACTCACCTTCTTTCTTCTTTTCCTCTCTTCATTTTTTTCTGTCAGATATTATAAACCTTTTGGCAAATGATGAGAACCTCTCTGTCCAAGTAGTTTTCAGCAGATGTGGGAGATGCTCATTGGCTTATCAATAAAAAATTGTGCTCCTCTCCATTGTTTATTCACCCTGTTCATTTGTAGAATCATAGAATAGTTTGTGTTGGAATGGACCTTTAAATGTCATCTAGTCCAACCCTCCTTCAATGGGCAGGGATGCTCAGAGCTGCATTCAAAATGATCTAGAATTTTTTCAGGGCTGGAACACTCCCCATGTCTCTGGGTGACCTGTGCCAGTGTTTCATTATCCTCATAGTAAAAACCATTTTTCTTATATCTAATCTAAACCTTCCCTCCTTCAGTTAAAAACCATTACCTCTTGTCCTTTGCTCTATACACTGGTGAAGTAGGGCTGAGAGGGAAGGATTCCCAAGGGTAAAGATTGTCCTGCCCTGCACCTAAGATCTATACAATGCGAGATTATATCCATTGTTACGGTAAAAGTCACGGCTTTTCCCAGCTCTCTGAGAGCCTCAAGCTACAGCACTTACTAACCACGGTGGACCAAAACTTTGCCAGTATTTGTTTCTTTAGGGCTCTACTACATGAGTGTCTCTGAAGAGGCTCCCGTGGGCACCACTGTAGGCAAAGTCTTCGCAGAAGACAGCGACATCGGGGACAACGCAGCCATGGACTATTTCATTGAAGGAGATAACTCAGATGTTTTTGACATCATTACTAACAATGATACTCAAGAAGGAATTATCTTGCTAAAGAAGGTGAGATCTCAGAAACTTTAAAAATAATCTTTAAATATTTGAAAGAAATTCCTCAAGCCACATGGATGTGTAAAAAAGGCCTATTTCTTTGGATTCTGCTATTTTTTTTTTCTTTGGGCTTTGTGATTTGATTGGAGTATTATGAGGGATAAAAAGGAAAATGCTTTTCTTTCTGTTGACATTTTTGACTCATTCCTATTACTGCTGAATATAATAGTGACAGTCAGAGTATCTTAATGTTATCCCTAACTGTGCAACACAGTGTATCCCATTGTGAGAAAATGTTCTCTCTCTTCTGTGCATCATCTGTAAAATTTTTATGAATAGATTGCAAGCAATTTCACCTTACTTCCAGCACCTCCTGTTAACTGAAACCAGAATTTATTACTGTATTAGACAGTGGAGTTTTTGTTATTACATAGCTTTGAAAAGATACTAAGTACAATCAAAAAATAGCAGTTTATGAATTAAGAAAATTAATATTCTTTGATACTGAGTAATTTTTTTGGAATCACTAGGAAGATTTCTCGGTCATCTCAGAGATCATCTGAAATGAAGATAGAGTTCAATAGCCTAGTGAAATCTAGGACCCTGAAGTATTGAATGCTATAAGAGGGAGGGTTTTTTTGGTTTTGTTTTGGTCTTTTTCTGTGTGTTTGGTTGTTTTTTTTTTTTTTAGTTCAGGAAGCTATTTATTTATGAGGTCTTTTGTTTTTAGATATATATATATTTATATATATATATTTATTTGAGAACATAAAGACTATCTAAAATAGTAATGTAACTATGTGTTATTAGGGGTGACATTTTTCGGGAATTTTTTTTTACAGTGTTGTTTGACTGTAGCATGAAAGCCAGTGTGAAATGTTAAATGTGAAAGCAAACAAGCACAGTTTAATTTTAAAGTGTTTTAACATAAAAAAGAAATCTTAGAATTAACTACTTTTAGAAGTAACAATTTTTTTAAACATTCCCCAAAGAAGTACAGCACTAGTTTGTCTTTAATCTCACACCATTTATTGAACTATATTTAATTTAAATATAAAGAAAAAATATTCCAAATCTCACTTTCTTTCTTAACAGAGAGTGGATTATGAGAGTAAAAGGAGATACAGTATTGAAGCAAAAGCTGTAAACAGATACATTGATGAGAGCTTTTTGAAAGAAGGACCATTTGAAGACACAACCATTGTCAAAATCAATGTGGAAGATGCTGATGAACCTCCAGTTTTCACCTCAGAGAGCTATGTGATGGAGATTGCTGAAGGGGCTGTGAGTGGTGCACTGGTGGGAGTCGTAACCGCTAGAGATCCAGATCGCGATGGCAGTCCGGTCAGGTACCTGTCTTAAAATGTGGACATTAAAATGTTGGCATTTCCAGAGGGTATTTCTGTTCCTTACCAGAGCTCATAATTACAGTTAATCGTGCTTTCACTGTGATAGCCAAGGTTATTGCAGGTGTCATGGTTTAACCCATGTAGGCAGGTAAGGACCCTACAGGCACTTGCTCACTCCCACAACCACCGGGATGCAAGAGAGAATTGTAAGGATAAAGTTGTGAGAACTCATGGGTTCAGATAAAGGCAGTATTTTATTATTATTACTAATAATATAACAAAATAATAATAGAAACAATAATAGTAACAATAACAACAACAATAATAATAATAATGTTAATAATAATAGTAGTATTAAAGAAAATAACAGATGGGAAAAACTTAAATCTGCAACAAATACACAAGAAAAACTAGTGATGCCAAAAGACTCAAAACAATTGCTTACCACCAGCCATCTGACACCTAGCCACTCAACCCAGCAACAGCAGATCCTGCTTTTTATAATATCAGTGATAAATAATTTTGTTGTCTCTTAAGGGAAAAAACAGGTAATTAATCTTTAACACGGGATTTATAATTAAAATAGCTTCTTGAATTGCCTGACATCACTGTGCACTATGCAATTTAGACAAACCAGGATACAGTGACAAATGGTTGAGACACAAAATAATTTATGGTGTGTAGATTTCTGATAGCAGAAATACATATATATTATGCTACGGCTTCAGAGCTTTAGGCAGTGATTTGTTATGATTTTCCATTCATTTACTGTTACTTATTAAGCTAGTAATTAGGTTAAATAAAAAAAAAGAAAAAATAAAAATTTACATGGTTTTTTTTTGCTCCTCCCACTAAAAAGGCTCATTGGGTGGTTTGTTTAGATGACTGCAACATTTCCTGTGGAGCAAGTAAACATTAACACATATCTATGACTTCTTACTTACAAATATTTTGGAGGAACTTTCTTCAAATTAAATATGTCTGCATAGTCTCAAAACAGTGATACAGGTATTGCATCACTGAGTTTTTTTAGAATAGAGTATATCACTTCTAATATAAATATATGTTTGTTGGGCAAAGTGCCACACAAGTGAATCTAATTTTGAAACCAGTGCTATCATAAATGACAGCGGTGACTCTTAATATAAAAAACAACTTGTGTTGTTTTGTGGACTCCAGGATTCAAACAAACAAATTTAAAAAGTTGTGCAACAAAACCTCACTACATCAGTAATAAAAAATAACAAATACCTAATACAATTTTTCTGAAAAAATGTTTATCAAGAATCAGGCTACCAAAAAAAAAAAAAAAAAGCCCAAACAAAACAAAATATCAGTAAAAATTAAAAATAGTCAGAAAATTAAAAATACCTTAAATATAAGCTTATAAGTATCTGAACTTTGGTTCAAATTATAAGAACTTTCACTTACAGTGTTGTGCTGGTTCTTTGATTTATCTTCTGACTGATTTTTAGATGAGACAAAATGTAGCTATAAATAATGAGTTAGAGAGTCATTTAACAGCTGACAAGTTGTCTGAGCTGGAGTCTTAAGTGTCAATAGGTAACAGAAAGATTTGTCAAGCCGAATTAAATGTACAATAAAAAAGAATAGTTACATGTGGTCATTCCAAAGTGGAGTGGAAAGAATCTTTCAACTATTCAAACAGGTTTTATTTCCATGAAATAGACTTTATTAGCAATTGCATCAAATTGTCTTTTGCTTTGTAGGCCACTGAAAACATTAGTAAATACTTTTTCCATTTGAACCAATATCTTTGGTGTTTATTTCAGTTCATTTCTTGCCTGCAACGAGCAGTTAGACTTTAACATGTCCGCATGTGTATGTCCACAGCATCCAGGGCCTTTTCAGGGAAGACTCGGGAGCACTGAGTCTTCCCTGCAATCATCTCCTGCATTAGGATTTTGTACTCTGCCTTAGTGTCACCTCATTACAGGTAGTTGTCTGTCTTTATAATGCCCATTCCCTTGGCATCAGAGCATGTCAGCAATGATAAAACAGATTTGCCATTATACCTCCACTTACATGTTGGTGTTATTCATTTCACAAGTGGCACTCTTGCTGTTTCTTTTCAACAGAGTCATTCACCTGCTGTGAGACTGACTTAGAAGTAAGAATGAATAATGCATTTCAGATTCAGTTCACATTAATATAGATCTGAGACGTATTTAGTTTTATAAAAGGAAGAGCTTTGATCTTGGTGGCAGTGAATTTTAAATGTTTATAAGTGTACATTTTTCATGATTTCTGAGCTGTTGCAGCACAAATTTATATGCATATATGCACAACTCTGTTTTCTCACCTGACAATAGCTTTCTATGTCCTAGCCTCTGATGGAACATTTCAGTACTAGGGAATGTCTTCTCTTTTTTTGGTGCAGGTACTCTATTGTCCATAGCACACATTTGAAGAGACTGTTCAGCATCAATGAACACAATGGAGCAATCATTACCACTGAACCTCTGGACCGAGAGATAGCTTCTTGGCACAACATAACTGTTACAGCCACAGAAACAAGTGAGTAAGAAATTTAAGAAACACTGGGGGTTTTTTACACTGTGAATTGTAATTATCCTCCGTATGTGCCTTCTTTTAAGTGGAGAATACATTCTTCTTTCTGATTCTATTACTGTTGCTTGCTACACTAAGGAGCATAATTAAAATGATTAGCTAAATAAAAGTGGAATGTATTTGAGCTTCAAGGTCCTGTGCTTTTTCACAAAAGATGACCTTACAAAAAAAGAAATTGTAATAGGATCGAGAGTGTAACACTTTCAAGTCACACTGAAGCATAAGAATTGCTCTTGCAGTGCAAGATCTTATGTTAAATTAGACCCTGGTTAATTTCACACCAGATTTTTGACTAGTATGAAATTAGCCAGGGTCTAATTTAACACCAGTCAGAAACCTGTGGCTCAAATTAATTGTGAATGTTAAGGCCTAAATCATCTAGGCATCTATTCAATGACAATTAAAGCCTTGAAGCACCCTTTATATAGATTTCACCTGTCAATTTTCTTTGAAAGTCAAATGCAAATTACCTCTGTTTGTGTTTTTGGTGATCTGGTTACTCTAAATCTGGGAAAACACTAGAAATTAACAGCTCCTGATTTATAAGGCAATTTAACAAGATTACTGGGATATTATTTAAAAACTAATCTCGTCTATCCTCAGGAAGAAGGAAAACCATATGAAACTAGAGTTCAATCAATAAATCAGACAGATTTTGCCAAATACTCTTAGCACTTTTTCTTTACTCCTGAATTTCAGTTAAATGCCATTTATTGCTATGACCACTTTAAACATATATTCTTAAACTGCACTGTTCCCAAAAGGGAGCCTTCCCCGTGTATGTATAGAACATTTGCTGCTGGTACTATGGGATAATCAGTATCCACCTTCATTGAAGGCTTTAACTTGTATTTAGGAATTGATGGTACTATCTTCCTTTTCGTCTTCTCTGTGAGTTTTTAAGCATGAATTTCATTCCCATGTTGTTGGGCAGATGACGGGTGTTGGCAAAATTGATCTCTGGCATGTTTTTGTCATGTCTTGAACAGCACTATGGAAACACAGCAGGATA
This sequence comes from Melanocharis versteri, assembly GCA_013397845.1. Taxonomy (NCBI): domain Eukaryota; kingdom Metazoa; phylum Chordata; class Aves; order Passeriformes; family Melanocharitidae; genus Melanocharis; species Melanocharis versteri. The sequence continues at coordinate 2,002,997 of VZTG01001100.1, forward strand.
ACGTTGGCCTAGACTTTATTGTTTAGTTAAACAATAAAACAGAAGAGAACCAAATGTTACAAATGAATAACTATCTCCTGCAGCAAAAGAAAGCGAGACTTTCAAAGTAATGCAAGTAATTGTAGAGAAATGGAGACCTCATTTTATTTAAATTCTTATTCTTTATTTCTTTAGTGGTGATAAGTTGTCTATAACAATATGTTCAAAAGAACTGAAGTTAGGTCACCTTGGTCTGCCATACCTGAAAGGATTTGTATCAGGAACTAGCTGATGTACTTATCATTCCTTGAAATACAGTCGTAACATGTACTTTGTGCATGAGACATTTGGTGGATGACGTTGTGGCTCCACTGAAGCCAAATCAAAATGCCATTAGAGTTCATCCAAATAAGATATTCATTGCACCTTAGACCTGTATTGAAACTGCATGACAACAGCAACCTCCTTAGGTGCCACTTGATAACCTGACGCTCATACACTACACAGGACTTTTGAGTCCATTGCAGTGATTACAGGGATCAGAGATTAATAAGAGAAGCTTGACTCTGTTATTTTGGACCTCTGGTGTGGATCATCCTATCCTCATGCCATTGAGGGAGCATGTTTTAAAAGTATCCAGAAGTAGGTCTAATTTGTTGGAACTTAAATGCAAGCAGGGAGAACTTGCAAACTGTTGAGCCTTATTCAACTTTATGCCTAAAGCTCAAAAAAAATCGAGTTTCCTTTCATCAGTTTTTACTTGGTTGTAAGAAGCTTTCACCAAGTACAAAGCTGAAGCACAAACAACAGCATTCTAGTCCTATTTGAAAGCAATAAATCCTTAAATCATTATTATCCAATTGGAGGACAGTAAGTACTGGTGTTCCCCTAAGCTCAGTACTGGGGTCAGTCCTGTTCCATATGTTCTACCAATATTCTGAATGATTGGATCGAGTGCACTCAGTCAGTTTACCTGTGACACTGAGCTGGGCTGTGGGAGTGGGAGCTGGATCTGCTAAAGGATAGGAAAACTCTGCAGAGAGATGTGGACAAGCTGGACAGATGGGCCAAGACCAATTGTATGAGATGCGACAAGGCCAAGTTCCAGTTCCTGCACTTCAGCCACAACAACCCTGCGCAGCACTACAGGCTGGGGGCAGAGTGACCGGAAAGCTTCCTGGCAGAAAAAGATCTGGGGGTGCTGGTCAACAGGAGCTGAACATGAGCCACAGTGTGCCTCAGTGGCCAAGAAGGCTGATGGCATCTGGGCTTAGATCAGAAATAGTGTGGCCAGCAGGACCAGGGCAGTGATTTTTCCCCTGTGTTCAGTACTGGTGAGGCTGCACCTCGAGTCCTGTGTTCAGTTTTGTGCCACTCACTTCAAGAAGGTGCTGAAGCATACCCAGGGAAGGACAATGGAGAGGGTGAAGGCTTTGGAACACAAGTCCTGTGAGGAGCAGCTCAGGGAGATGGCGTTGTTTAGATTGGAGAACAGGAGTCTGAGGAGGAACCTTCTCTACTACTACCTGAAAGAAAGTTCCAGGGAAGTGGAGATCAGTCTTTTCTGCCACGTAACAAGTAAGAGGATGAGAGGAAAGGGCCTCAAGTTGCACCAGGTGAAGTTTAATTAGATACTAGGAAATTTTTTTCCTGGAAAAGGGTTGTCTAGCATTGGAATAAGCTTCCCAGGGAAGTAAATGATGCACCTTCCCTGGAAGTGTTCAAAAAACCTGTGGATGTGATACCTGGGGTCATGGTTTCGTGATGAACATAGCAGAGTTAGGTTAACATCTGGACTTGATGAACTGAGAAGTCTTTTCCAACCCAAATTATCCATGATTCTGTGATCAGTTTTACTTGATACTGCCAGTCATAACAAAATTAACCCACAAGAGACAAGAATCATTTTACCACTGACTAACCCACTTTCATGGGTGTCTCCAGACCTGGCTACAGGACTGAAGTTCTTTGATTATTTCAGTATGGATAATATTAATTTAATTTTTAATTGTCACCTTGCTTTGGTCACATATATGTTTTTGTTGATAAACTTTTAACTTTTTGGAATAGTCCTTTATTAAAAAAACTATTTATGTTCATTTCTTTTAGGAAGTAAATAAATTTGTTTTAGCATAAATTATAGTCATGCCATAAAATATAAATTGTAAAGATAACATTTATTGTTGGTAGTAGTGCTAGTATTACTGTTATCATTACAAGTTTATGTTTACTGGCTGTTGTCAGTGTCAAGCTTTCTTTAATCCCCTGCGAATACTGAGTTCTGTTTTGCATCTAGAGATGGTCATTGCTTTTCTTTACAAGTTACTAAAATGGGTCCCTAGCAATTAAAGTATCATCTTCATTTTCACTGATCCAGCCTGTTGCACTTGACATCCTGTTTTCTTAGTCCTAGTTTTTCAAGTCCTGATATCTCTCATAGAGATTGTGAAAAATAAATTTTCTGCTAATTGGGAGATATTTAGATAATGTAGGATATGGGTACATTAGCTGAATTCACATTCTGACAATAATTTTCCTGTGTAAGGAATTTCCTGTGAAAAGACAAAGGACATGCTCCCTACCTTCTCTTCCAAATGCAACCAAAGCAGTACCTCTACTTCACCAAAACTGTCATTAAATATTCACCAGATACTGATTTCAAGAGTGTCTTTGTAATATGTTGCTCCTTCCCAAAACAAACCAGCTGTGATTTCAGAAAAATTAAAAATTTTCATATTGTTAAAAACTTCTGTACATATAGAAATGAGAGAAATGCTCTTCCTTGTCATTTAACCCTGTACTAAGGAGAAAACTAAAACCACCAGGGCAGCTCTGACACTATAACCCAAATATATTAAAGAATTAGAAACAAGGTAATTACAAAATCCCCGCTGCTCGTCCCCCCCCNCCAAAAAACCAACTTTTTAGTGCAAAAATACAGATGTGTTTCCAACAATGTGCTACCTAAACGCTTTGTTTGAGCAAAGGTTAGGCTTTAAAGCCAATATAGTACCCGTGAATCTTACAAACAAGCAAGATAAGAATAGGTAAAACTAGCTGTGTCCTTCCTGTGCCACTTTCTATACAACTGAAGCCACCAAAGGTACTCCCTGCTTTCTATTAAAGGTTACAAAGATTTCCTTTGAAAGAAAATGTAGTCAAATCTCTGCCCTACACATCCAATTCCGACTTCAGTAAAAAGAGTAACTCCTACACTCTTGGTTTCATTTCTGAAAGAAATGTATGCTACATTTTATGTTTATTTAAAAGACAAGCTGAGCGCTATTTCATTGCCTATTGTATTATCACAGATATTTGATTCTACAAGAGAAATGTCATCCCACAAAGAAGAATTTTTGAAATGAGTCTGACAGATCACAAGGTTTGGTAAATTAGCACAGCTGTAATGACTTCACAGGAGGAATAGAAATGTGAAACTGCTGAGTATCTATGCCTTTATCTCTGTGGTACTTGGTTTTGCTGCCACTTTCCTCAGCAAAAGACTCAAAGCTATCAGCATAGATTCCATAAGATCCAAGAAAACAAATGTTTGCTCCAAGCAACTAGTGAATTATACATTAAAAAAAGTAAAGTAAGAACCAACCAAGCTGATGCAGGTCGAAAAGAGGCAGAGAGGAGTATATTTTGTTTTTTTCTTAAAGGTCCATTTGACTAACTGAAATCAATACTTCAGGCACTTCTGAACAGGTCAGATGCAGTGACACTAGCACTGAACATGAGACATATTTTAACTATAATTATTGACGTACTCCTGGTTTAGATATAGACAATTGATAAATTGACAGATACTAAAGGTTGACAAATGTTCAGTATTCCTGGAATATCTTCAGATTATTTTATTCACTGGAAAAATGTCTTCATTACCCAAAAACACATCCATGTTAATGTGAGCATTGTTGTTGCAGAGGAACTTCTTGCCTACTGGAATAATAAATTATATTGTGGGGAAGCAGACACTCCTTAAAGCTATGCTGTGTAAGTCAGGATTCAATGTGCTGATAGGTAAAGGACTTCCAAGACATATCCAATATAGAATCAAAGAATTAAAGAGTAGTTTGGGTCGGAAGGAACTGTTAAGCTCGTTGAATCCAACCATGAACCTAGCACTGCTAAATCCACCACTAAACCATGTGCCTACTGCCAGATCTATATCTGGCACTAGAGATACCTCCAAGGACGGTGACTCAACCACTTCCCTGGACATCCTATTCCAATGTCAGACAACCTTTTCCAAGAAGAAAATTTTCCTAATATCCAATCTAAACTTCCACTGGCGCATCTTGAGGCCAACTCATCACTTGTTACTTGGGAAAGCAGACCAACCCCCACGTCCCTGCAACCTCCTTTCATGTAGTTGCAGAGAGTGATAAGGTCTCACTTGAATCTCGTCTTCTCCAGGCTAAACAACCCCAGCTCCCTCAGCCGATCCTTGTCTACCTGGGCACAAGTTGGCTCACGTTCAGCCGCTGTCGACCAGCAGACCCAAGTCCTTTTCCTCTGGGCAGCCTTCCAGCCACTCTTCCTGAAGCCAGTAAGTCTGCTCTGGGTTGTTGTGACCTAGGAGCAGAACCTGGCACTTGGCCTTGTTGAAACTCATGCAACTGGTCTTGGCCTATAAATACAGCCTGTCCAGATCTGTCTGCAGAGCCTTCCTCCCCTTCAGCGGAACAACACTCCTGCCCAGCTTGGTCTCATCTGCAAACTGATTTAGGGTGCACTCAGTCCCCTCATGAAATTCACTGATTAAGCTATTAAACAGAACTGGCCCCAGTATTGACCCCTAAGAACACCACTTGTTATGGGCCACCAGCTGAACTTAACTCCAGTCACCATCACTCTCTGGGCTTGGAAATCCAGCCAGTTTTACACCAGGGAGCAGTGCACCTGTCCAAGCCGTGAACCACCAGTTTCTCCAGGAGAATGCTGTGCCTGTTGTATTCCTTGCCTTGTTTTCAGATAATATGCTTATAAACATTTTAATTTCATAAAAAATTAGTTTTTTCAGCCTAGTCTACATGCAACTTTTGTATCACGATACTAGTATATCATTGTTTTTCCTTGTGTGAGGTAGTTTTAGCAGTAGAACCTTGTGTAAATGCAGTAAATGCAGGAGAAATGCCTTGTATTATTAATTTTCCTTTACATACAGGAATAAACTGTACTGACATATCTTTTATATCTAAAGCTACAGTAATAAAGTATACTTGGGTAGAAGAAGCAATCAATCTTCTGTGAGTACAGAATACCTAAGAATTAAACCTGTTGTGTAGATAATTCTTAGAACAACAATACCTGTACTAAAACTAAACACTCAGTCTATGAGGCCTGTAAGCAGTAATGCCTTAGATATGCTTGAGCAAAGTCACACTTCTTTGCAAGTATGTGTTTGCACACCAGTGGATAGAAGAGCTCTGTTTTTCCAAATTAAGTCTGAGCTTTCTGCCTTGATTAGGGTGGGTTGTCAGTATCCACTGTGATTTCTCTATGTCTAGAAGTGGCAGAAATATTTTTTAAAATGTAAGTTTTTTTGTGAATTTGTCTCCCAAAGCTTCAAAATTTGAAAATATATAAGAGGAGGAGAAGTTAAAGAATTTCTTAAAGAAATGAGTATGACCAATCATTATGGTAACCATGATGTTAAGTGATGTAAGAAAGTGCAGCCAGCTCTTCCAGTCACTCCATCTTGACTCTCCTGCTCAGCCACTGGAACCCTGCCTGGGGCCTGGGGACCCAGGGCCCATGCCCAGGTTCAGGAATGCAGCTGACTTGTTTGCAGGCTCAGCCAGTAGCACAGCTGAGCGCATGTCCCAGAGACTCACAATAGGGCACTGACGAGGTCAGTCCCTCAGACTGACACAGACAAGGCTTTTCCTTCAGCAGCACTGACATACAGGACTCTCACTGACTGTAAGCACAGGCAGCTGCCTCCCCTCTTCATCTGGGAAGGCGGAAGATCACTGGTGCAGACACATACACACACATGCACAACACTCTCCAGGTTCACAAGCACACACACTCATGGATCCCTTCAGTATCTACTTCGGTTTGCCCAACACCCCTTCCTGTATCCCAAGTCCTCTTATCTGTTTCATGGGTCCCCAACTCACCAGCTAGTGCACACTCTATACTTGCTGGCAAACCCACAGAACTCACATACTAGTCCTTCATGCACCTCACATTTTCAAGTCGCCCTGAGCGTGGACCTCCTGAGCACCTCTGGTGGACCCAAGGACCCCTAACCACTGTTGAGTCCAGTTTAAAGTTTGT